>CANSZD010003024.1:1210000-1730000 GCA_947648045.1 Beta corolliflora | reverse complement strand
TTTATATTGTTGTTGTTATTCTTGCAATATTTAGTGTCTTATTTTCTTTCTATATTTTTATCTCTCAAATTTGATGGCAAACTATCAAAATATATATATATATATATATATATATATATATATATATATATATATATATATATATATATATATATATATATATATATATATATATATATATATTTGTCCTTGCACTTATTGTCGCTGCTTTTGGCCAGAACCGCAAAGAACATGTGTACGTTTTTAATATAAAAAATACATATTGCTGCGGTTTTAGCCAGGAACCGCAGCAATAGGTGTACGTTTTTTAATATAAAAAAATACATATTGCTGCGGTTTTGGCCAGGAACCGCAACAATATCATGGCCTATTAATGCGGTCAAAAACCGCAGCAATAGGTTAATTACCTATTATTGCGCCCATAATTGTTGCGCGGCCAAAACAGCCGCAATAGGCCACTTAATGACAGCAGCAATAAGCAATTATTCTCGTCCGACTCTGAATCACTCACATTGCTCAGATAAGATCTCCAAGTAAAACTATAGATGTCCTTTCAGGTCTGCCGTCTAGTACGATCAAACTCCTGAATAACCTCATCATTGCTATCTGGAATGCCTACTTTCAAAACACAACGCATAACTTGGTCTAAACTGGTGTAGCTCTCACTGTCAGACTCTCCATCATACTCATCATCACTCAATACAATTGGGTTAGAGTAGCTCCCTACTCTAGTAGCTTCTCTATCAGACATAGCTAGAGATCCTACAACAAATAAATATAACTTCTATAAACAATTGGTACTCTCACTTAGAGTATGTTCCCAACAATAAACAATAAGCAAGTAGAGACAGAGAATCTTTAGATGTATGTATACCAAAAAATTATACAACACATAAAAAAAAGAAATACATAAGAAATATATATAAAACCAAAAATCAAGAACATAACATCATATTTATTCTAAAAATATAAAATTAAAATAAATCGAAAAAGAAAAACATCAACATCCTAAAATTTGATCTCGATAAATTTCAAGCTAAGTACAAAAGGAAAAAAAACAAAAAATAAATAAATTGGCGTATCCGAATAGCCGACAAACCGGGCGAAGCGATCTTCCGTCTTCTCGGTTCAAACGACAAGCAACAATGTCTGGGGTTTTGGTTGACACTGTAATTCTATTTAAAACCCTGGTTTGGGAGAATCACAACCGACAAACAAGGAGTCGAGCGACAAGAACGACGAAGGAGAAGCAGTACGGCCGACGGAGTTTTGAGAACCACAACCGACGAACGACGAAGGAGAAGCAGTATGGCCGACGAACGACGAAATACGAAAACTTCGATTTGGAGAAGCACAACCGACGAACGAGGAAAACCGGAGAAGGACGTCCGGCAAAGAAGAAGAACGAAGAAGGATGAGAAGAGAGTGTCGTGTGATGAGAGATAGGAGAGTATCGTGTGAGAGGTTAGGATGAGAGAGGAAGAGGAGTGTGAGAGGTTAGGTAAAAATGGCCGAGAGATCGAGATGTTAGGGAACCCTAATTTGGTCGCACGTCTTCTTTTATATCATAAAAGAGTCTATTGTTGCGGTTGCTCAAAGGAACCAGCAGAATAGGTTCAAATATTATTTAAAAGTAATATTTTAATCTATCACGCCAGTTTCAATTGGAAACCGCAACATAGAACCGGTCAAACAGTCAACCAAATTTGAAATTTTTTTCCGTTGACATCTATTGCTGCAGTTCCTGCGGTTTTGGCTAGGAACCGCAGCAATAGGTGTATTTTCTATTTTACCTTATCTTTTGACGTGGTTTATTGCTGCGTATGGGTAAAACCGCAGCAATAATCAAAAATTCTACTAGTGTCTCTCTCTCCTCTCTCTTCTTTTCTTTCCTTTCTTCCTCTTCCTTCGGCCTTCACTTCTCTTCGTGCCTCACGACCGCCGACCGACCACTATCCATCCGACAATAGGTCCGCGCCGCCGCCACCGCCGCTTCTCTTCGCCGCGTTGTTTCCCTTCTCTTCCTTTGCTTTGCTTTGATTATTTTTCTTCCTCCTCAAGTTATTTCCAATGCAAAGTTAATGTTTTTAAAATTTGTTTTAATATGATTATGTTTAAATATTATAGTTTGATGATTTAATTTTTGAATCTAAGATAATATACTTTGTGTATTAAAGAAATAAAAATTCAGATTTACTTATTATGTTTGAATTGGATTTTTAATTATCAAAGCATGAATTTTTAGGGTTTTAATGATCGGAAAATCATAGTCGTATATTATAGTTTATGAAATTGATTATTCTTATGATTTTAAATATGTCTAAGCATGTTAAAAAAAAGGGTTTTAATATGTTATATGTTGCTGAAAATTTAAAAAGACTATTGTTGATGGAGTTTTTATGATTTAAACATGGTTTTTTGAGAGTTTTTAACAACCGGTGTAGTAGTACTATACAAGGAGGTTTTAATAATCAAGTTTTAATGATGGGAAAGGTTTTTAAACACTTTTAAGAAGGGTTTAAAGTATTTTATTATTGCTGTAACTTCATAAGGGATTGATTGTGAATTTATATTGGTTGTTTTAGGCGGAGAATTCTCTTTAGGCGATTTTTAAGGTTGTGAAAGTGGCCCTCTCAATTTGTCTACACAATACCTATGTGTTGAATGGATTAGTATCATGATTTTAAGGATGAGAATTATGTAGTATCATGTATAGGAACTATTGTTAGTTCATATGTGATTTCTATTAAAGTTAGATTTGCATGATTTATGCTATTGTGTGAAACATGTTGATTATGATGTTTATATTATGTTTGTATGGAAGATTGATGCAAGCATATGGGATTTGGGGAACTTTATTGTATTAATTCATATGAAGGATATATATATGAGGGATTAATATATATATATATATATATATATATATATATATATATATATATATATATATATATATATATATATATATATATATATATATATAGGTTTGGATCATGATTGAATCATGTTGTTCCCTTTTGAGTATTTAATTACTTTATAAGGACCGAGGGCCTTATTTGGTAAGTTGAGTTATTATACCTTTGAAAGGTAGTTTGGTTGTTGGCTAGGTTCAACAAATGAAAGAAGATTGGATTAAAGTTGGAATTAATCTTGGGTTGTTAAGTTGTTGTTGATCACTTATCTAATCTTGGGTTGGTAAGGTGTTACATTTCCACACGAGCGATAATACATTGATAATTCTCTAAGTTTTATATTTAAAAAGGCATTTTAGAAAAGAGAGAATTGTCGGGGTGTTACAAAGTGGTATCTAGAAGCTTTAGGTTTTTTATTGGCCTTTCGTGCCAACTTTAAATTTTTAGGCGCCTAGCTAGCTAGTTACTTAAAATGAATTTCTTAGAGTTGAGCTCCTAATTTTTCAAGATTTCAAGATTTAAAATATTTTATTTCGCTCGAATTATTTTTTTAAGGGGTCTCAAATTTTATTTTGTTCGAAAATTTCGAACTATTTTATTTAAATTTTATTTCATTTTTTTCTGGTTCCTTTATAAATTCGAAAATTATATATTAAATTATTTTATTTTAATTATTTTATTATTTTTGTGAGAGATGGGTAGTATAGGATGGGCGTATAGGGTAGAAATAATATATGTCTGCATTAAATAGTTAGTTCAGCATGATTATAATTTTCTTCCCTGCTAACTGTTTATGTTATTCCTATGCTTTATATTGTTGTTGTTATTCTTGCTTATTGTTTATTGTTGGGAACATACGCTAAGTGAGAGTACCAATTATTTATAGAAGTTATATTTATTTGTTATAGGATCTCTAGCTATGTCTGATAGAGAAGCTACTAGAGAAGGGAGCTACTCTAACCCAATTGTATTGAGTGATGATGAGTATGATGGAGAGTCTGATAATGAGAGCTACACCAGTTTAGACCTTGTTATGCGTTGTGTTTTAAAAAGTAGGCATTCCCGATAGCAATGATGAGGTTATTCGAGTTTGATCGTACTAGAGGGCAGCCTTAAAGGACATCTATAATGTTACTTGGAGATCTTATCTGAGCAATGTGAGTGATTCAGAGTCGGACGCGGATGGACCTCAAACCAAAAGGATTCGAAGATCTGCTAGACCTAGGAATTCAGGTTATTATTATTATAGTGAGGACATTGAAGACTTTGAAGATAAAATGTTTACTCAAGAGAAGTACAAAGAAAATAAGGATATGAATGATAATGTAACTCCATTGATTATTTATTTATGTTCTAAGGTTAGTAGTTGAATAAGTAGCTAAGCTACAATGGTTTAAATTTCCTTTTATAGCATCTTTATATTGTCGAGGAATAAGTTGATTATTTTGGATTGGAAAAATATTCTTATTATCGTTCGAGGAATAAAAGTAAAGATTTAGTTACCCAAGTGAGCAAGAATTTATTTTCACGTGAATGAGAATATTTTATTTTATTTTGTTGTTGTGATTGAATTTTATCGTCACACGTGTTTATTATTGATGTGAATACTATTCATGAGTGATTATGTGATTGATGATGAGTTATACTGTGGCATTATTATAACTTCATGAGAATTGTATGTTGATGCGATCTTTATGGTCAAATCAAGTGTTGCCTTCGTAGACAATGACGAGTAAGTTGTGAATCGAAACCTAAAGTAGAGTTACGTTAAATTTAAGGTCGCGAAATAGAATGGCCAACAACGATAATGCCTTAGCTTCTGCTATTCGCCTATTGGCAGAGAATTTGACTCACGAAAGAGCTGAGCGTCCCGATCCTGCTGGGGACATGTTTGAGAGACTAGCTAACATTAAACTGCCGTACTTTAAGGGGCAAGCTAACCCTACCTTCTTAGAGAGTTGGATTAGGGAATTTAAAAAGATTTTTGGGCTGTGAATTATCCTGATGCTATGAAAATAGGTCAAGCAGTATTATATCTGAAAGATGAAGCTGACTTATGGTGGAAAGAGAATGGGACTAGACTTAGTGATGTTGAAGGGTTTAATTGGGATTCCTTTATTTCTGCTTTTAGAGGAAAATTTTACCCCGCATTTATGAGGAAGCAGAAGGCCTAGGAGTTTATAAACCTTAGGATAGGGAGCATGACCATTTCTGAGTATTATAGCAAGTTCATAGCATTGTCTAGGTTGCACCTTAAGTAGTAGCTACTTAATAGCTAAAGGCTCAAAGTTTTGAGAAAGGTTTGACTGAGGAAATCCAACCGGGGTTAGGTGGTGAGACTTTTGCATCCCTAGATGTTGTGTATGGAAGAGCAGCCCATATTTATGGTTTTCAGTTGAGGCGTGACAAGAAGAATGTTGTAGTGTATGAGAAAAGAAAGGATTGCAATGTTGGAAGAAATTAGGGAAACTTTAAAAAGAATAGAAATGGGAATGGGATTTCCAAGGAAGAAATGGTCAAGACTTTAATAATAAGGGCCAGCCTGAGAGGAGTTACAACTGTAAGGAGTGTAATAAGAACCACCCTGGTAGAGACTATAATGGGGATCTAGCGACCTATTTGTTTATTTTGTAATCCATTATTAAAAGTTTGGGGTTAGTAGACTTTGAAGTAATTGACCAGCCTATTAGTATACCTGGAGAAGTCATAAAGTGTACCAAGTTGTTTGAAGATTTGCCTCTGAAGATAGGAGACTGTGTATTCCCTTCTAATTTGATAGAGTTTAATCTAGGAGACCTAGATGTAATTCTTGGGATGGATCAGTTAGGTTTCTACAAGGCCAAGATAGACCGTGAAGCCTCGTGAAAGTAGTGTTGAGAAGCTCTTTGGGGAAGTTGACCTCACATCGACGTTTTGGGAAGCCTATGAACTTTGGGGTTATTTCTGCTATGCAAGTGAAGAAATTGATGAAAAAGGGGTGTGAGCTATTTTTCTGTAGTGTGCAAGATGTGAGTAAAGAGGTTGGAGTGAAGATCGAAGATGTTCCAATCGTGAATGAGTTTATGGATTTCGAGTGAGATTTCGGGTATGTCGCCCGCTAGAGCTGTTGAGTTCACCATAGACTTAGTTCCTGGAACTCCACCTATATAGAATGGCACCTCCCGAGATGAGTGAATCGAAGACGCAGCTTGCAAGAGTTGATGGATAAGGGTTATATTAGGCCTAGTGCGTCACCTTGGGGAGCTCTCGTGTTGTTTGTTAAGAAGAAAGATGGGAGTATGCGATTGTGTATTGACTATAGGGAGTTGAACAATGTAACCATAAAAAACAAGTATCCTTTGCCTAGGATAGATGACATGTTTGATCAGTTGAATGGAGCGAGCATGTTCTCAAAGATTGATTTGCGTTCAGGGTATCACCAGTTGAAGGTAGCTGATAAGGATATACCTCAGACTACGTTTAGGACGCGTTATGGTCACTATGAGTTTACTGTAATGTCGTATGGATTGACCAATGCACCTGCCATATTTATGGACTTGATGAATAGGATATTCCATGAGTTCTTAGATAAGTTCGTTATAAGTATTCATTGATGATATTCGATTTATTCAAAGAGTGAAGAAGAGCATGATGAACACTTGAGGACTATATTGGAAACGCTTAGGAAGAATCAATTGTATGCCAAGTTCTCTAAGTGTGAGTTTCATTTGGAGAAAGTAGCATTTTTGGGTCATTATGTGTCAAAAGAAGGAAATTATGTGGATCCCGCTAAGATTCAAGCTGTTAGTGAGTGGCCTACTCCGAAGAATGTGTTAGATATTTGGAGTTTTCTGGGATTAGCTGGCTATTATAGGATATTTGTGAAAGATTTTTGAAGTTAGCAAGGCCAATGACTAATTTGATGAAGAAAGAGTCAAAATTTGAGTGAAATGAGAAATGCGAGGAAGCTTTCGAATTTGAAGGAGCTTTTGACCTTTGCAACCGTTTTAACCCTGCCCGATGGAAATGAGGGATTTGAGGTGTATAAGTGATGCTTCGAAGAATAGCTTAGGATGTGTTCTGCAACGAGAATGGGAAGGTGATCGCGTATGCATCGCGTCGATTGAAACCGTATGAGGCGAATTACCCTACCCATGATCTAGAGTTAGGCACGATCGTTTTTACCTTGAAAATTTGGAGACATTACCTTTATGGGGCAACTTGTAAGATCATTACCGACCATAAGAGTTTAAAGTAAATTTTCACCTAGAAAGACCTCAATATGAGACAGATGAGATGGTTAGAGTTGAGCAAGGACTATGACCTAGACATCCAATATCATGAGGGGAAGGCGAATGTAGTTGCCGATGCTTTGAGTAGGAAGTCGAGCCATAGCGTGAATGCCTTGGTAGTTCATGAGGAATTGTGTCGTGATATGCAAAGGCTTAGCCTAGAAATTTTAAATCTGGGGAGATCGAGGCAAGATTGAGTGCTTTATCATTGGGATTTTCAGTTTTCAATGAGATCAAAAAGGGTCAAGTTGGAGACGAGCACCTAGATAAGATTAAGGAGAAAATGAAGCAAGGTAAGGAAGTCGACTTTTAAGATTCATGATGATGGAAGTTTGAGGTTCAAGGAAGGTGGTGTGTACCACAAAAATGTGATGAGCTTAAGAGACGACTTATGGATGAGGGGCATAATACTCTATATTCTGTGCACCCTGGGGGTGATAAGTTGTATAAGGATCTTAAGGAGATCTATTGGTGGCCAAATATGAAGCGTGAAGTCACTGAGTTCGTGTCAAAGTGTATGACCTGTCAGAAAGTAAAGATAGACCATAAGAGAGCAATGGGGAAGGTTCAATCCTTAGACGGAATATAACAATAGTTATCATGCGAGCATTAAGATGGCTCCTTTTGAGGCACTGTATGGAAGGAAGTGTAGAAGTCCCATTTGATGGAATGATTTTAGTGAGAATATAGTATTGGGGACAGAATTCATTGAGGAGACTGTTAAGGATGTCAAGTTGATTCAGGCTAGAATTCAAGCTGCTCAAGATAGGCAAAAGGGTTATGCCGATTTAAAGCGAAGAGAAGATGAATTCGCAGTAGGTGATAAAGTGTTTTTGAAAGTATCACCAACAAAGGGGGTGATGATATTTGGGAAGAAGGGCAAATTAAGTGCCAAATATGTAGGCCCATATAAGATTTGGCAAAGAATTGGGAAGGTAGCTTATAAGTTGGCTTTGCCAATGGAATCCGAGAAGATGCACGACGTATTTCATATTTCCCAACTCAAGCGTTACATCCCTGATAAGAGTCATGTTTTAGAGCCTGAAAGAATCCAAATCGATAGTAGCCTCACATATGAGGAAAGGCCTGTGAAAATTCTTGATAAGAAGGTGCGCAGTACACACAATAAGGATGTTAATATCGTGAAAGTGCTATGGTCTAACCATGAGTCGCAGAGGCAACATGGGTAGCCGAAGATGAAATGAAGATGAAGTATCCCGAGTTAGTCCTTGAGGTGAGTTACGAGGGCGTAAGCTCATTTTCTTTAAAGGGGGTAGAATGCGATAGAATTTCGCGTTTTTTACCTTATTTTATGATATTTTTATGCATTGTTATGCTTGTGTTGGCGATTTGCACATGATTGGTGCAAAATAAATAGATTTTCCGCATGGAAAATGTATTCATGAGTAACACAAGTGGTTTTAAAGTTGGTAAAAGTGTGCACATGAGTGACACAAGTATTTCTCAAAAGGAAGTTGAGTCTAAAACTTTAAAAAATGTGTGAGTTTTCGTGCCAAGTTTCGAGACGAAACTTCTTATAAGAGGGGTAGACTGTAATCCCCCGTAAATTTATGAATTTTATAAATATATTTTATTGTATAGTTATATATATTTAAATATATTTTAGTATTTAAATGATTTATTTCTTCAAAGGTTGACTATTTGAAAGTCAAAAGAATTATTTTAATGATTTAAAAAAGTTAAACATTTTGTTTAGTCATGCTTTGAAAAATATTTGAAAAGCTTAAAACACTTTTCGGATTCGGAAAAGGATTTATAATTAGGTATGAGGAACCCAAACACTAAACTCATTAATCATTAAACTCTAGTTTGAGCCCAATCACCTTTTCCCTAAGCCCACAAGGGGAAACTATATAAACCCCAATTTTTCCCACACAACTTTATTTTCTCTCTCCTCCTTTTCCACCGGATTTTCGCTCTCTCTCTCTCCTCTATCTTTCTTTTCTTTTCCTTTCTTCCCTCTTCCTTCGGCCTTCACTTCTCTTCGTGGCTCGCGGCCGCCGACCGACCACTACCCGGGACAACCGTCAGCCGTGCCGCCACCGCCGCACGCTTCTCTTCGCCGGCGTTGTTTCCTTCCCTTCCTTTCCTTTGGTTTGATTATTTATCTTCCTCCTCAAGTTATTTCCAATGCAAAGTTTATGTTTTTAAGATTTATTTTAATATGATTATGTTTAAAGATTATAGTTTGGTGATTTAATTATGAATCTAAGATAATATACTTTTGTGTATTAAAGAAATAAAAATTCAAATTTACTTATTATGTTTGAATTGGATTTTTAATTATCAAAGCATGAATTTTTAGGGTTTTAAAGGTTGGAAAATCATAGTAGTATATTATAGTTTATGAAATTGATTATTCTTATGATTTTAAATATGTCTAAGCATGTTTAAAAAGGGTTTTAATATGTTATATGTTGCTGGAAATTTGAAAAGAGTATTGTTGATGAAGTTTTTATGATTTAAACATGGGTTTTGAGAGTTTTTAACAACTGGTGTAGTAGTACAATACTAAGAGGTTTTAATAATCAAGTTGTAATGATGGGAAATGTTTTTAAACACTTTTAAGAAGGGTTTAAAGTATATTATTATTGCAGTTAATTCATAAGGGATTGATTGTGAATTTATATTGGTTGTTTTAGGCGGATAATTCTCTTTAGGCGACTTTTAAGGTTGGGAAAGTGGCCCTCTCAATTTGTCTACATAAGGTACGTAAATACCTATGTGTTGAATGGATTAGTATCATGATTTTAAGGATGAGAATTATGTAGTATCATGTATGAGAACTATTGTTATTTCATATGTGATTTCTATTAAAGTTAGATTTGCATGTTTTATGATGGTGTGTGAAACATGTTGATTATGATATTTATATTATGTTTGTATGGAAGATTGATGCAAGCATATGGGATTTGGGAACTTTATTGTATTAATTCATATGAGGGATTAATATATATATATTGGTTTGGATCATGATTGAATCATGTTGTTCCCTTTTGAGTATTTAATTACATTATAAGGATCGAGGGCCTTATTTGGTAAGTTGAGTTATTATACCTTTGAAAGGTAGTTTGGTTGTTGGCTAGGTTCAACAAATAAAGGAAGATTGGATTAAAGTTGGAATTAATCTTGGGTTGTTAAGTTGTTGTTGATCACTTATCTAATCCTAAGATAAATATGGAAATATATGAATGTTTGATAATTATATTATTTGTATTCCTTGTGAGTCATAACAAGTGAATAAATTATTAATCATGTAAAGTGAAACGTGGATAGCAATAGCTTTAGACTTGTGCACGTCCGAAGTGTTGGACAAGTATGAGTTGGAGTACATGGTAGTAGCCCATGGCTTTTCCCGGGCCCCGGATTGATCACCGTGTCCTATTTTTATTTTAAAGGTTCCTCGATATCGTAGGTCATGGAAATACGGAGTCGCGCCGTATTTCGTCTTCCAAATGGAAGGTCGGGTTTTAGTCGACAACTCGTTCCATTGACTATTCCATCTAAAGTAATTAAAATATTAGTTGTGAAGTTTAGTTCAGTAAAAGTTATCTGCAAGGTTATTATATTATTATTTTTTTCTGCTTATCGTATATTAGTATCATGTTAGGATTATTTATTTGTTATTATGTAGTACTCAGCTTTGCTGATTACGTACTTTTGGGTGTGTATGTTGATCATGGCTATGCCTTATTGATCCTGTGATGACCCATTTTGTTGAAAGCGGGCAGTAGGGATCAATAGTGCATTGTCCATCTACGGTGTTTGAAGATGATGCATCATGGGTTCGGGATTGGAGAGTCGTTTAGGATTATTTATCATACTTTGACTTTTACTTTTCGTAGTTGACTTTGACTATTGTCGTTGACTTTGACTTTGTTGGTTTGACTTTTAGAGTTGACTTTATGGTTGACTAAGTTTTATTTATAAAGTTTATTATTATGTTTTCCGCTGCAAAATTCTGAATAAGCCGATACGTTTCCACACGGGCGATAATACTTTGATAAATCTTTAAGTTTTATATTTAAAACTGTGTTTTAGAAAAGAGAGAATTGTCGGGGTGTTACATATTGGCCTTAGCATGCGGAAGCACTCCATTGTGCAATCATGTAAAGAGGTGCCCGAGGGGTTGAAGAAATTACTATGGGATGACAATGGTAACCTTCATAATAACGTGTAGTTTTTTATTTTGTTAAATATACGTGTAACATTATTCATTGTGTATAAATTACAACAATTGGGAAACTACTTAGTATTGTGCCTTTTTTGTAGAATCTTTTCAATATAAAAAATGATGAAGCCAAGAAGAATCTATTTCTATCTCGCGGTTACCAAGAGATTCGAGAGATTTCAAGACTAAGTTAGTATTCGGGTGGATCACTAAGCGGAGGAAAACAAGAGGGTACAAAGAAGAAGAATATTTACAATGAAGAATAGGTAGCGAGATCTTAGGCTTTACCGAAAAATCAGTTGAACCCCTCAAATTACCATATTAGATATGGTCTCATATCAAACTCTGAAGAGTGGGAAGCATTTGTTGCCAAAAATACTACCCACAAGCTATTGTAAGAATTTTAATGATATTTACTACACTTAGCTCGAGTATTACTGTATAACACCTAACCTTTTGTTTTTTTATTGTGTGTTTTTTAGGCAAGATGTGAGAAAAGTAGCGCGAGTGCAAAAGCCTTAGGAAGTATATATTATCATCATTTGGGTGCCCATTCCTACGATGAGGCGAGAGAAAAGTAGATGTTTGCCCAATACCCCACAATGGGTCGACAACGGCAATTGGAACGAGCTCTACAACCACACTTACACCGGCTCGGAAACCGATTGGGTCCTCGATTGGTTATGTTTGATGCATGGGGTTGATGCAAAGGGAAAAAGAGTCTTCCCTGATCCCGGTACATAAAAGATAGCCAATGCCATTCTAAGTACACAAAAGATGTCATTTTCTTGTATTTCGAGTCATGTAACCACAATTTTGTGTTGAATATGATAATATGAGGTCAAATCTAAGTACTAACAAGAATCATGTGCTAGTACTTTGTGGTTGTTTGAATTTCGTCAAAAGTAAAGGTCATTTTACGCCTATTTGGCCGTTTCATGTCCCATTTGAATTTTTGAGTCATTTAAATCCAATTTAAAAAAGAATATGATAATATAAGATAGAATAGAACAATTAACTAGATTTACAAGCACGCATTTGTTGTTGCTTGAATTTCGGGAAAGTAAAGGTCATTTAGGCCTATTTCGACCGTTTCATGTCCAATTGGTACTTTTTAGTCATTTAACTCCAATTTCTTACAGAATATGATAATATAAGATATAATACAACTATTAACTATATTTTTAGGCGTGCATATGTTGTTGATCGAACTTCGGGAAAGTAAATGACATTTTAGGCTTATTTCGGCGTTTCATGTCCAATTCGTATTTTTGAGTAATTCAACTCCAGTTTCTTATTTAGTATGATAATATGAGATATAATATAACTATTAAGTAGATTTATAGGCGTGTAATTGTTATTGCTTGAATTTCGGGAAAGTAAAGGTCATTTTAGGCCTATTTCTGCCATTTTATGTCCAATTCGTACTTTTTTATTCTTTTAACTCCAATTTCTTAAATAATTTGATAATATGAGATAGAATACAACTATTAAATAGATTTATGGGCGTGCATTCGTTGTTGCTTGAATTTCGGGAAAGTAAAGGTAATTTTAGGCCTATTTCGATTGTTTCATGTCTAATTCGTATTTTTAATGTCATTTAACTCCAATTTCTTATTGAATATGATAATATGAGATAGAATACAACTATTAAATAGATTTATAGGCTCTACTTTGTTGTTGCTTGAATTTGGGGAAAGTAAACATCATTTTAGGCCTATTTTGGCCGTTCCATATCATTTTCGTATTTTTTGAGTCATTTAACTCCAATTTATTATTGAATATGATAATATTAGATATAATATAACTTCTACGTATATTGATATGCGTGCATTTGTTGTTGCTTCAATTTCGAGAAAGTAAAAGTCATTCTAGACCTATTTCGGCCGTTTCATGTCCAATTCGTATTTTTGAGTAAATTAACTCCAATTTTTTTCCGAATATGATAAATAAGATATAATATAACTTATACGTATATTTATAGGCGTGCATTTTGTTGTTGGTTGAGAGTAAAGGTCGAATTAGGCGTATTTCGACCATTTCATGTCCTTTTCGTATATTTTCATTAATCTAACTCCAAATTTTTGTTGAATATGACAATATGAGGTAGAATATTACTATATGTTAGTTATGTGAGCCCTACTTCCTTTTAGTGTTAATTTCGGGAAATAAAAAGGAATCTACAGCCCTATGCACAACCGCCCCCGCCCCCAACCAGCCCTAGGCACTCCCCTCGCTCACCCCTCCCGGCCTTGTCGCCCTCGATCCCCTCACACTGCCCAGCCTCCCATGCTAGCCACCATTGTCACCCCCCTGCCCAGCCCTACCAACCCCCTTCCAACATGTCACTGGCTATGTCACTGGCTGCGTGTCGAATATGTGATTAGTTTCCAGGCTAGGGCGTTGCTGTTCTCAAGTGGGGGTGTATGTAATACCCCTCATGATTGCTTTAAAGGGATTTAATAGGCTTCTCATTCCAACAAGATGCATCTTTTTTTTAGGGAGCTTATTTCCTTAGTTAGTCCACAATTAAGCGTGCTTGGGTAAGTAGTCCGAGGATGGGTGACCTACTAGGAAGTTCTCAGGGTGCGCATGAGTAAGGACAAAATGTGCCGGAAGAACTTGTGTTGGTTGTTGAGGACAGTTGTTGGCCCTGGATGCGCATTAGTGACAATAGACTCGACTCTAGATGGGTCGGGTGTTACAAATGGTATCTGAGCAACCCTGCGACCGCGTGTTGATCCTGTGGATAATTTATCCAAGGTTAGTCGCCTAGTGGGGGAGGGTTCTGGCGCTATGTCACCGGCTGCGTGTCGAATATGTGATTAGTTTCCAGGATAGGGCGACCCACAGGCCGTATGTCGAATATGTGGAGTCTTCAGGCGCAACGAGGGCGTTGCTGTCCTCAAGTGGGGGTGTATGTAATACCCCTCATGATTGCATTAAAGGGATTTAGCAGGCTACTCATTCCAACAAGATGCATCTTTCTTTTAGGGAGCTTAATTTCTTAGTTACTCTACAGTTAAGCGTGCTTGGCTGGGAGTAGTCTTGGGATGGGTGACCTCCTGGGAAGTTTCTAAGGGTGCGCATAAGTGAGGAAAAAATGCGCTGGAAGAATTTGTGTTGGTTATTGAGGACAGTTGTTGGCCCCAGATGCGCATTGGTGACAATATACTCGACCTCGGATGGGTCGGGTGTTACACTATACATCAGACTCTTCACATTGAATTTTCGACCAAATTTTTTTGAATTAACATTCAATTCGTCTTGTCCTTGTGTATATTGGGCTTAAGGAAAAAGAGGCAACCTAGGTGATTTCACTCCTAAAGCACACATGGATGCTTGCATGAAACTTTAGGAAATAACCACAGTGGACGCGTGAGGGGCGTAGGAGGTGTCCGCCTCGGCTTGAGAAAGGTATATGGTAAACAATACACCATAACAACAAAATTAAGTGCAATTAGTGTGAATTTGGCGTCGATAGATGTGGAGGCTATCAAATCTACCATTCGGGAGGAGTTTAGGGAGGAGATGACACAACACCATGTTGGAGCAAATGGGTTTAGTGACTTCGCATTGAAGAAGTGTAGTGATGTTCCATCTAGCCCGACCTAAGTGATCCACGAACATTGGATGATCAAATGATACCTTTACCTGATCCACCAGTACCCGAGTCAAAGGTAATTCTTTAATCCCTTTACTTTAGTAAATAATTATTGTCCTTAAATGCATGGAATTCTGACTATAATAATGTTGTTTAATAGCCTAACTATTAATGGCGTGTTTTTTGCGAATAGGAGACCTCATGCCAACTATTAGTTCGAGAAGATGGTTCTGATAGTTTGATTGTGGTAGCTAATGGCCATGCATAACCCCCTAATTATCAAGTATGAGTGCATCACCGCCGGTGAAGAATGATCACTATGGGGTCGGCATCAATGACATTGAGCTCGGTTTCGAAGAATTGAGTCTTCCGGTGCCGAAGCTGGAAGTTAATCTACATTCACCGAAAGATGCCCTTAGCGCTTATGTTTTATGGCCGCATGCATGGGTGCGGTTTTCGGATAAGGTACATGATTAACATACATATATATGCGTGAATTTATGTAATAATTAACTTCGGTAATGTTTTCTTTTCTATTTCCAAGGTTTTCGGGAAGGTCGGTTCACATGACAAGAAGGCTAAGAAGGTCGGTTCACCTGACAAGAAGGCTAAGAAGGCAACTGCACGTGATGAAGGTGAGCCACTAGGTCAGTTCACCTGATAAATGCTCAAGCGCTCGTATAGCGTCGCTACGTGTCAAATACGGAGCATTTGCACGGTTTTTAACCTGGAGCACTTGATGTTTTTTCACTAGTGAGCTAAAGGTGTTGAATGACAAAGTTACTATGACAAAAAATCGACTTCTCGAGCTAGAGGTGTTGCAAGGCCTTAACTCGCATGTTTTTGGTTACATGAGTGTGTTAGCGATTTGCCCAATGATAGTACATTAGAGGTTCCTTTGGGGGGCACAACAATTCCACTACATTGAGGAGTCATCGACATAGATTTCTAAAGTCGATATTAAAGAATTCTTATGTGGGCAAATGTTGTATGTTTCCATGATACAAGCTTTCATGAGGTGATACATATTACTTTAGATTTTTATAAGTATATAAATATATACATATATGCTGAATTAGTTTTCAACTTCCATAATAAGTAAGTCTACATTTAATAATTATGCTTTCTCAGGTTATTGCACACTGAATTGAGTGGAATAACAAGTTAGACGAAGATTAGTTGGTTATGTCCAAGCATGATACCAGATGTCAATTGCTTAAAAAACAAAGCCGACGTGAAAGAGTATCTCGATATGAGTTTCAGATCATCATCTTGTTTGAGAGAGAAGTTCATCCTTGTCCTGTATATTGAAAAGTATGCTTGTTAAACTTGCTTTACTTTTATTATTTGATAACAAAATTCACCTAATAATTGTTGAATAATTAACTGTATTTCCTTGTTGTAGTCTCCATTGGACACTCATTGTGGTATATTTGCCAACTAACCAAGTCTACCACTTTGATTCTTTGCGTCGACAACCACCACAGACCATACTAATCAAATCATTGTTAAATAGGTAACCTAACCAAACTAAATATATACGTACTTATTAATATTACACATTATTCACATGAATTTTATAATGTATGAATTATTGAATGTATTGATGTAGTGTGATGAAGCAGCATAATCAAGTAGGACTTCGAGTAGGAAAAGTTCCTGTGTGGATATCAGTTGAGGTAACGTAACTAATTTGCTTCGATCTTATATTGAACCACTTATTTTCATATACTTCAAATTTAACATGAGTATTTTTGGATGTTTTGGTGAATTTTAGTGTTTTCAACAAGTTAATTGTTTTGATTGTGGCTATTACGTGCTGAGGTACATGTTCGATATAGTCAACCATTGCACTTACATCAATGATCTTCAAAAGGTATGTAACTAATTGATATATGTTAGTTTAGATTAGATCGATGGGTAAGAGTTAGTTTGTTTTAGAAACCAAAGAAAAACACATTCAAAAACAATTGTCCAAATTCGACCTCGAAACATGGTACATTGATCTATTCCACATAAATTAGACATATATAGTTCAAATATGCATAGAGTAAGTGATATATGCCTAGTTTAGCTTAGAACTACTATTGTAAGTTAATATAAGATAAAGCTTGAATTTCGGGAAGGTAAAGATCAATTTAGACCTATTTCGACAGTTTCATGTCCAATTAGTACTTTTTGAGCCATGTAACTCCAATTTCTTATTGAATATGATAATATAAGATCAAATACAACTATTAACTTGATTTATAGGCATGCATTTATTGTTGCTTGAATTTCGAGAAAGTAAAGGTCATTTTAAGCATATTTCCGGTCGTTTCCCGTCCATTTCGTACTTTTTTGAGTCATGTAACTCCAATTTTGTTATTGAAAATAATAATCTAAGATATAATATAATTATTCAAGTAGATTTATAGGCGCTACTTTGTTCTTGATTGAATTTCGGCAAAGTAAAGGTCGCTTTTAGGCCTATTTTGACCGTTTTCATGTCCAATTTGTATTTTTGAGTCATTTAACTCCAATTTCTTATTGAATATGATAATATAAGATATGATATAACTATTCAGTAGATTTATAGGTGCTACTTTGTTCTGGATTGAATTTCGGGAAAGTAAAGGTCGAATTAGGCCTATTTTGGCCATGTCATGTCCTTTTCATATGTTTTGAGTCATGTAACTCCAATTTCTTATTGAATATGATATATAAGATATAGGTTGTCAAAATTGTGATTCTACTTTTAATCGGAAAGGTCTCTCATAATCGGATCGCAAAATCGAATCATTAAATCGTAAGATTCTACGAATTTTGTGGGAATAAGATTCTATGATATAATATGTAAACTGTTTACCTATTTTTCCAATGGACAACACTAAAAATTCAATTTTAGCCGTAATGAAATCATATGAGATGAGAAATGATGCATCAAGGGAATAAAAGAGGTATAGAAAATACATGTTTCTATAAGTCAAAAGCAAATGAAATGATTCAATAAACATATTGCACCAACAAGAACCGAAGAAGATAGAGAAATAGGTGCGTGCGTGCGAGATGTGAGAGTGAAAATGTGGCAACTAGGACTTAAAACAAATGAGATCTTATGGGCCTGGTCCATTTATTTTAATATCCAAAGTAATAGACTTCAACGAAGGGGTTAGAATCGTTAAAATCGATAATATTTCCCGATACTGCCAATTTTGTACGATTTTATATCTAATTTTCTTCAATTGCAATTCTATGAACGATTCAAAACGTTTAGCCCAAGTTAGATCGTAGAATCGTGCGATTTTACGATTTAAATCGCGATTGATAACCTTGTATAAGATATAATATAATTGTTAAGTACATTTGTAGGGGCTACTTTGTTCTTGATTGAATTTTGGGAAATTCAAGGTCATTTTAGGCATATTTTGGCCACTTTTATGCCCAATTCGTATTTTTTGAGTCATTTAACTCCAATTTATTATTAAATATGATAATATATAATATAATAATATATAATATAATATAACTATTAACTAGATTTATAGACGCTACTTTGTTCTTGATTGAATTTCGGGAAAGTAAAGCTCATTTTGGACCTATTTTGGTCGTTTTCATGTGCAATTCGTATTTTTTTAGTCATAAAAATCCAATTTATTATTGAATATGATAATATGAGATGTAATATAACTATTAAGTATATTTATAGGCACTACTTTGTTCTTGATTGAATTTCGGGAAAGTAAAGGTCAAATTACGCCTACTTCGGTTGTTTTCATGTCCATTTTTTTTGTGTTTTGAGTCATGTAACTCCAATTTCTTATTGAATATGATAATATGGGATAAAATATAACTATTAGATTGATTTATAGGCGATACTTTATTCTTGGTTGAATTTCGGGAAAGTAAAGGTCAAATTAGGGCCTATTTCGGCCGTTTCATGTCCTTTTCATATGTTTTGAGTCATGTAACTCCAACTTCTTATTGAATATGATATGAGATAGAATATAACTATTAAGTAGATTCATAGTTGTTACATTGTTATTGCTTAAATTTCGGGAAAGTAAAGGCCGAATTCGACCTATATTTAGGCCTATATTTTGGCCATTTCATGTTCTTTTCATATGTTTTGAGTCATGTAACTCTAGTTTCTTATTGAATATATGATAATATGAGTTGTTAGTTAGTATTTTAAATGATTGAATTCTTATGTATTTAATTTCATGGTTCTCTTGCAATGTTTATATGAATAACGCACCAAGATTGGTGGCCTTCACAATGGAGGAATTAGGTGCGATTCGAGATAAGTTGGCAAGCCATATTTGTGATGATTGTTTATGATACATTTTGTTAGGATTTTGCAATATAACTAGCTAGTTATTCGATTGCATTTTCTATTCTTGTATAGTTTTTTAGCTAGAATGTTGGTATTTTGTTTCAATGTACACTTTTGACATTATTAATATATAATCAAGATAATTGCGTTTAAAAACTTGTGATATGCATTACGCTATTTTACACTAAGCGGAAGCGGGAGCACAACGGGGGTGCTAGGGGGGTAATGGGCCGGGGGGGGATAGTAGAGGGCAGAGGGGCTGGTGCGCGGGCGGTGGTGGTGGGGTGGGATGGGGGGGGCGGCAAGGAGGGGTTGGGCTAGGCGGGAAGGCCGGGCAAGGGGGAGGGTTGGGGGGGCGAGTAAGGGGGAGGGATGGCAGGGGTATTTAAAAAAAAAGGGTTGCGATTTTGACCCAAAACCGCAACCATTTTGTATGGAAGGATTGCGGTTTTGACCCATAACCGCAACCCTTTTGTGTGGAAGGGCTGAGGTTTTACCCAAAACTGCAGCCCTTAGTTGTGAAGGGTTGTGGTAAAAAACCGCAACCCTTCCAGTATGCCAAGGACTGCGGTCAATAAACGCAGCCCTTAGGCCACTTTTGACCGCAACTCTTGGTCTTTTTTCCTCTAGTGTTTTTTTTTTACTTTGGAGTGATTTAGGTACGTGGAAGTTCCAATGGGTTCCCAACCTTGAAATTGTAACAGGCGGTCCTTCCCAACCAGCTTATAGAGGATTAATGCACAGCGGAATTAAAGAATATGGTCGAGCTAACCAACTGCTACCATCACACTCACTGAACTATATATATCAGAGAATGTGGAAACCAAAAATATATTATGTATTTAATATATGATTTAGCTAATAATTATAATTAACAATAAATAATACGGTTTAGAAATTATGGCTATTACACTCTACCACCCTTATAAGAAGTTTCGTCCTCGAAACTTGCAAACGCTTATTCAAAAAACAACAATTTCAACAAGTAATCAAAGGAAACTTCACACTCATGTGGGAAATTCATTTCAATAAAATAGAAATCTCAAACTCATAAGATACTAAGCATCCAGCCTCCACTCTACCATCATCTTTTGTATCTCTACTTCAACTTGACTCACGAATCAAGGAGCAAAGAAGACAAAAGGGGCAAACTTGTTGGCAATGGATTCCGATAATCTCATTTGTAGATATTTCATTTGAAATTCTTTCAAACTATTCGAACTATAAAAGTTTCATGAAATTCACATTTCAATCCAATAAATGAAAATCAAACGCAATTACAACGCACCACATGAAACACAACACAATTTGACCTCTACAGGTCATGGAAACACGTATATTACACCACTCTTAAAAGAATACTCGTCCATAAACATTGAAATGAACAACTATATATTGAGGTTATTCCATACAAATAGAAGAGTTTGACATCGAATGTCAATCACAGAACTACACCAAAACAAAGATAAGTCATTTTCCACGTTTAACGTTTTAAGCCACTCGATCTTGAAATACGAGGGATATGGGCCAACTACGCTTCCGCTACGCTACTCTGATCAACAAAATCACTTAAGCACATAAGTTCACATAAATGGAAACATAGAATACACATGCAAGCGCAAACACTCTCAACGGCTTGGTTCGTATATACCTAAATTTTATGTGATCCATTAAACCTATTTACAACCCTTACGCCACGATATGAAGATCATGACGTAACCGAGAGCAATCATGCTCTGATACCATTTGTAACAGGCGGTCCTTCCCAACCAGCTTATAGAGGATTAATGCACAATGAATTAAAGAATCTGGTCGAGCTAACCAACTGCTACCATCACACTCACTTAACTATATCAGAGAATGTGGAAACCAAAATATATTATGTATTTAATATATGATTTAGCTAATAATTATAATTAACAATAAATAATACGGTTTAGAAATTAAAGCTATTACAGAAATCACTCCACCTAGAAAGTCAACTCTATTGGGGAGACTGTTAGGAACTATGTGGTTAATGTGTTTTTCTTAATCAAGTTGTTATTAATCACCAAAAAATCACTTTTCATTAAATTTTAACTTGAATTGTGCATAAACATCTCCATACAAACAAAATGTGATGTAATTATGTAATCGGTTTAATTTCGTACTTGATTTCACTTTAATTACGTACTATGTAAATAGTTCATAAGATGTAATATTTTTCCTATGAAGTTCAAGATATTTACGGTCACTTTGGGCTTTGGAATTTCCGAAAATTTATTTCGGTATAATTAAATAATATTCATACAATATTGTTGGTAAAAACTGATTTCGTCAAGTACCATATTAGCTTGTTTTTTTCATAAAGTTCAAATTAAACTCATTTGGTCAAACCTAAAAGAAGCAACAATGACGTAGACATCAGAAGATTTCCACCTACAAAATTATCATGGTGATATGAATTTTGTACAAGTTTATGTCATTTTTACAAAAGCGCTCATGAAAATCACCAAATTTGAACACCCGATTTTTTTCTCCGAGTTAAGAAGATAAATGAAAAAGGGTCTTAATGATGTTTAATTGTCATAAAACAATTAAGTTAAGAATATTCATGCAAAATTTCAAATAAAACACATTTCATTAAGTTAAGTTTCAAATAACATGTTGGATAAAGGTCATGTTTTGACCGGGTTTTGGAATAAAAATCACAATAATTTGGGTTTTCATTGAAAACCCTCCAATTTTGACACAACATACAAGACTTGTAGACCTATCCATAGGTGTATAACATGTTCATGTAGCATCAACGAGTTTCAGCCAATGCATCTAGGTAGCTAAAGCTCATAAGAAAAAAAAATATTGTGCATGATCGGGAGTGAAAGATAAGATATTTGCTTTAAAAATGTAGACGCCTTATTAAATTAGGTAACCGGTAAGGTATACCGAGCCATAAAAGCTTAAGGTATATCTTTACTTAAGAATTGATAAATGTGAGACAAGGATTGAGGTGGCAAGAATTGCTTTGAAGGATTATGCTATAAACATTAGATACCGCATAAGGTAGTAGGCGATGCTTTGAACAAGGAACTCTCGTTAGAAGGTTGATTTCATCATTTTGGTACCAGAAGAGTTATATGAGTTAATGCAATTGGAGTTGAATGTGATTAAGAAAGTAGATTTGCTAAGAGAAATAAATGGTTGTGATAAAATTATTCCATTTGATGAAATTTGAGCTATGTAAGTGCAATATTATTTTTTCAAGGAGCTGACAAAGATAGAAAATAAATGAGAAATGGTGTGCACCTGATAATTCGGAGCTAAGGAATAGAATTCCGAGAGAGGCGCATAGCAGTGCGTACCCAGTTCATCCTAATAAGGATAGGAAGCAGTTGGCCGATGTGTATATAGGGAAATTATGTGTTGGCACGGAGTTCCAACGACTATTATTCCGATCAAGATACTTTCGCATTTTTGGGAAAAGTTGCATGAGCAAACAGAGCATGTTATTCAAATGTTGGAACATATGTTGCAAGCTTATGTATTGGAGTTGAAGGATTCATGGGAAGATCAATTAGCATGGATGGAATTATCTATAACAATAGCTACCAATCGAGTATCGGTATGGCTCCGTGTGAAGCTCTGTATGAATGTAAATGTTGAATAATTATCTATTAGGATGACGTGAGCCTAGAGTTCCAGTAAGGCATGAGTAAGATCATGAGACTAAGGAACAATTACGAGTAATTCAAGGAGAAAAAAATGAATTGAGATAGCTTAGGTTATAAGTATTCAACCTTTTATCTCAAGTATTATTATGGTTAACATATAAAGACTTCGGGAAGATAGCTCATATTTTGGTCGTCAATTGCCACCATAGAAGCATTATGAGTTCGATTGTCAAGTAACATGAATTCGACATGTTCTACCTGTATTGTTTCCTTTTAAGTGGCTTAAAGCGAATAAAAAATAGTTTCGGGATTTGTAGTACTAAATAATTGAGATTCATTGAATTTGTTAATGGATTTGTAACTCATGTTCTACTCTAAATTGCTAGAAGAAGTTGTTAGATATTGTTATCTTACGAGATTTGCTTATGTGTTATAAATAAAGAACCTTTAAACCTAGGGATATGAGTTTCAGGAAGTATGAATTTGTGTAATTAAGAATTAATTACACAAAGACTCTTGATAAAAGGAAATGTATTATAAAGTCGAGACAATACTCTTGGTCAAGGAACTCCCGAACCAACCATGGAGCGAAAGGAGCAACGGTGGAAACAAATTAGATATGCGAGAACGGTATCCTCGGTTGTTCTAAGATACGATATAAGTTTTGGGATGAAACTTCTTTAAGGGAGGTTAGAGTTTAATAGCTATACTTTTTAAGCGGATATTATTTTAATAAATGAAATTATTAACGTACTAATCGGTATGTATTCGGTTGTGCTTTTTGAGGAATAAAAATTTTTGGAATTAAATGAATTTTGTCTATGAATGTTGATATTATGTGTGACTATGTGATAAGTAATATGAATTATAAGTTAAGATAAGTTATTTATGAGTTACGTTAAGAGTGTCGAGTATCGTACTAAAATTATGAGATTTTGAGCTATTATCAGTTTTGTGTTTAACATACTCTATAATTATGATTTAAGGGCGAATTGAGCCAAAATATCATCATTAAGGTATAAGACATCTTTTGAGGATTTAGTTTAAGTATAATTAAAGATTAGATCTTACTTAAAGAACAACTAAGGGTTAGGTAAAACTAGAAAATTCTAGAATACTCCTAAAGCGAGAAATTACCCTTTGCCCTTGTTACTTAAGCCAAAATTATGAAATAAACCTTGCCCGTTATCCTATATATAACAAGTGAGGAGAATAATTTTTGCTTCAGCCAAATATAACCATAAATCTTGCAAAATAAGACCCCTTATCCTATATATAACAAGTGAGGAGAATAATTTTTGCTTCAGCCAAATATAACCATAAATCTTGCAAAATAAGACCCATCTATCTTCCTCCCTCAATACGCCATACTGGTGTATATTGCCTCCTATCCCTTGGCTTCATTTCTACTCAATTTCTTTGCTGAATCACTGCATGCGATTTCTTTATTGGATCACTGCAAGCATCAAATTTTAATTTCTAGGTCAGTAGCACCAAGGAAACCAAGAAAGGTAAGGTGTGGCTTAGCTGTTGCAACTATGAGGTTATTAGGTTGTAAGCTTGATTACTTTGGGTTAATTACTGAATTTTTAAGCCATGCATGTTGTGTTTAAGGTATTAGGAGCTGGAGGAAGGCTAAGTGTGGGTAAAGAATATTTGGTTTCTAAACATCCGATTAAGGTACACAAGGACCACCCCTTAAAACTCTACTCTTTTAGTTTTTGTGTGTAGCAAATGATTTGTGGAAACCATGTGGATTTTTGAATATATGGTGTGATAAAACCTATTGATTTATACATGCATTTTAAGTGACTCTTTTTGAAATATTGCATGCGAATTTACGGTGATGTTTTTCGAGTTACGAATCATTGCATGTCAATTTCCCCTAAATTGGTTGAACCTTATTGTTACCTTATTAGTGCCTTGATTATTGATCTAATTTGTGATTGAATTCATCATGTTATGCTACTGTAATATTCATGACTTAATTGCGGAACCAACCCTTTTTTGTGTCCCATCATATGATCATATGCCATGCACAACATAAGTTTTGTTAGGTAAAGAGCACCTAAAGAACCAATTTTGCCTTGCTGTTTTTTTTTCAACCTAATTAAGCCTTGTTTCCTTGGTTCATTTTGTTCCTTTAAATGTCGCCTATATGCATATACTCATTTTCTTATTTACATACCAAACCCCTAGCTAAGCATATAAATTAAGATATCAACTCATGCTTAAACAACCACACTTTGCCGCAAAACCAAGAACCATGAAGTTGATATTTGTTTACTTGCGTGGCATTGTTCTTCTCTATGATTAAGAGCCTCTTTATGGAACCTCTACATGCTATCCTGCCTCGTTAATTACCTTTTCAACTATTATAAATAGACATGGTGTATTTTCTAAACCTTTGTTGTTACTCACCCTTCCGCAACGGTGGAACTTGACGTGAGCAAGCTTATTTTCCAAAATTTTGTTTTGATAAGTTAAGTTGTTATAAAAGTTGAAAGATTTGATTATGATTAAGTATTTAAGTAAAATATTTGAGTATAAGTAACTTATATAAGAGAAGTTTAATTTTAGAAGCGAAGTAGCTGTGTAAGCAGTGATGAACAACATTCATAGAGCGGTATTGCTCATTGTGTATATGGAGCAGGTATTGCTCATTTGTGTAGGGTCATGACCTACAAGTCTTGCAAGCAGTAAATAAGAGATTTGGGGAGACGTCTTTTTAAAAGTGCTGGAGTTATTGTAACACCCCGAATTTCAAAGGCGGAAAAGAAAGAATTAATAATATAATTAATAGGACGATGGCGGAAACATCGTCTTACAGGAATGTCACTACTACAAGATTATTGTTTAAATAACTAAGTGATAAAAATAAACATAAGTAAATACTATAAGTAAATTAATTACTTAGATTAAAATCAAAATGAGAAAACTATCTCAAACTAAAGAGAAGTCTAGAACTAAAACCCCTAATAGATTATTTCTCGCATCTCAACCCGAGCCCAAAATCAAAGAAAATCCCCATTAACAAAACCTGCAAAATATACAACAAATATCCACAATCAATGGGGAGTAACTAGCAGTTCTCCCAGAACAAAAAGCAATCAAAGTACGATTCAGACATAGATTAATATGAAAGGAAATAATTAAGTCAAGTTAACTACAATATGCATCCACTTCCATATAACTCACAAACAACGCAAATGAATAATAAATAGCAAATGGGTTGGATAAAAATAAATAAATCATCTCAAGAGTACTTTTAGAAAAAAAATAAAAGTATAGGTAAAACAAGTGACTGAGACAGAAACCGAACGCCAGTGAATCGCAATTCACTTCCTAAGGTTTGTCAGATCGCAATCTCCAGGTCAGTCTATGGGCTTACGTTCCCCACTGCCTGTGTCTAAGAATGGCCAAACTCCCGATGCAGGGTAGAACACGCAGAACTCCCTGACCTCTCGGACGACAACAATTAACCCAGGTGTACCCCTAAATCGCAAACCAGGTGGTTGGCATGTTCTTCACCGGGGACTACATCTATCCCACCGGATATTCTTATCTCAAAATAAAATCATAAATATCATCAAAGTATCATTCATCTAAAAAACATTCGTCAAAAGGGATGCCACCCGGCCTTATACCCATAATTCATCAAAACAACTCTTCATAATTCCTCAAAAATAATAACTTACAAACTTTCAACAAATGTCTCCCACAATAAACACTTGAACATCTCTAAACATCAACAATGACATTAAACTAGTTTTTACAGCACTAACAGTTCAATCAAAAATGCATCACCAATTAACTCCAAGGCTTATTAAATAAATGAATAGTACACAATTAATCATTTTTACATAAATCAAACATAAACATAATGATACCCAATAATACTTATAGCAACCTACTAAACACCAGAATCCAAGAACATAAAAGATCACAAATAATTTCTGATTAACAAGCTCTTAAATAATTTAAAAGAATATCCCCAAATTCACAACAAAAACCCAATAATAATTATTAAACTAATAAGTACGATCATTAAAATAACACAAAAATTATCATACGACCCTAATAGCTCTACCGACATGGTACAAATTTTATTTATAATTTTCGGACTCTAAAAGTATTTTCAAACGTTAATTTACATATTACTCAATAAAGCCAATATAATAATTAAAAACAAAAATAAACGCCCAAAAATTACCAAAAATTTACCTAACCGGAATAAACTCACGGAAATACATAATCTACAAATAAATGAATTTTTCGGCTTCCAGAAATAATTTTCATGATTTATATACTGACAGAAACGATAATGCAAAAACAGATATATCAATTAAATAAACAGGTAAACAGTAGCAAAAAATTATTATAAGGCATGTAATACATAATACACATATACCATGATCCACGAAAAATAATTTCAGTAATTTTAACATTCGTTTAATAATTATTATGCAAATAAGCCAAAAACGCACAAAATACCAATTAAATCGAATAAATACCAAAACTCTGACAAAAATTATTTTTCTATATACAATATTCACACAGCATGCATCAAGTATATTCATGTCAAATTTCGTCAATAATTTCATTTAAAAAGTATTTTAAATAATTTCCTAGCGTAATAATCTAATACCGAATAATACCCTAATCACTATGGTTCTAAGATAACTACTAGTTACCTGGAACGTCGGGAGAAGAGCTGACTCTAAAGATACAATCATGAGATAAGTTTGCAACCCAATTCCTCTTCTAACCCCAAGGCACAACGAACGAGAATGGTAGCAACAAGTCACTAGGCATATCTTCTTGAGCGTTGAAAATTCTTGTTTCGTACTGCTCTATTACGACCATGATTCCCGATGATCAAAAGCTCAGATTCTAAATCGCTCCGGTCATAATTTATAACAAGATGTTATAAACGTTGTGTCCAAATTTGAAGACGATCAAACGGTTAGATCTCCGGCTACGGTTATTTTCGTGAAGGTGCGACAGGAAAAACCGGGTTGAACCTTTCTATTCTTTTCCTCTTCCTTTTCTCTCTTCCTTTTCTTGAAAAACGGTGAGGGTTTAATGCAAATTATGCTGAACTTCTTTGAATAAAAATCAGAATTTTATGGATGTTTAATGGTTGAAATAAAAGGGTTTTAATGAAGGAGAATGATTAGGGGGTTATAGGAGTTACAAAGCTACCAATAGTCACAAGGAAAAATAAAAAGAAAAGAAAGAAGAGGAGCTCTACTTCTCCATCTCCTTGGCCGGCTGTCAAGCCCAACACACCAACAAAAATTTCGGCCCAAATCAACAAGGGTCCACGCATCAAAAGTCCGTCACGCGACAAATCGATAAATTCCTAAATCGCGCCTAAACTTTGAAAATACTTAATAATGAAAATAATTCTAATAAATTATATTATAAATATAAATATAATGCACACATTAACACACCATATAATAAAATAATAATTCGGCTCCCAACTTATAAAGAATAAAAATCATTAATCTAGAGAAAATAATAGTTTTAGGGAAAACTTTTGCGGAAAAACTAGGAGCAAAATTATGGGTTGTTACAGTTATGCCTTTGCCCCTCCATTCGTGTTCCTTCTCGGAGTTACAAATATTTTATCTTTGAATACACTAGTGGAAAAATACGGAAGGGCTGCGGTCAAAAAAGCCCTAAGGGCTGCGTTTTTGGCCAGCAGCCCTTTTCGTAGCAGCCCTTTACTTTTAGTGAAGGACTGCGGTTTACGCCAAAAACGCAGCCCTTCCACATTGAAAGGGCTGCGGTTTTGGGCCCAAAACCGCAGCCCTTCGTTGTAGGAAGGGCTGCGTTTTTTACTATAACCGCAGCCCTTCTGACCCCAAAAAAAAAAAAAATTGCATTTTTTACACCTAAATATATCAAAAAATTTACAACATAAACTGATAATATTGAAAATCCGAGAACATCACATTCCAAATTACTTACAGTCGAAAAAACGCAAATTAATTCCTAGATTAACAACATAAACCAGGGAAAATCAAAAAAAGAATCAACAACATAAAACAGTCCAAATTTACAGTTGAAATCAAAAATTAAATTGAGATGACAAAATGCAACAAAATGAACCCTAATCGCAGCATAAAACAAACAATAAAGGGCATCGATCGATCATACAAATTATCAAATTCTCACATTACGGTTTCGAAAAACCTTGGTAGAAGCAGGAGTTGACGGAGTCCTTGAAGTAACGGAACCTTCGGTCGTCGGAGACTGATTTGTGACAACTGACGGTGACAGCTGAGACATCGGTGATGACGGCGAATTTGGTGGGACCCACAAACAGAGGAGAGAGAGAGCGCTAAGAGCAGAAGCAGATCTCAACTTCGCCGTCTTTCTTCTTTGGAGTCGTGGTGGCCAAAGTGACAGTGCGGGACTCGGGAGTTGGTGAAGATGATGACGACGGTACCAGTTGCCTTCGCCATTTCTTGATGAGGACAGCCACGAACGAAGGAGAGAAAACAGGGGCAGCACCACGCGCAGGCAGCAGCGCCGAAGGAGGGGAAGGAGTTTGGGGTTTTGCTTCTTCAACAATTGGATTTTGAATCTGAAAAATCTAGTGTTTATGGCATCCAAGGAAAAAGACACGAATGAAGAAAGATTTATTTGGTTCACCAAAACCAGCCACGAAGGAGGAAGGAGGAGGCCTTGTTTGGTTCTTGGGCCCGAAGATTTGTGGTGGAGTAATCGAGAGACGTTTGAGAGAGAAAGATGAGAGTGTGAAGATTTAGGGTGGAGTAATCAGATACGAAAATGAAAATGAGAAAGATGAGAGAGAAAATGAAAATGAGATACGAAAGGATGCGGTATAAAAGGCCCATTTCATTTGTGCGCTCAATATAAAACTCATCAGGGCCCAAGGGCTGCGGTTAGCCCAAAAACGCAGCCCTTCGTATATACGAAGGGCTGCGTTTTTTGGCTAACCGCAACCCTTCACTAAAAGGGTTGCAGTTTCCTTGAAAACCGCAGCCCTTCATATACGAAGGGCTGCGTTTTCCAAAATACGCAGCCCTTCCTTTTTTTTCCCCTAGTGATATGAAAATTGTTTGAGTGATTATTGAGAAAGATATAATGAGTATTCATGGTAATTTTTTTATTGAAATTTACTCAAAATGCTCCTTGATATTATTATTTCTTCTCTAGTATTTAAATTCCTAAAAGTATTATTGTGATTGAATAAAAGTGAAAATGTTTGAGGAATCAGTTATGTCGTGTACGTTGAATGATATAATACTTTCAGTCACCCCTATTATTTTAGCAATTGGTGGGACTTGTGTACAGTCTAAGCTGACTCGTTTTGTTCTGTGAATCTATCCTAATGGGGGCAGATTTATCTATTTTGCAGGAATAGAGAGTATGTTCGGATTAGTTCCTATGTGTGCAAATGTGAAGTCGTGATCAAGCTGTTTAGTTCCGCTACTTTAAGATAATCTATTGTATACGATGACTATTATCATATTAAACATGTATTTCCGATTTATAATCTAAATACTAGAGATATGTTGTAATAAGTAATAACTATTCTAATTTAACTTATTTTCAAAATATGCTTGGATACTATTGGATTTTCTATCTTTCTCTAGCAGGGAAGGTGTGGAAGTTCACCTAACAGCCCCACTAATTAGTGGCTAAATTCCGTTATTACTAGTATTAGGTCTATTTTGAGTGGTTATACAATTACTTATTAAAACTATACATGACCTAACATGAGTCTAAATGCGGGAGATTAAGTAAATTGAGATAGAAAACTAAAAATTAGCCCAAACATTCAATTAACCAAAATGGGTTTTAAAGCATGTGAGTGGATTTTAGTTGACTCTAATAGTTATATAATTACTTATTAAAACTATACATGACCTAACATAATGCTAAATGCGGGAAATTAGGGAAATTGAGCTTTAAAAGCCAAAATCGACCCAAATTGACATTCATTTACCCAAAATGGGTTTCAGAACATGTGAGGAGAGTTTAGTTGACCCTAATAGTTATACAAGTACTTAAGTATTAGAGCTATATTACTCCCAATTTGAAACTCATTGTCCTTAAATGAAAGTAATCATCCCAATAAGGGTCTAAAACGTCCTAAAAAGGCCCTAACTCACGCGAAATGAGTTCCAAATGATTTAAAGGGATTCCTTTATTACCCTCTAATAGTTATGAGACATATTTCATAGCTCCAAATGAGTTAATGGGACTTTTATATCCTCTAATAGTTAAGGGAACTTCCAATTAGTATTCAATAAAAACAAATAAAGTAGCCTAATAACTAAGTGCTTTAACAAATCAAACTAAACTATAATAAGCGAAACTAAACTAAACTAAACTAAATTAAATTAAACTAAAGTAAATAGCTAAACTAATAATGAACTACAAAGCTTAAAGTTCAAACCCAATTAAAATAATATAAGTAAGTTAATCGAACAACTAGACTAATTAATAAGTACAACAAAAACAACAAAGCCTTAGTCTCTTATTTGAGCTCGGCTAAAATGGTTTAAACTAACTTTAGTACACTAATAGTTATAACTTAAACTAGCTAATAGCTACACTAACTAATCAAACCTAAAAATCAAACTAACTACATAAACTATAATCAAATTAACTAACATCAATCAACTTTAAACCATTTAATTATTATACAACCTAATTTCACTTACAATCGTTCATAAAACCACAATTCATTATAAACTTAAAATCTACAAATATGAGATTTAAACAAAAAGTTATGAACTTTAATTTAATTTATTAACTAACCTAGGAGGAACTGGAGGAGGAATGTGGTGGTGTGGGAGGGGGGTGGAGGAACGAGGTAAGTGGTGGTGCAGCAACGGTGTAGTAGAAGGGGTGTAGAGCAGCAGCGGTGGTGGATCAACAGGGGCGGTGGAGCAGCCGCAAGTTGTAGGGGTGGTGGTACTTTTCTATCTAAACGTTGGAGGAAGGAGGAAGATGCAACAAGCCCTAGGTGGGACCAGCAGCCGCCGGTGGTGGGGTGTGTCTGGTGGTGGAGAAGAGCCCTAGGTGAAACCATGAAGCAGAGTCCTAGGTGTACGAGCAAAAATGGAGGAAGCGGGAAGGAGGAAGGACGAAGGAAGGAGAATGAAATAAAAATCGCGGGATGTGATTTTCGTAAAATAACTAACTAACTGATCTGGTATAGTGAACCGGATCAGTTAACAGAAAACCGAATTGGTTTTTTGTTAACTGGTCCCATTCAACCTTGAACAGGATCAGTTAGTCATCCTAGTTTTGACGCTAAAAAATATTAATTTACGAATCCGGTTTATTTTAGGGCCGGATCTGTTGCATTTTGTTATTTGAGATTTTTTCCACTAGTGAACATCAGAACCTTAAAAGTAATTCACAGCATCATGCAATTTTTTAACGCACTCATCAGCAACTTTCATGCCCGTTTGGATAGTAATATTCAAAACATGGGCACAATATTCAATATGAAAAAACCTGTCATCTAAAGGCAAACCAAGGAAGAATGCAAATCAATTTTAACATACTAATCATACCATCCATAGCATCAACATAATCACAAGTCATTGAAATAAAAGGTTTTCCACACTAACTTCTAGTCCTTAATCAACCCCAATGCAAGCATGTAAATATCAATTCTTTTTTATGAGGAGGCGAAAAGTACATGAAGTTAAGAATATGGGACTTAATGGTCCAATTCTTATTAATGTAATGTAAAGTTAGGGTACATAACCACGAGAAGATACCCCAGAATTAAGACCGACAATCACAAGTAAAACAAACTCTACTGTTAACAGCAGTAAGAGCAGTTAACAAAGAAGACTTCAATTTCATTATTTCAGATGCAATACCTAAGTATTGTATTTTCAGTAATGTGTCTTACATTGGGATTAAGGTAAGAACGTAACTTTCTAAGCTTAATATGCTCAATAATACTAAGTGAATATGTATGAAACATTGTGGCCTCAACAAACATTACACAGTAAGTCTTTTAATCAAAATCAATACCAGAAGTAGGATTTTTAGCAAGGTAAGCGTGATAAGAGTAACATTTCTCCATGTGTCTCTTAGCGTTAGAAGTGTCATAGCATGGGTCAACTAAATATTTTGCCTTATGGCAATACTTACCGAACATTTAGGTAACCTCCATACCATCCTTACCTATAATCATGATGAACTCATAACGGTCCCATATTGGGGCTAGTGGTGTCAAAATAGGTTCTCGAACAGGTTCTGGGTATACCCACGTCGAACCGAGTCGGACCGAACATGTCGGGATTACGCGGTCGGTGCCACGGGTTGTGATTGGTCAGGTTTGTTCATCTGGGTCGGTCACATTTGAATTATGGGATTCTTTGGGTGCCTGGACGAGTGCGAGCGTTCCATTTACAATTCGATCCATTCCCGGGTAAGATCTCCCGTGGACATTTTTAGCCGAGTTTGCTCATGTCGTATTTGGGTTTCATGTACGCTTGGGTTAAGTCAAGTGTGCTCGGGTTGAATCACTTATGGCCTTAGTTCGATTATTGTGAAGCATCGGGTCCATTCACTATTGAACGTCAATTCAACTTCGGTTAAACTCTGAGCCGGATCATTTTGATGTTGTTGTAGATTTTGTAAACGAATCATATTATATAAAAGTATTAAGATCGACCTATATATATACATATGTGTGTGTGCGATAAATATATGGATGATAACGAAAAACTAATAAAAACACTATATTGTTTACCGTGATGTTTAGTGTATTCTCTTAGTGAACTCGTAGCATAAAACCACTCTAATATGTAAAGGAGTAGAACGACTCTTTATATATTTTAATATTATAACCAACGATAATAATAACGAGTAGACGATCAATTCTAATATTTATATAAATGATTTATTATTATAAGCATTATGATTGATATATAAGTTTGTAAATAGCTATGATGATAATGAGAATAGTAATAATAATAATAATACAAATAATAACAGTAATAGTAACAATGCTAACAATAGCAATAGTAATACAAATAAGATCAGGAATACTAACAATAACAATAACAACATATACAAATACTAATAGTAATAGTAGCAACAATGCTAATAATAGCAATAACAAACATAACGCGGTATATATGTATTAAGTTGTGACTATATATGATAAAGTATAAACAAACTATCTTATCAATATGTTTAATCATTTTAGTAGTACATTGGTATCAAAATAATTATAAAACCACTCTAATACTCTATTGATTATAAATTAGTATAACGACTCTTGATATGTTATAATATTATAACAAATGACAATCATACATTCATATGTTTACAACGACGGTTCATATGAGGCCTCAGTGATTATAACGAGGCTTCATATGTTGCACAATAATAATAATAAACATAACAACATATATACCCCCAAATCATTCTCCCCTATAAAAGGTAACCATAACTTATTAAAAACTAAAATCAATAAGTTAACAGTTAACAAGTAACAACCATAACTCCATAAGTAATAAGTTAACAAGTACTTACTAGTTACTAGATAGTAACTTGTTAACAACCATATGGTAACTTAACACTTAGTCAGTTACTCCCTTGACTTTATAAGTTATAAGATTATTTAAGTTAATTGTCTTTATATTATACTATAGTTTAATACTAGTATAGTGTTTATGGTCTTCTCTTAACTTTGTATATATGTGACTTAAACAAACTATTTTATTAGTAGGCTTATATATTTTAGTACGATATAATAATATTGGAACCATTCTAACTAATACGCAATTGATCATTAATGAGTATCGACTCTTAATATGCTCTAATAGCATAACTAACGATAATAATAATGAGTATTATATATTAACTACGAATATACGATCAATTACTGGATTTATATAAATGACTCGATTATGGTAAGCATTATGATTCGACATAATAATAATAATAAAATAACATAATAATAATAATAATAATAATAATAATAATAATAATAATAATAATAATAATAATAATAATAATAATTATAATAATAATAATAATAATAATAATAATAATAATAATAATAATAATAATAATAATAATAAGTTATTCAATAATTTTTTGCCATAATCCTTATTGCCATCATTTCCCAAATCTCATTGGTCAAAAAAACAAACACACGTATTCTAAATTATAGCCTTTGATTTGTAAAAGAGCAAAGCCGTGTTGATCCAATGGCCAAAAATGATCTAATCTCCCCTTCTTTTCAAAAACCCTCACCTCTCCTCTCTTTCTATCCTAACCGTTAGATCTAATCCAACGGCTAAAACAACCCCAAACAATCCACATATAAAAACTAACCCCTAAAATGAAACCCTAAAGTAACCTAACTCTCATTTGAACACACACTCTCTCATACTCTCATCTCTCTCTCTCTCTCTCTCTCTCAGCGGCGCCGATTCTCTTTTCTCAAACATTCACTGATTCCTTCTCTCTCTCGCCGGAAAACATATTGATCTCGCCACAAAAATTATAGATTTCGCCACAAAAATTATAGATCTCTTCTCTTGAGTTTTTTTCTTAGTCGTTCGCGTTGTCTCTGTTGTCAGAAAACTGAAACTTCTCTCGCCGAAAACATGTTATCTCTCGCCGTAAACAAGTTATCTCTCGTCGGAAACAAGTAATTTCTCGCCGGAAACAAGTAATCTCTCGCCGGAAACAATTTATCTCTCGCCGGAATTCTTAGTTTAAACACGTTTCTCGCCTTTAAACATGTAAGTTTATTTGAATATTTTTTTATGTTGATATGTCTTATTTTTAATTAAATACGTTTTAATATGTTTTGTTGCTTATATGTTAGTTTTTATATATATATTTTCTGTTTTTTAGTAAATCCATGCTATACTATTTTTTTTAAAATAAATACGTCTTAATACTTAATATGTTTTGTTGCTTACATGTTAATTTATTATATATATTTTCTGTTTTTAGTAAATCCATGCTATACTGTTTTTTATGTTAAAAGTTAATTATGTTTTTTTTTACTTTTTACGTTAAATACTTAAATACTATAAATGTTAATATGTTTTTTTATTTTTTATGTTGAATACTTAAATACTATAAATGTTAATATTTTTTTTATTTTTTATGTTAAATGCTATAAATGTTAATAAATACATGTTATTATGTTAAAATATGCTTAGATCTACAAAAAAAAGTTGTGTTTTTATGTTAAAATATGCTTATGATTCGCTCTATTTTATGTTTTTATTAAATCCATGCTATACTATTTTCTGTTAATAAGTTATTGAAAATACGTTATTTTCTATTAATTTGTTTTTTTCCCATTAAATACACTTAATATATTAATATGTTTTTAATCTGTTTTTTTAATTAAATACATGTTAATAGGTTTTAGGCCTGTGGGCTACGGCTGCTGCTTATGGGATGCTGCTACGCTTGTCGGATGTTGTTGCTTGTGGTTGTTGATGTTGCTGCTTATAAATTCTAGCAATTTGATTTTTGTAAATTCGTTTGACACTGACACATATGTTGTATTTTGAATGAACTTATGATATTATATTAACTCGACCCAATTACCTGTTAAGACTATTACTCCCTTCGTCCGAGAAAGATCTGAACACTTATTGGGACACGTATTTTAAGGTGATAAGTTGTAGTGTGGTTATCAAATGTTATTTTATTTAAAAAGCAAATGTGATAGGAGTTGGTGGGGTATTTTTATTAGAGGAGAGAGAAAGTTGGGTAACCTTTTATTGATAGAAGGTAAAGTGTGGGCCAAAGGAGTGTAAAATAAATAATAAATTAATAGTGGAACCATGTCAGAAATGAAAGTGTTCAAACTAATTTGGGACAAACATAAAAGGAAAGTGTTCAGACTATTCTGGGACGGAGGGTTTTTTTTTTTTGGGTCAAGATCAGGTCCGATTTCATATGACTTCACAATAACCTAAAAACATACTTGAGTAAACAAATCATCTGAAGTTTCGGGTTTTCTTCTCTTTATGTTAAATCCTAAGAGAGATATTAATATGAAACAAGCCGAAAAAAGAAGAGACATAACAATTTTCATACTTCATAGGCCAGTAAACATAATACAGTATATGCTTTAATTCATTTTACCTCCAAATTAGTAGACTATCTTGTAGTATGAAGTTTACCTAACTAATTAGGAAGTCCACTCTGACGAATCCTTCCTGATATAATAGTCAACTGATTAAGGCTTAAGACAAAGACAAATCAATCCTAAACTATTGCCATTTACTTGCTAATAATTGGAGGATCAATCACATCGTTTTAATTAACGAAAAGAGCATAATAGAAGTGCTTTTCATGGGGTACCATCAGCTCTCACTAGCTAGCAAGTAGCCAACCAAAACCGAATATATGTTCTTGCTTTGTAATTATCTTTTTAAGGGTTGTCACATCATCAAATTAAGATATTATATACCAGTAGTTTCATTTTTTTCGCCAATAATTTATACGTTTGTAACATATATTATAACTTGATCTTCTACTCATATGTTATTGACACCTTACAGGTATGAAAAAATTGAATAATAATTTAATTTTAATGATTTTGTAAATATATACATTTTTAAATGATTTTGTAAATATAGAATAATAATTAAATTTTAATAATTTGGTGGGGTTTAGTCGTCCAAATAGGTTAGTTTGAAAAATTGGATTAAATAAGGCAGATTTGATTTATCTGGTTACCATGAATTATGGTTGAATTCGGGTTGGTCATAAACAAATCGGGTATTTACTGTGTCTAGTCGGGTTTTGGTTAATATTTGGTTGGGTTACAGTCAGGTTCGGGTTTGAATGCAGGTTTGTGTGGTCAGGTCAGAATATGATCTTGCCGGGTGCCGGTCAGGTATGGGTAATCCCAGGTCAGGTTTCGGTCAGGTCTGGAGACTGACCCTCACAGGTTGAACTAGGTTCAAGCAGGTCGATATCAGATTGACCCAGCGATCAGATCTGTTTCTTACACCACTAATGTTGGGTTTGGTTTGGCACTAGAATTAGTTGTTTGGTGATTTAGTTGGCTTGTTTGGTCGAAGCATTGGTCAGTATGTATTGGCTTTTTAAGTTGGTTGTTTTGCAAAAGTGTTTGGCAAAATTAATTGTGGTTGTTGGTTTGTTTATTAGAGTTTGTGGGCCAATGCCAAAAAGCCAATCTAAAAAGCTGCTCCAAACTTTTTTCATTTTGGCTTAAAAGCCGAACTTTTCTAACCAACCAAAAAGCCAATAACCAAACACTTTTTTTGTTTGGCCAAAATTAAAAGCCCAAAAGCCCAATGAAAAAGCCCATTTACCAAACACGGCCGTTGTCTGAATTATGGACTTGAGATTCTGGCAAGCTGCAAAATAATAGGGGCGGGACCCTTATCCATCCGGTTCCATGATGGCCAACAATCTTTTTGAAATAATAAGACTCTTGCCCCTATGCATGGAAGTCCGATCCAAAGGCTATAAGAGCGGACTACTCTACATCCAGTCACGCCGCAGTGATCCCCGAAGTGATCGGAGCCCTTATGTTTCCGTGTGGGGATGTATGTTTCTACTTTGTTTTTTGGACGGATTAGGAGAAGTGATCTCCTCTATCTGGGGTATGCTTGAACCAATAGTCTCAATCTCCTCCCCTGCAAACAGAAAAGGAAAACAAAATAGGTTAGTACGTATAGAAAATAGAATAGTAAAATAGAAATTAATAAAGAGAAAATTATAAGGTTAAACAATATATAATTACCATCGGGAAAACCCGAGAGGTTAATCAATGTATAATTACCATCATAAAATATCAAATTATATGCCAAATTAAGTTAAAAATTATCAAGTTGTAAATAAATCATGCTACAAAAAAATACAAGATAAAAAAATGGGTATTGGTGAAAGGAGGTCCATGAGTCCGGGTCAAAGGGAAGGGGTCCATGAGTGCGGGTTAACGGGTCGGGGGTCCATGGGTTTGGGTTAAAGTGTCGGATCAAAGTGTCGGGGGTCATTGGTGCGGGTAAGGGTATATGGGTAAGCGTCAAGCTCTATGGGTAGTCAGGCTCCATGGGTCAGAGCTAGGGTCAGGCTAAGGTCAAGGTCTATGTCATGGGTTAGGGTTCAAATTAGGATATGGACTTTTTGGCAAGTTTTGGGTTAAATTGAAAGTGAACCAATCCTTTGGACCATGGTCCATAATACTTGGTTAGTTGGTTTGGGCTGGTCCAGTTTCAACAAAGGATAACCCAAAAGCTAAGCTAGCCTAAATTTCAAAACATAACCCTATACCCTAAACCTAAAGCCAGAAAATTATATTTCAAACCCGGAGTATAAAAACAAATTCAGAACATCGATAAATTAAAAAACCATTAACATGTAATCAGACAAAAAAAATCAGATCTAAACATGAATAACTTAAACTCAAACCCACAAATGTTAGATCTAAACCCATAGATGTATAAATTTATATTTTTGACCCAAACCCAACCCAGAAAATTGAGATATTTTGAAACTATAAACATATAAACAAAGACAAAAATTTAGATCTAAACATGAATAGCTTAAATTCAAACACAAAAGTGCTAGATCCAAACCCACAAAAACATAAGTTTCAATTTTTAACCCACACTTTTACAGATTCAAAAAAATGAGATATCAACAAACCATCTACATATAACCAAATACAAAAAATTCAGATCTATACATGAATAACTTAAATTCAAACTAAGAATATACCCACAAAGAATAAATTTTAAGTTTTAACCCATAATTTCAAAACAAACCCAGAAAATTAAGATATTTACAACCATAAACATATAATCTAAAACAAAAAGTTCAAATCTTAACATGAATATCTTAAATTCAAACCAAGAAATGCTAGATCTAAACCCACAAAAGTATAAATTTCAATTTTTAACCCACATTTTTAAAACAAACCTAAATCGAGATGTTTTCAAACCATAAGCATATAAATCAAATAAAAAAAATTCAGATAAAAACATGACTGCTTGACGTTATAAGAAAAAAGAAATCCATTATTTTCGGTAGGGCACGTGCCACCTAGGACCCCTAATAGCGTCTCTCCCTGACAGTAAGTTATGGTATAACTTGTACACTCAAGACGAATTTTTTCACCTATGAGAATTGAGAGACAAGAGACTTTTTCTCTCCCTAAAAACAAAACTAAGTTTTAGCTCCCATTCTCCTTTGCAAAATATGACAACAAATAACATGTTTCGTTAACATTATGCTTGGATTTGGAATTGGTGATACGGAAACTTCGTGTAATACGGCCAGAAATTTCGTGAGATTCGGCCCGAAATTTCCTACAAATTGGATGGCGAGTAATTTTCCCTGATCTGATTTGAGTAAGCCTTTACATACAATTGGAAAATAGTTGGCTTCATTTAATAATTCCAAGCGTGAGCTGCATAGGCAAGATTAGACACTTGAGGTGACAAAATATCACAACAATAGTTGATAACTTTATATAAATGAACCCACTTTGAGATGAAATTAGTAATGCAACACTTTAAGGCTTTAAAGACGCAAATACCATAGATCAAAGTCGCAAAATGAAGAGGAATACTTTCAAGCTCTTTACTCTAGTTATCTTACTACTAATCTTCCTAAGTGTAACAGGTTAGTATATCAAATCTCTCCAGCAATGTACCTTGAGCTTTGATCCCCATGTAGGCATATACTAAATATTTTTCGATGTTTTTAGCAAGCATATAGCGTTTTAAGAATGAGGAAGTGGAATAGTAGTAAGCTCTTCCATCTTCTACCCAGAGGGTGTGAGTTCGATTCTCAAGGGGGGTGGGGGCTTTGGGTAGATTGTGCTTAGGGGGTAAGAGAGTGTTAATGTAAATTATCTTACCAAATTAAAAAAAAAAAACAAGCATAACCTTCTATAACAGATTAACAGTACTCCAGGAAGAAGACCTTCATCAGTATATTTGACACACTCCACGGTTTCAGTACAAAACTTTCATTATTCCCATTTATATATTGAATTTATATATTTTTATCTGTGTGGAAGTTCATCTTTGGACCAACGTAGTTGTCATGGCGAGATATCATATCCAAATTTTATAAAATTGGCTAGTTTAGGATAATTTATTGAAGTGAATTTACGCTTACAATATACTTATAACTGAAAATATGTCAAAAGTCATTGTTAAATTTATGTGAAGGTAGAGGATCATTATTTCTAACCAGAACGTGTAATATAATAGCTAAAAGATAAAAGAATAAAATGTGCGTGTTGAGAAATGAAGAAAAAGTTGTTGGAAATTGCCTTTTGGGTTATTGAAATAATAAAAGAGGAATTTAAACTCACGTATGTGACATTATTATTCTCTAAAATTGTATTCTTATGGTATACACATGTCTTCTATATCATTTGTGTTTGATACCCCTCCGATCCGTATTATTTTCTAAAATTGGATGTAACTACATTATTTTGCAGCTCCAGTGGTGGGAAAAATGCCACAAGCAAATTTTCCGAAAATGTCACTGATATTTGAAGTGATACTACGCGGAGAATTGGGGATACAAAAACAACCACAACATCCGGTCTCTGCATCTCTTCACCAAAAACCTGAGATTGTTGAACCAAATAATGAAAATGAAATTGTTATGGTGAAAGCAAATGAAGACGCAAATGTTGAAGACAAATGCGCGGAACTCGGAAAATTTTGTACCTCAGATGGACCATTTTGTTGTAAACCTCTGACTTGCGTTAACATCGTATTTGTTGGAATAGGTCTATGTGAAAATATTCAGACCTAGTTGTGTGGTCAAGAATTTTCCTCGTGATGAGGAGGGTTTTATAATGTCTTTTCTCCCTACCTTAAAAAAGTTGTATGGTCAAGAATGTTGTTCTAATTAATTCCCTGCTTTGTTCTATAGTTGATCTTGTTCACTAGGATACATAAATGTGTGGTTATATGTATCATATGTAGCAAGTTTTTGGATTGTGTATTGATCATTGTTGTTGTAACATTACTCATTTCTTCTATGAGGACGAGCAAGATTTATTATCTTGCATGATGATATGCTTATTAAGGATGAGCGGGTACACTTCCTCCGTTTTTTCAGTTGCAACAATTGAGTTTTCACGCTTGTCAATGCACAACTTTCGTTTGATATCTTTAATTACTTTTTAGTGAAAATTATAAAAATTTTATATTTTGAAAGTATATATCGAGATGAATCTAACAACACCCCACATGACTATATTTTTCTTTACGTAAAAATCATAATAGATAGTGAAAGGGTTGTGGATGAATAGTGTAAAATCCAATTGTTGCAATAGAAAAAGAAAGGACGAAGTATATAATAAAAATAATAATCGAATACCTATTGAGTTTCTTCGATGCAGATTTCATAATCAACCTGTATTGTCCATTGAAGCTAAAAATTAATTAATAAGAATTAAAGATTTAATGAATAATTAGAAATTAGAGTTTAGAGTTTAGACATTTTGTTTTAGTAATTAGTAATTTAATATTCAATGATTCGATAACAACTTGTTTCAATTCAATTAGATGTTTTGAGTTTCGCCTGCTAAAAAAAATAAAAAGATGTTTTGAGTTTCGAAATGCATTTAACTTAAAGATGTTTTGAGTTTCGAAAAGATGTTTTGAGTTTCGAAATGCATTTAACTTAAAGATGATTAAGGTAAATGGAGTATTTTTTTGTCTTGAATTAGCTTATCAATTTACATTGATACGCTGAACTAATCCAATATCAACTTGTTTTAATTCAATTAGATGTTTTGATTTTCGAAATTTACTTCAAGACAATTAACATAAATGGAGTATTTTTTATCTTAAATTAGCTTCTCGACTTACATTGAACATTGATCTCATCCAATAACAACTTGTTTCAAATTAAATAACATCCTAGCATTAAAATTAATTGATAAGAATTTAAGATTCAATGATTCATTAGTAATTTAGAGTTTAGAGACATATTTTCTTAGTAATTAGTAATTTAAGATTCAATGATTCGTTAACAACTTGTTCCAATTCATTTAGATGTTTTGAGTTTCGAAATGCATTTAACTTAAAGATGATTAACTTAAATGGAGTATTTTTTTAATCTTGAACTAGCTTATCGGCCTACATTGCATACATTGATATAATCCAATATCATCTTATTTCAATACAATTAGAAGTTTTGAGTTTTGAAATTAACTTAAAGATGATTTACTTAAATGAAGTACTGTTATCTTGAATGTAACAGCCCGCACTTCCGAGCTGCTAGCTAAACACACTTAGCATTCACAAATCTCAATTAACACTTAATAAACCTGATTTTACATTTACTCGCAGCGGAAACATAAGCTATAAAACGATCCTGGACCTGTGGGTCAGGGCCCACACTAGAACAACCTCAAAACTAAATATCAGATTACAGAAAACAATACTCGATTCCCAAACCTATAGAAGACTATATTCTCAAATAAGCACTTAAATATAAATAATTTCATACTCTAAATACAACTTCTGAATCATTAATCTAATTGCAACTTAATAACTAATCTCTCGCTAAAGATCCACTTCGAGCTTCCAACTCAAAACTGCAAATTACAGAAGAAAATACAAAACAAAACAAAACTAAAATGAGCGGAAAGCTCAGTAACTTCATTTCAGCCCGTCAAAACGGTTTTGGTTCATAAAAGTTTTTCATACATTAATCAAGCTTGGTAATTATTCGGAAATAATTCATCCTTTAAAATATATAGCTGGCATAGCTCAATCACCTAATACAAATCGCTGGCAAGTACAGGCTTTGACAGAATATAACTTAACGTATCATAACAGAATATTCGACCTTCTCTGGTCTCAACTGAACATATATCTGAATCATTTTTCTCCACCTATACCTTGCCCACTTTTCATTCAGTTCATAATCTAGGCCAGCTAAAACAAATACGAAATCCTTTTTACATTTTATACTCAAATCATATATCAAGAAACATAGTATTTCCGAAACAATTCCAACAACTGAACAAAACATACTTTTATGATCAATCAATATAATTCACAACTCAACACATACTCATGCATCTATAACCATGGCCATGACTATAACGATATATGATATTAAAAATACGATACAACACACGCGGGCATATAAATACGTTTTGTTGAACATAAAGGTTACCTCAACTCAAGAACAATTATTGGAGACCTCCAAGCATAAAAACTTGATTCCCATATTAGCTTGAATTACACACATCTCCATAGCCATCCTCCAACATCCACCTCACGACAATAACAACAATCATTAACCATCCTTACAACAATTCAACTAAACAAATTGAATCCTTCATACTTTTTAAACTCTTCCATGAACTAATCACAACCCTTATATGCAACCTATTCTACTAATCCATCTCATAGCATCAATCTCACAACCTCATTCTAATTAAACCCAAGTCTGATTCATACAGAATTTTATCAAACAACATGATTTTACAAATCCATTAAATAAAGAAAAAAGGAACAATCTTTGATTTTACAAATCCTTATCACAAACTAATTTCGCAGTCCCATGGTAAGATTTAGAGCTGAATTTACTAGTTCAATCCAACAATAAATCTGAATTTGTTCTTATCAATTTGAAGAAAAATGAAGTAAAAGTTTTAACTTTATACCTTCACTAATACACTAAATAGTAGAAAGGATGAAGTAGGAGAACCAACGATAGCAGAGCCACCACCACCGCGCCTCGACGCAGCACCAACCAGCATCGACAGAACAGATGGGAAAGAAAGAAGGGCGGCAGCCCAGTGGCGGCAACGGCAAGACCGCAAAGAACGGCATAATACCGACCCACTTTGCAACAAAAATCCCGACCTCCACAACGGTGAGACCCGAAGAGAGAGAAAGTTGGGCGAGAGACGAGGTGAAGCGAGACCGAGAAGGAAATTGGGGTTTCTCCAAACTTTAGTGATGAATAAGAAGTGAACCGAAAAGTCAGTAAATCTTAACAATTTGATGAGGCATTGGAAATTTTGACAGCTCAAGGATAACATTTCTGTTGCCTTCATCTGTATTTGACACGGATGAGAGAGACGGAAAATTGAGAGCTTAAACTCTTATACTATTTGACACCTCAACAAATATACAATTGGTTTTCTTTTTCTTTTCTTTTCTTTTTCTAAAATCAAAATACTAATCCTAAAACAATATAAGCAAATATCATTTATAAGATATAGAGTTTTCCTTTTGCTTTAAAACACTAAATCTTATTAACAAACTCCATCAAACTATGCTCAAATATTATAATTAAGTTAAAATACATAATTAGCATCTAATTAAACCTGCTTGAAAATATGGGCTATTACATTCTACCACCCTTAAAATAAATTTCGTCCTCGAAATTTGAAACATAAAACTTTAGCTCATTTGAAAGCGAGTATGTCACAAAATATTTTCACAAAAATCAAACCAACAAAACTCATAGCCAAACTCTAATATCTCACAAGATAAATTTGACTCCAATCCAATTACGAATTTCTCCAGAATTTAAATCAATATAATTCGATCTTCTCCAATAACAACCCATACTCCAAGCTAAAACTCTAATAGAACTTTCACTTTTTTAGACTTCAATTCTCAATACTCAACCTTATACTTCCTTTATTTACTACTCCTCGATTCTTGACCATTAATAACCTAAATCAATTTCAAACAATCCCAAAAATCTTTCGAAAACTCACATGCCATGATATGGAGATCACGACAACTCTTAAAAAACCATGCTCTGATACCACCTGTAACAGCCCGCACTTCCGAGCTACTAGCTAAACACACTTTGCATTCACAAATCTCAATTAACACTTAATAAACCTGGATTTTACATTTACTCGCAGTGGAAACATAAGCTATAAAACGATCCTGGACCTGTGGGTCAGGGCCCACACTAGAACAACCTCAAAACTAAATATCAGATTACAGAAAACAATACTCGATTCCCAAACCTATAGAAGACTATATTCTCAAATAAGCACTTAAATATAAATAATTTCATACTCTAAATACAACTTCTGAATCATTAATCTAATTGCAACTTAATAACTAATCTCTCGCTAAAGATCCACTTCGAGCTTCCAACTCAAAACTGCAAATTACAGAAGAAAATACAAAACAAAACAAAACTAAAATGAGCGGAAAGCTCAGTAACTTCATTTCAGCCCGTCAAAACGGTTTTGGTTCATAAACGTTTTTCATACATTAATCAAGCTTGGTAATTATTCGGAAATAATTCATCCTTTAAAATATATAGCTGGCATAGCTCAATCACCTAATACAAATCGCTGGCAAGTACAGGCTTTGACAGAATATAACTTAACGTATCATAACAGAATATTCGACCTTCTCTGGTCTCAACTGAACATATATCTGAATCATTTTTCTCCACCTATACCTTGCCCACTTTTCATTCAGTTCATAATCTAGGCCAGCTAAAACAAATACGAAATCCTTTTTACATTTTATACTCAAATCATATATCAAGAAACATAGTATTTCCGAAACAATTCCAACAACTGAACAAAACATACTTTTATGATCAATCAATATAATTCACAACTCAACACATACTCATGCATCTATAACCATGGCCATGACTATAACGATATATGATATTAAAAATACGATACAACACACGCGGGCATATAAATACGTTTTGTTGAACATAAAGGTTACCTCAACTCAAGAACAATTATTGGAGACCTCCAAGCATAAAAACTTGATTCCCATATTAGCTTGAATTACACACATCTCCATAGCCATCCTCCAACATCCACCTCACGACAATAACAACAATCATTAACCATCCTTACAACAATTCAACTAAACAAATTGAATCCTTCATACTTTTTAAACTCTTCCATGAACTAATCACAACCCTTATATGCAACCTATTCTACTAATCCATCTCATAGCATCAATCTCACAACCTCATTCTAATTAAACCCAAGTCTGATTCATACAGAATTTTATCAAACAACATGATTTTACAAATCCATTAAATAAAGAAAAAAGGAACAATCTTTGATTTTACAAATCCTTATCACAAACTAATTTCGCAGTCCCATGGTAAGATTTAGAGCCGAATTTACTAGTTCAATCCAACAATAAATGCGAATTTGTTCTTATCAATTTGAAGAAAAATGAAGTAAAAGTTTTAACTTTATACCTTCACTAATACACTAAATAGTAGAAAGGATGAAGTAGGAGAACCAACGATAGCGAGCCACCACCACCGCGCCTCGACGCAAGACCAACCAAAGCATCGACGAACGGATGGGAAAGAAAGAAGGGCGGCGGCCCAGTGGCGGCAAAGACACAAAGCAACGGCATAATACCGACCACCGCAACAAAAATCCCGACCTCCACAACAGTAGACCCGAAGAGAGAGAAAGTTGGGCGAGAGACAGGTGAAGCGAGACTGAGAAGGAAATTGGGGTTTCTCCAAACTTTAGTGATGAATAAGAAGTGAACCGAAAAGTTAGTAAATCTTAACAATTTGATGAGGCATTGGAAATTTTGACGGACTCAAGGATAACATTTCTGTTGCCTTCATCTGTATTTGACACGGATGAGAGAGACGGAAAATTGAGAGCTTAAACTCTTATACTATTTGACACCTCAACAAATATACAATTGGTTTTCTTTTTCTTTTCTTTTCTTTTTCTAAAATCAAAATACTAATCCTAAAACAATATAAGCAAATATCATTTATAAGATATAGAGTTTTCCTTTTGCTTTAAAACACTAAATCTTATTAACAAACTCCATCAAACTATGCTCAAATATTATAATTAAGTTAAAATACATAATTAGCATCTAATTAAACCTGCTTGAAAATATGGGCTATTACATTCTACCACCCTTAAAATAAATTTCGTCCTCGAAATTTGAAACATAAAACTTTAGCTCATTTGAAAGCGAGTATGTCACAAAATATTTTCACAAAAATCAAACCAACAAAACTCATAGCCAAACTCTAATATCTCACAAGATAAATTTGACTCCAATCCAATTACGAATTTCTCCAAGAATTTAAATCAATATAATTCGATCTTCTCCAATAACAACCCATACTCCAAGCTAAAACTCTAATAGAACTTTCACTTTTTTAGACTTCAATTCTCAATACTCAACCTTATACTTCCTTTATTTACTACTCCTTGATTCTTGACCATTAATAACCTAAATCAATTTCAAACAATCCCAAAAATCTTTCGAAAACTCACATGCCATGATATGGAGATCACGACAACTCTTAAAAAACCATGCTCTGATACCACCTGTAACAGCCCGCACTTCCGAGCTACTAGCTAAACACACTTTGCATTCACAAATCTCAATTAACAATTAATAAACCTGGATTTTACATTTACTCGCAGTGGAAACATAAGCTATAAAACGATCCTGGACCTGTGGGTCAGGGCCCACACTAGAACAACCTCAAAACTAAATATCAGATTACAGAAAACAATACTCGATTCCCAAACCTATAGAAGACTATATTCTCAAATAAGCACTTAAATATAAATAATTTCATACTCTAAATACAACTTCTGAATCATTAATCTAATTGCAACTTAATAACTAATCTCTCGCTAAAGATCCACTTCGAGCTTCCAACTCAAAACTGCAAATTACAGAAGAAAATACAAAACAAAACAAAACTAAAATGAGCGGAAAGCTCAGTAACTTCATTTCAGCCCGTCAAAACGGTTTTGGTTCATAAACGTTTTTCATACATTAATCAAGCTTGGTAATTATTCGGAAATAATTCATCCTTTAAAATATATAGCTGGCATAGCTCAATCACCTAATACAAATCGCTGGCAAGTACAGGCTTTGACAGAATATAACTTAACGTATCATAACAGAATATTCGACCTTCTCTGGTCTCAACTGAACATATATCTGAATCATTTTTCTCCACCTGTACCTTGCCCACTTTTCATTCAGTTCATAATCTAGGCCAGCTAAAACAAATACGAAATCCTTTTTACATTTTATACTCAAATCATATATCAAGAAACATAGTATTTCCGAAACAATTCCAACAACTGAACAAAACATACTTTTATGATCAATCAATATAATTCACAACTCAACACATACTCATGCATCTATAACCATGGCCATGACTATAACGATATATGATATTAAAAATACGATACAACACACGCGGGCATATAAATACGTTTTGTTGAACATAAAGGTTACCTCAACTCAAGAACAATTATTGGAGACCTCCAAGCATAAAAACTTGATTCCCATATTAGTTTGAATTGCACACATCTCCATAGCCATCCTCCAACATCCACCTCACGACAATAACAACAATCATTAACCATCCTTACAACAATTCAACTAAACAAATTGAATCCTTCATACTTTTTAAACTCTTCCATGAACTAATCACAACCCTTATATGCAACCTATTCTACTAATCCATCTCATAGCATCAATCTCACAACCTCATTCTAATTAAACCCAAGTCTGATTCATACAGAATTTTATCAAACAACATGATTTTACAAATCCATTAAATAAAGAAAAAAGGAACAATCTTTGATTTTACAAATCCTTATCACAAACTAATTTCGCAGTCCCATGGTAAGATTTAGAGCTGAATTTACTAGTTCAATCCAACAATAAATCGGAATTTGTTCTTATCAATTTGAAGAAAAATGAAGTAAAAGTTTTAACTTTATACCTTCACTAATACACTAAATAGTAGAAAGGATGAAGTAGGAGAACCAACGATAGCAGAGCCACCACCACCGCGCCTCGACGCAGCACCAACCAGCATCGACAGAACAGATGGGAAAGAAAGAAGGGCGGCAGCCCAGCTGGCGGCAGCGACAGCACCGCAGCAACGGCATAATACCGACCACTGCAACAAAAATCCCGACCTCCACAACAGTAGACCCGAAGAGAGAGAAAGTTGGGCGAGAGACAGGTGAAGCGAGACTGAGAAGGAAATTGGGGTTTCTCCAAACTTTAGTGATGAATAAGAAGTGAACTGAAAAGCTGTAAATCTTAACAATTTGATGAGGCATTGGAAATTTTGACAGCTCAAGGATAACATTTCTGTTGCCTTCATCTGTATTTGACACGGATGAGAGAGACGGAAAATTGAGAGCTTAAACTCTTATACTATTTGACACCTCAACAAATATACAATTGGTTTTCTTTTTCTTTTCTTTTCTTTTTCTAAAATCAAAATACTAATCCTAAAACAATATAAGCAAATATCATTTATAAGATATAGAGTTTTCCTTTTGCTTTAAAACACTAAATCTTATTAACAAACTCCATCAAACTATGCTCAAATATTATAATTAAGTTAAAATACATAATTAGCATCTAATTAAACCTGCTTGAAAATATGGGCTATTACATTCTACCACCCTTAAAATAAATTTCGTCCTCGAAATTTGAAACATAAAACTTTAGCTCATTTGAAAGCGAGTATGTCACAAAATATTTTCACAAAAATCAAACCAACAAAACTCATAGCCAAACTCTAATATCTCACAAGATAAATTTGACTCCAATCCAATTACGAATTTCTCCAGAATTTAAATCAATATAATTCGATCTTCTCCAATAACAACCCATACTCCAAGCTAAAACTCTAATAGAACTTTCACTTTTTTAGACTTCAATTCTCAATACTCAACCTTATACTTCCTTTATTTACTACTCCTCGATTCTTGACCATTAATAACCTAAATCAATTTCAAACAATCCCAAAAATCTTTCGAAAACTCACATGCCATGATATGGAGATCACGACAACTCTTAAAAAACCATGCTCTGATACCACCTGTAACAGCCCGCACTTCCGAGCTACTAGCTAAACACACTTTGCATTCACAAATCTCAATTAACACTTAATAAACCTGGATTTTACATTTACTCGCAGTGGAAACATAAGCTATAAAACGATCCTGGACCTGTGGGCCAGGGCCCACACTAGAACAACCTCAAAACTAAATATCAGATTACAGAACACAATACTCGATTCCCAAACCTATAGAAGACTATATTCTCAAATAAGCACTTAAATATAAACAATTTCATACTCTAAATACAACTTCTGAATCATTAATCTAATTGCAACTTAATAACTAATCTCTCACTTAAGATCCACTTCGAGCTCCCAACTCAAACCTGCAAATTACAGAAGAAAATACAAAACAAAACTAAATTCAAATGAGCGCAAAGCTCAGTAACTTCACTTCAGCCCGTCAAAACGATTTTGGTTCGCAAACGTTTTTCATACATTAATCAAGCTTGGTAATTATTCGGAAATAATTCATCCTTTAAAATATATAGCTGGCATAGCTCAATCACCTAATACAAATCCCTGGCAAGTACAGGCTTTGACAGAATATAACGTAACATATCATAACAGAATATTCGACCTTCTCTGGTCTCAACTGAACATATATCTGAATCATTTTTCTCCACCTGTACCTTGCCCACTTTTCATCTCAGTTCATAAGCTAGGCCAGCTAAACCAAATACGAAATCCTTTTTACATTTTATACTCAATTCATATATCAAGAAACATAGTATTTCCGAACAATTCCAACAACTGAACAAAACATACTTTTATGATCAATCAATATAATTCACAACTCAACACATACTCATACATCTATAACCATGGCCATGACTATAACGATATATGATATTAAAAATACGATACAACACACACGGGCATGTAAATACGTTTTGCTGAACATAAAGGTTACCTCAACTCAAAAACAATTATAGGAGACCACCAAGCATAAAAACTTGATTCCCATATTAGCTTGAATTACACACATCTCCATAGCCATCCTCCAACATCCACCTCACGACAATAACAACAATCATTAACCATCCTTACAACAATTCAACTAAACAAATTGAATCCTTCATACTTTTTAAACTCTTCCATGAATTAATCACAACCCTTATATGCAACCTATTCTACTAATCCATCTCATAGCATCAATCTCACAACCTCATTCTAATTAAACCCAAGTCTGATTCATATAGAATTTTATCAAACAACATGATTTTACAAATCCATTAAATAAAGATAAAAGGTACAATATTTGATTTTACAAATCCTTATCACAAACTAATTTCTCAGTCCCATGGTAAGATTTAGAGCTGAATTTACTAGTTCAATCCAACAATAAATCTGAATTTGTTCTTATCCATTTGAAGAAAAATGAAGTAAAAGTTTTAACTTTATACCTTCACTAATACACTAAAGAGTAGAAAGGATGAAGTAGGAGAACCAACGATGGCAGAGCCACCACCACCGCACCTCGACGCAAGACCAACCAAAGACGACGCAACGGATGGGAAAGAAAGAAGGGCGGTAGCCCGGTGGCGGCAGCGACAAGCACGCAAGCAACGGCGGAATGCGACCACTGCAACGTAATCCCGACCTCCACAACAAAGGCAGAAGAGAGAGAAAGTTGGGCGAGAGACAGGGGAAGCGAGACTGAGAAGGAAATTGGGGTTTCTCCAAACTTTAGTGATGAATAAGAAGTGAACTGAAAAGTTATAAATCTTAACAATTTGATGAGGCATTGGAAATTTTGACAGCTCAAGGATAACATTTTTGGAGTGCTGATATGCCCATATCCAATATGGGCAGACCGTTGCCCATATCAGGGGCAATTATGTAATTTTGCCAAAAAGGAAGGGGTACTTGTCCTAGAAGCTGTCACCAACCCCCAGGCACGCAAAAAAAAACAGCAAAGTAAATTCAAACACTTTCTCCACTTTCTTTTTTTTTTTTTTTTTTAATCCAAAGTCACATCCACTTTCTTCTTCCTAGAAAGCTCTTCAGCATCCAACATCTTAAATCAGGTATATTTAGCAAAATTTAAATGGTAATTCTAGTTTTTAAATTGAAAAATAAATTTCGGTAAATTAATTATGTAGTTAAATGTCGGTAATATGAAATCCCTTAAATGTCGTTAATTTGATGAAACCCATTAAATTGAAGTTGTAGTGGAAATCTGTTATGTTTCTAATTTTGTTGAATTGGATGTATACAATATTAATTGAGAAGTAATTTAAGTTGGAGAGCAATTTCATGCGTGTAGTAACTAGTAAGTTAATAAACCAATTAATTGTAGAGTTAAATATTGGAGCTTTGTCAATAGATGGGCTGTGGAAAAATGAGTGAGTTTTGAGTGATTTGTTGTTAATTTATGAAAATAAGCGGCATTAGTAGTTGCTATACTAAAATTTAATATGAGTTGCTATACTAAAATTTAATATGGGTTATGATAATTTATGATGTGTAAATACTTAATTTAGTTACATTATATGAAATGCAGATTCTTTATCTTAATAGGCTGAACCGGCCTCCTACGAAGTGGGGTTTGTTTCCTAGGTGTACGGCATGGTCGTTACGAGCTGTTAATTTGGCAAAATATGAAGATCAATTTGTGGAAGGAGACTATGGGAAAATAGGGGTAATTAGTAATTTGAATATTATTTGGTGCTAGTAGTGTATGGTTTATATGTATGGGGTATTTATTAAATTCAAATATTATTTGGTGTATGGTTATATTTAAGGAGCTATTTTTGGTGTTTTGCGGTGTTATTATTAAAAAATATTATAATCATGTTCAAATAAGGTTAACAATAATAATCATCATAATTATACTTGTAATATTTTTTTTGCAATTTGTCTTTAGATAACTAGAGATAACATGTTTTCGTTACTAATAACAATGAATGATATAAATGTTATTAATTGATTTCCTACTAGTGCTTTATGAAATCAAAGCAACATTATTGGATATATTAGTGGTGAAAGTTGTGTATAGGCAAGCTTATAAATAGTATTTTTTTTGTTACAATGTAAAATCATAAGAGATAATTAATAATTACTATTTTTTTTGAAGGATAAATTTTAATGATTATTATGTTATAATAAATTTTGAGGGATAATATTTATGTTAGGGGTAATATTTTATGTTATTACTCATCAAATAAGTTTCAATCAGGTCCAATAAGGTATAATAAGTTCCAATCAGTTCAATAAGTTTCAATCAGGTCCAATAAGTTCCAATCAAGTTCAAGTAGGCCTAATAAGTTGAATCAGGTCCAATCAGGTCCAATAAGTTCAGTTCAGTTCAGGGCTATTCAGGTGATGAGAACGCACCCTAAATGCCTTTGTACTTATGATATATCTAGGGTGCGTTCTCTTCACCTGAATAACCCTGAACTGAAAAAATCACCCTTCATAAGTCGTTTGTTTAATAACGGCAACCACCCTTAAACTCGTTCAATCTACAATAGTTTCATTTAACTTTAGTAATTTTATACTCAATATATGGTTGACTTATGTTATGATATGATGTAACACCCCAATAATTCTCTCTCTTCTAAAATACCTTGTTAAATATAAATAGTAGAGAATTATCAAAGTATTATCGCCCGTGTGATAACGTATCGGCTTATTCAGAATTTTGCAGCGGAAAATATATATAACTGAACTTCATACTTTAAATATAATAAACGAACAAAGTACTTCAAACCAACACACTATAAATGTCTACTTCAAAACCAAACTTAATATAATGTTCCTACTAAAGCAATAGATAAAACAATTTGTTACACAAGCTCTCCATTCCCAGATTCCCAATGATGCAACATCTGCACACCTGTAGATGTCAATGCTCTAAAGAATCTGCTCACCAAAATGGGTCATCACAGGATCAATAAGGCAAAGCCATGATCAACACATACAAACAAAGCACGTAATCAGCAAATCTGAGTACTACATAACCATACATTAACGTGCCTAACATGATACTAAGAAATAATAAGCAGAGATAAATAATAACATAACAATATAACATTCTGCAGATAACTTCTACTTAGAGATGGCCAACAGTGCGGGCCAATCCAGCCCAGCCCACCTCGTGGGCCGTGTGGGCCGAGCCCGCGAAAAGCCCGGTCCAGCCCGCCCCGAACCGTGAAATTGGTGGGTGGATCGTGGGCCGAATTTTTTGAACCCAACCCACGAAAGCCCGCTATTAAAACCGCCCAGCCCGATCCACGAAACCGGTCCATCCCGGCCCATGAACCGGACCAGCCCAGCCCAAGTAATTATTCAACCAAATTGAGTATATTTTAATCAAATTGTATATATTTTAATCAAATTGCATACATTCACTAGTGGAAAAAAGCCTAAGGGCTGCGGTCAAAAGTGGCCTAAGGGCTGCGTTTTTTGACCGCAGCAATTAGAGTAGCAGCCCTTAATATATAGGAAGGGCTGCGGTTACGAACCGCAGCCCCTTGCGAGCATTAAGGGTCGACGAAAGAAAACCGCAGCCCTTGGCCATATAAGGGCCGCGGTTAACTGGGAAAACCGCAGCCCTTGAATACTTAAGGGCCGCGGTTTTTCCAGTTAACCGCAGCCCTTATATGGCCAAGGGCTGCGGTTTTATTCATTAACCGCAGCCCTTTTGGTAATAAATTTTTTTTTTAAAAAATTCAGCTCTATAGATAATATTATATATGCGCTCGTTCCCTGTGTCGCTGGTTCCTTGCTGCTTTGCTTTGTACCATATTACAAACCTCATAATGCATATATATATAGAGTTCCCAATTATATATGTAATAATTCTATATATATAATAAATAATGTTAAAGAGTACATATTAAGGCAAATATTAATTCTAATACAAAAAGCTACATTAACGCAACAACCGAATAGCTTGCCAACTTGTTTCGAACTTCTAGCTAGTTCTTGCAAAATCCTAACCAATGTATCATAGACAATCTTCACAAATGTAGGTAGCCAACTTGTTTCGAACTTCATCCAACTCTTCAATTGTGAATTCATCCAACCTTGGTGCGTCATTATCCATGTAAACCTTGCAATAATATGAATATAATAAATTAATAAGATGAAGTCAAACATTTACAATATATAATAACAACTAACTCTTGCAAAAGATTAGAAGTTCAATTTTGTAGGTTCGTTTCGGGGTTGTTTTTTGTGAATTTGAGCTATTTTACTTCCCAAAACTACCTACATGTTATATATAGGAGCAAAACTAACACACACCACTTACTTTATGCATAGTTGAAGTGTTAATGTCATATTTTGGTGCAAAAGATTAGAAGTTCAATTTTTAGGTTCGTTTCGGGGTCGTTTTTTTTGAATTTGAGCTATTTTACTTCCCAAAACTACCTACAAGTTACACATAGGAGCAAAACTAACACACACCACTTACTTTATGCATAGTTGAAGTATGTAAGTCACACTTAGGTACAAAAGATTAGAAGTTTAATTTTTTGGTTCGTTTCGGGGTCGTTTTTTGTGAATTTGAGCTATATTACTTCCCAAAACTACCTACAAGTTACACATAGGAGCAAAACTAACACACACCACTTACTTTATGCATAGTTGAAGTGTTAATGTCATATTTTGGTGCAAAAAATTAGAAGTTCAATTTTTAGGTTCGTTTTCGGGGTCGTTTTTTGTGAATTTGAGCTATTTTACTTCCCAAAACTACCTACAAGTTACACATAGGAGCAAAACTAACACACACCACTTACTTTATGCATAGTTGAAGTGTTAATGTCATATTTTGGTGCAAAAGATTAGAAGTTCAATTTTTAGGTTCGTTTCGGGGTCGTTTTTTGTAAATTTGAGCTATTTTACTTCCCAAAACTACCTACAAGTTACACATAGGAGCAAAACTAACACACACCACTTACTTTATGCATAGTTGAAGTATGTAAGTCACACTTAGGTACAAAAGATTAGAAGTTTAATTTTTAGGTTCGTTTCGGGGTCGTTTTTTGTGAATTTGAGCTATATTACTTCCCAAAACTACCTACAAGTTACACATAGGAGCAAAACTAACACACACCACTTACTTTATGCATAGTTGAAGTGTTAATGTCATATTTTGGTGCAAAAAATTAGAAGTTCAATTTTTAGGTTCGTTTCGGGGTCGTTTTTTGTGAATTTGAGCTATTTTACTTCCCAAAACTACCTACAAGTTACACATAGGAGCAAAACTAACACACACCACTTACTTTATGCATAGTTGAAGTGTTAATGTCATATTTTGGTGCAAAAGATTAGAAGTTCAATTTTTAGGTTCGTTTCGGGGTCGTTTTTTGTAAATTTGAGCTATTTTACTTCCCAAAACTACCTACAAGTTACACATAGGAGCAAAACTAACACACACCACTTACTTTATGCATAGTTGAAGTATGTAAGTCACACTTAGGTACAAAAGATTAGAAGTTTAATTTTTTGGTTCGTTTCGGGGTCGTTTTTTGTGAATTTGAGCTATATTACTTCCCAAAACTACCTACAAGTTACACATAGGAGCAAAACTAACACACACCACTTACTTTATGCATAGTTGAAGTGTTAATGTCATATTTTGGTGCAAAAAATTAGAAATTCAATTTTTAGGTTCGTTTCGGGGTCGTTTTTTGTGAATTTGAGCTATTTTACTTCCCAAAACTACCTACAAGTTACACATAGGAGCAAAACTAACACACACCACTTACTTTATGCATAGTTGAAGTGTTAATGTCATATTTTGGTGCAAAAGATTAGAAGTTCAATTTTTAGGTTCGTTTCGGGGTCGTTTTTTGTAAATTTGAGCTATTTTACTTCCCAAAACTACCTACAAGTTACACATAGGAGCAAAACTAACACACACCACTTACTTTATGCATAGTTGAAGTATGTAAGTCACACTTAGGTACAAAATATTAGAAGTTTAATTTTTAGGTTCGTTTCGGGGTCGTTTTTTGTGAATTTGAGCTATATTACTTCCCAAAACTACCTACAAGTTACACATAGGAGCAAAACTAACACACACCACTTACTTTATGCATAGTTGAAGTATGTAAGTCACACTTAGGTACAAAAGATTAGAAGTTTAATTTTTTGGTTCGTTTCGGGGTCGTTTTTTGTGAATTTGAGCTATATTACTTCCCAAAACTACCTACAAGTTACACATAGGAGCAAAACTAACACACACCACTTACTTTATGCATAGTTGAAGTGTTAATGTCATATTTTGGTGCAAAAAATTAGAAGTTCAATTTTTAGGTTCGTTTCGGGGTCGTTTTTTGTGAATTTGAGCTATTTTACTTCCCAAAACTACCTACAAGTTACACATAGGAGCAAAACTAACACACACCACTTACTTTATCCATAGTTGAAGTGTTAATGTCATATTTTGGTGCAAAAGATTAGAAGTTTAATTTTTAGGTTCGTTTCGGGGTCGTTTTTTGTGAATTTGAGCTATTTTACTTCCCAAAACTACCTACAAGTTACACATAGGAGCAAAACTAACACACACCACTTACTTTATGCATAGTTGAAGTGTTAATGTCATATTTTGGTGCAAAAGATTAGAAGTTCAATTTTTAGGTTCGTTTCGGGGTCGTTTTTTGTGAATTTGAGCTATTTTACTTCCCAAAACTAGCTACATGTTACATGCTACAATTTCCAAAATAAACTAATTCTTACCTATCAATTTAATCTAAATTAAACAAACTAATTAGTTACATACCTTTTGAAGATAATCGATGTCGGTACAACGGTTGACTATATCAAACATGTACCGCAAGATGCGTAATAGCCACAATCAACACCATTCTTTTGTTGCGGACACCGAAATTCACCATATTTAAACATCCAAAAACATTCATGTTAAATTTAAAGTATATGAAAATAAATGGTTAGACATAAGATTCACCAAAGTAGTTACCTCAACCGATATCCAAAGAGGAGCTTTTCCTAATCGAAGTCCAAGTCCATAATGGTGCTTCATCACACTACATCAATACATTATAAGATGTTTATTATATATATATATATATATATATATATATATATATATATATATATGTATATATATATATATATGTGTAATATTAGGTACACATATTGTTCTAGTTAAGTTACCTATTCAATAGTGACTTGACTAGTAAGCTCCGTGGTGGTTGTCGACGAAGAGAATCAAAGTGGTAAACGTGATTATTTGACAAACATATCACAATGAGCGTCCAGTGGAGACTATATAAGGAAATAATATAAAGTTACTTATTCAACAATTCGGTGAATTTTGTTATCGATATATATGGAACAAGAAGGCAAGTTATCTAAACAAGGTAATAAAGTTATAGAAAATAAAGTAAAGCATCAAGTTTGGTGTAACAAGCTTACGCTTCAATATATGGAACAAGGATGAACTTCTCTTCTAACCGATGTGATTGTTTGAAACTAGTATCGAGATATTCTTTCACATCGGTTTTGTTTTTTAAACAATTGTCATCTCGCATCATACTTGGACATAACCAGCCAATCTTTGTCTCACTCATTTTTTCATTCAATTCAGTACACAATAACCTGAGAAATTAAAGCATATAATAAAAAGTCAACATACATGTATGGAAGTTGAAAATTATTATAAACTTGTAAAGTAAGATATGTATATGTATCACCTCATGAAAGCTTGTATCATTGTTCCACTCAACATTTCTCCACGTAAGAATTCTTTAACATCGTCTTTGGAAATCCATGTAGATGACTCATCAGCGTAGTTGAATTGTTCCTTCCCCAAAGGAACATGTATTGCAAGATATCATCGAGCAAATCACTAACACACTCATGCAACCAATAACATGCCTTAGTAAGGCCTTGCACCACCAACGGCTCGAGAAGTGGATTGTTTGACATACTAACTTGGTCATCGAACACATTTGGTTCAATTTCAGCACGTCCAATTGCCTCCTTAGCCATCTTGTTTTGTGAACCGACCTTTTTAGCCTTCTTGTCATGTGAACCAGCCTTCCTTGAAACCTATTAAAAAGTAATAATAATAATATTACTAATTATTATATATATGACATAGTAAAGTAATATAATCGGAGTTGATTATTACATAAACTAACACATATATATATGTATGTTTATCGGTGTACCTCATCTGAAAATCGCACCCATGCACGCGGCCACAGAACATAACTACCATGGGCGTCACTCAGTGTATGTAGACTAACCTCCCGGTTTTGGCATCGGAAGACCTAAGTCTTCAAAACCCGGGCTCAATGTAGTCGATGCTCACCACATAGTGATCATTGTTCACTATCTGGTGATGCACTCGTACTCGATCACCAGGAGGTTGTGCATGGCCACTAGCTACCACAATCAGACTATCAGAATCATTTTCTCGAACTAATAGTCGGCATGGGGTCTCCTCCTTTGAATCAAAACAAGTCATTAATAGTTAATTGCGATGAAACAACATATTTAGAATTGCATGCACTTAGGGACAATACATAGTTAATTAATAAAGCACAGTGATTAAGCGTGATAAATTAAACCAAATACAGTGATTACCTTCAACTCGGGTATTGGTGGATCAGGTGCAGGTATCGTTTGATTATCTGATGTTTGTGGAACACCGATCGGCTGGTTAGATGGAACATCACTACCTTTCTTCAATGGGAAGGTCGGTAAACCCATTTGCTCCATCATAGCATTGAAGTTATGTGTCATCTCCTCTCTAAGCTCCTCCCGAATTGCAGATTTGATAGCCTCCACATCTACCGACGCCGAATTCACACTACTTGCACTTGATTTTGACGTTGTCGTGTATTGTTCACCATATACCTTTCGCACGCCGAGGCGGACACCTCCCACGCCCCTCACACGACCACTATGGTCCTTTCCTAGAGTTTCGTGCAAAGCATCCATGTGTGCGGTAGGAGTGAAATCACCTGTTGCCTCCTTTTCCTTTAATCCGATCTACAAATAAAACAACATAAATTAGACGTTAAAATTTTTCAAAAAACAAAACAGCCGGCGGGGGGGGCCAAGTGGGGGACTGTGGTAGGGGGAAGTGCAAGGGGGGGGACTGTGGGGGCAAGTGGGGGGGACTGTGGTAGGGGGGGCGGTGGGGCAAGCGGGGGGGAGGTGGGGGGACTGTGGGGGGGGTGTGGGGGGGGGGACTGTGGGGGGGGACTGTAGGGGGGCCGAGTGGGGGACTGTGGTAGGGGGGAAGTGCGGGGGGGGGGGGCAGGGGGGACTGGGACTGTAGGGGGGCGGTGTGGGGGCAGCGTGGGGGGACTGTGTGGGGGGCGGGGGCGAAGAGGGCCCGGCAGCGGAGGCAAAGCGAGCCGAGCAACGGTGCTTAGCTGCCGCTGCTACGGCTGTTGCTTCTTTGCTGGCTTGCCGCGGCTTAACTTGCTTGCTTGCTGGCCGACAGCTTTGCTTGCTGCCGCGGGGGATGTGCAAGGGGGGGAAGTAGCTAGGTGTTGGACGGAGGGGGGGGGAAGTAGCTAGGGGTTGGACGGGGGCGGGAAGTAGCTAGGGGTTGGACGGGGGGAGCGGGGGCGGTGCAAGGGGGGGAGTAGCTAGGGGTTGGACGGGGGGAGTGGGGGCTGTGCAAGGGGGGGACCGGGGGCTGTGCAAGGGGGGGAAGTAGCTAGGGGCCGGACGGGGGGATCGGGGTGGTGTGGGGGGGAACCTGGGGCCTGTGCAAGGGGGCCCTAAAATGATATTTATTTTCCCGAAATCCAACCATCAACAAAGTAGCTCGTATAAATCTACTTAATAGCAACATTTTAGGTTATAAGATCATATTTCACAACAAATTGGATTACCATGACTCGAAATACACGAAAATGACATGAAACGGCCGAAAAAGGCTTAAAATGACGTTTACTTTCCCAAAATCCAACCATGAACAAAGTAGCACCCATAAACCTATTTCGTAGTCGTATTTTATGCAATATTATTACATTCAACAAGAAATTGGAGTCACATGACTCGAAATACACGAAAACGACATGAAACGGACGAAATAGGCCTAAAATGACCCTTACTTTCCCAAAATCCAACCAACAACAAAGAAGCACCTATAAACCTACTTAGTAGTCGTATTTTATGCAATATTATCACATTCAACAAGAAATTGGATTACCATGACTCGAAATACACGAAAATGACATGAAACGGCCGAAATAAGCTTAAAATGACGTTTACTTTCCCGAAATCCAACCATGAACATAGTAGCACCTATAAACCTACTTTGTAGTCGTATTTTATGCAATATTATTACATTCAACAAGAAATTGGATTACCATGACTCGAAATAAACGAAAATGACATGAAACGGACGAAATAGGCCTAAAATGACCCTTACTTTCCCGAAATCCAACCAACAACAAAGTAGCACCTATAAATCTACGTAATAGTCGTATTTTTTGCTATATTATTATATTCAACAAGAAAATTGAGTCACATGACTCGAAATATATGAAAATGACATGAAATGGACGAAATAGAGATAAACCTGAGTATATGTCTCATGATTTGTTGACCTTCCGCCGTTTCTTAGGAGTTTCAACATGTATCCCTTCAAGTGTGATCAACACGCATATAGTTCTCAGACATATTTACATCATCTTCCACGCTATTTTCAGGATAGGTAAAAGTTGGGATGTCCTCAAATGCATCATACTCTTCCTCATCCTCAACATCACCAATGCCCAGAATACTCCTTTTGCCAGGTACAACAATTGACCACTTATTATCGCAGGGATCGATTACATAGAATACTTGTTTAGCTTGTGATGCAAGTACAAATGGCTCTTCGTCTCACGTAGACGACCCATGTCCACAAGAGTGAATCCGCAAGGATCATCTTTTTTACGCAACGTCGATTATCATCAACCCAATTGCAATAAAAGAGACAAATATGAAAAGCCGAGTAGTCAAGCTCCCATATTTCTTGAATTCGCCCATAATAGTTGGTGGCGGCAAGAACGGGAGACTTATCTTTCGAGCTTGCGTATTGTGTAGATGACGCCACAAGTGAAACACCACTATTCCGTCGCGATGTCGACTTAAGATCTTGACGTTCGACCCAAAACGTATACCCGTTAATATCATAACCCTCATAAGAGTGTACAGATTCACGAGGACCAAATGCTAACCACTTGACTGTTTCAGAAACATTTTCATTTAAATCATCCACTACTCGATGATGAAACCAATCAATGAACGTCTTATTATGCATTTGCGTCAATGCCCTTATTCCTTTTCCAGGGTTGCTAACACGTAATTCCTCCATATGCTCATTTAAATAAGGATGGACAGCTGCCACGTGATGCAACACAAATAAGTGAGCTTGTGTACGCTTGTCGACGTAAGGTGAGATCAATTTTGAGCCAATCGTACCCTTGCCCTCGAGTCTGCCCTCGTGTCGAGATATCGGAACGCCTATAGGATCAACACCAGCAACATACTCTGCCACAAAATTACCGACCTCTTCAGCCACAATCCCTTGAATAATGCTACCTTCCGGTTGTGCAAGATTTCGAACTTTATCCTTCAAAGTACCCATATATCTCTCAAAAGGATAGCACCACCTCAAAAACACTTGGACCACACAGCTTAATTTCTCGAACTAGATGGACAATGAGATGGACCATAATGTCAAAGAATGCGGGGGGAAAAAACATCTCAAATTTGCATAGAGTTTCAACTACTCTGGCCTGCAAAGAATCGAGGGTCGACGGTTCTAGGACTTTGCTGCATATTGTATGGAAAAATGAACAAAGTTCGGTAATGGTGTGCCTCACATGCTTCGGAAGTATCCCACGAATTGCAATCGGTAAGAATACTTGCATCATGACATGACAATCGTGAGATTTCATACTCGATAACTTCAACTCACCATTTAAGGTATCAAATCGCTTCATATTCGATGAGTACCCGGTTGGAACCTTAATACCATACAATGACTCGCAAAAAATCCGTTTCTCGGCTTTCGACGGCGTGTAGCAAGTCAGGGGCAAATAATTCTTCTCCGAATCATCCACCTTTTTTCTTTTCCCAATTTCCTCATCAAGCCCTTCCTCCACTACTTTCTTTTTCCTTCCCGCCCTTTTTTGAGCCCACAACTCCGGTCGAAGCTTATTTTTTTCCAAGTGAAGACGTGACGCTTTAACATCCTTTGTCTTACCCGAATATTCATAAGTGTCGCAAGAATTGCATCACAAACATTCTTCTCAATGTGCATGACATCCAAACAATGTCTCGACTTTTAAATCTTTCCAATATGGGAGTTTCCAAAAAATAGACTCCTTTTTCCATAATCCTCGTAGTTCCATCAACGTCATTCGCAGGTTTACCATAGATCGTTTCAATGCCCTTAACCCGATTATAAACTTCGGTGCAGTTAATGGTCTACGAGCAACTTCCTCTTCAACCGTCCCATCGAAGGCCTTTTTCTTAAATCGATAGGGATGGTCGCGTCTAAGGAGCCTTCGTGTGCGCATATAGACATGTTTGCAATGTGTGTAGACTTCATGTCATCTATACAAATCGGGCACGGTTTTTTTCCTTTGGTCTTATACCCAGATAAGTTCCCATAAGCTGGAAAGTCGTTCATTGTACAGAAAAGCATGGCACGCAGAGTGAACATCTCATTAGCATACGCATCAAATACCGACACTCCTTCGTTCCACATCTTCCGTAAATCTTCAATAAGTGGTTGAAGGTATACATCTATGTCATTTCCAGGGTTGTTTCGGCCCCGATATGAGAAGCGACAACATGATGTACTTGCGTTTCATGCACAACCAAGGAGGCAAGTTATAAATCACTAAAACTACTGGCCATGTACTATGCTGAGAACTAAGATTGCCAAAGGGATTCATGCCATCCGTACATAATCCAAGCCTCAAATTCCTATCCTCGTTACCAAACGGCTTATGCACCCTATTGATACTTTTCCACTCGGGGAATCACGGGATGCTTCAAAGAAACCGTCTTTCTTCCTACGATCCGCATGCCACCGCATATTCTTCGCATCTTTTTTTAGTGAGAACATGCGCTTAAATCTAGGTATTATGGGAAGATACCACAACACCTAAGTTGGTGGTCCTTCACTACCCCCGGCCCTTCACGCCCGTACCTTGATAATCCACAACGTGGACACTCATCTAAATGCTCATACTCATTACGATAAAGCACACAATCGTTTGGACAAGCATGTATCCTCTGGTACTCTAAACCGAAAGGACACATGAGTTTCTTAGCATAATAGTTCGACTTTGTGCGATCATTTCCATCGGGGAGCATATCAGCTAAAACTTCCAACAACGACGTGAAACTGCAATCCGTCCAACCTGCTTTCGACTTAATATTGAAGAGTGTTATCACAGCGGAAAGTTTGGTGTACTTCGTACAACCTGGATACAATGGCCTTTCAGCAGCCTCAGATATAGACTCAAACATACGAGGTCGTTTGCAAGACTGATCTTCAACCTCTTGTATCATCTCGTCTACCCGATCTCTATCATCATCCCCAAATTCATCATCCCCATACTCACCATCCTCGAAATCATCACCTAATTTATCCTTCTCCTCTTCACATACATCGTTCATTATCCTACAACTTCTTGCATATCTCCCCTCCTCACCATGCCAAACCCATACGTGGTATTGAGGCCTAAACCCACGACGAAAGACATGCTCCCTAAGCAAATGAATACTACTAACCTTGCTCACATTTCCACAATCTAAACAAGGACAATAAAAGTCGACTGCTCCAGAAGATGCTTGGTATTCTAATGCAGATTTACAAAATTCTGAGACCCCATTCACAAACTCAATCGATTCACGGCTACCATACATCCAAGTACGATCCATCTCATTCATGAAAACCTCTAATTAAACACAACCAATTATAAGTATCAATCATTTAAGCACATTCACATGCAAGACAATCACATATTGAAAACACGCACATACAAATGGAGGCTAAGTGAGTCACATGTGCAAATGTATGCATGCATCCGAAGGTCCTTATCACTCCAACCTAACCCATCCTTGGACATTTAATCTCACTAGTGAATATATGCCAACTCTTGATTCTAAGGAAAATCGCAGCATTTCCCTACGAGTTCTCCAAGTACACAATGTAGATAATTGATTATCTACATATGTACACAGAGAACAATGTAGAGAAATGACAAGCCAAGACTTTCCTTAGAATTGAAAAGAAGACATACATTCACCACCTAAGTGAGATCAAACGTCCAAGGACAATCCCAAACAGGGGACTATTCAAGACTTACTCCTAATGAGTAAGTCTTGAACGGGTATCTAGGCATATGATTGATGATATGATGATTCATATAACTTATACATTTCATAGCTTAATTAAATTGTTTTCATCCAATCTCATATCAAGAAATATACATACACATATATAGATTGAATCTACATATACATAATAAATGAAGATATATAATGAATTGTCTTTATCATAAATACATACCAATAACAACTAATATGGAGATCGATCTCTATATATACTCTGCACTATCTCCTAGTTGATTTGCCGCTTCCAATATGCTAATATCTAAGACACATAAAACCAAAAAAATTGTTAGCATATAGTAAATGCAAAAATTATAAGAAATACATTCATATATATAAATTATCATATCTTACCCACATTGAAACACATTACAACTAACTTTTCTCATTTAAACTATTAACAAATTATAAATGAAATTTGTTTGCATTAAACTAAGTTAATAGCTAATGTAGCTAATCAACTAATTCAAATAACATATATATTATTAATTATATCAAATTTCACGAGTGTACGACAAATATTCCCAAAAAAATCATAAAAATTCCATAAACTTCCACCAATTATGTCTTATTGCAACAATCGAAGTGAACACCAATATCAACAACTCCAATTCTAAATCGAAAATCAAAACTCTAAGCAGAAAAAATACTGAATTATGCTCAAATCAAACATAAACTAATCAAAGAAATTACACAATAAAAATCCAAAATTAGCAAAATCAAAGACATTGCTAATTGAGAAAGAGAAAGAGAGGAGAGAGAAAGTACATTTGAGAGTTTGGCAAACGAGAGCAAGAGCCAACAGCTCGGCGTCGAGCGTCGCCTTGAAGAACAGTTCGAAGGACTAGTGGCTTCTCTCCTCCCAAAGTAGGCCGACCTTTCGGCGTTGCTGAGCCGCCGATCTTTAGTGGAAGCGCCGCAGGCGGCTTCTTTTTCTCGGTGTTGGAGGGTTTAGGCGCACAGGTGGTTGGTGCGCAACGGAGGGTGGCAGCGCTCAGGTGGTTTTCGCCTTTCGGCACTGCAAGCTGCGATACCCGCACAGGAGGGTGGAGCTCAGGGGTCTGCGTGATGGCGCGTAGCAGGGTGGCGTGCACAGGAGGGTGGAGCTCAGGGCGGTGGTTCAATTTCGCAGGCTAGGGCGCTCAGGTGTTTCGCTGCTGCGTGGAGCTAAGAGAGTTCGTGAATTGAATGAAAATTGGGTGGAGGGAAGAATTAATGAGAGCGCGATTATTTTGGGTGGGAAAAATAAAACAAAGGGCTGCGGTTGTGTAGAAAACCGCAGCCCTTCCATTAAGGGCTGCGGTCAGGACCAAACCCGCAGCCCTTTAGTGCACCGAGGGCTGCGGTTTTGGTCCTGACCGCAGCCCTTAATGGAAGGGCTGCGGTTTTCTACACAACCGCAGCCCTTTTACAACAGCAAATGGCTTTTTTTCCTCTAGTGATTAAAATAATGAAATTATTCATTAATATTAATAATTATATATATTTTAATTACTTTTAAAGGTTTTATGTAACAATAATGAATAATTTCAATAATTTTGAAAAAAAATAAAAAAATTCTCATGCCGGCCCGCCAACCCAGTCTAGCCCGTTAGGCCCACAAACAGCAAGAACCGCTTCCCGAACCGTGAAAAACCGATTACAGACCGGTGTGGGCCAAGATTTTTCAGCCCGTGGACCAACCCGCCCAAACCGTGAATTTCACGGTCTGGTCCTGGGCCGTGAAATCTCAGCCCATCCCACTATGGCCCACGAACTGGCCCACCCAGCCCGCACCAGTGGCCATCTCTAAGTTCTACTGAACTAAACTTTAATCATCTTTTTATTACTTTAATGGAATAGTTATTTGACCGAGCTGTCTAACTAAAAACCAGCCTTCCCTTGGAAGACGAAATACGGACGCGACTTCGTATTCCATAATGACCTGCGATATCGAGGAACCTTTGAATAAAAATAGGAACGGTGATCAATCCAATTCCCAGAAAAAGCCATGGCACGCTCACCATGTACCCCAACTCCTGATTGTCCAACTTCATAGAGCACCAGTCTAAAATTTATTACTATCCAAGTTACATTTTATGTGATTTACAATTTATTACTTATTATGACACACAAGTAATACAGAAATCTCAAATCAAACATTCACAACTGAACTTCTTTTATCTTAGGATTAAAATAAGTGATCATATAACTTACCATCCAAGATTAATCCCTTTTTATTCCAATCCTTCTTATTTGTTGAACCTAGCCAACAATCTACAATAGTTTCATTTAACTTTAGTAATTTTATACTCAATATATGGTTGACTTATTTTATGATATGATTATCTGAAACGAGGACATAATTCCTCCACATTCTGATAAGATTGACTTGTGTTCTAATATGATTAGGTTGATGAATGATTATAAATATTAATTAACTCTTGAGATTTAAATATAGATTATAATAGTCAACCTTTAAACTCGTTATAATACAACTACCATTTCCCTCGTTCATTCGAAATTAGTCACATTTAAACTCGGTAATTCGATAATAGTGAAACTAGAACTCGTTAATTCGATAATAGTAACATTTGAACTCGTTAATTCGATAATAGTCATATTTAAACTCAGTATTTCGATAATAGTCACATTTACACTCGCTTTTTGATAATAGTCAAATTTAAACTCGTTAATTCGATAATAGTCACATTTACACTCATTAATTCGATAATAGTCACATTTAAACTCATTAATTCAATAACAGTCACATTCAAACTCGGTAATTCGATAATAGTCACATTTACACTCGTTTGTTCGGTAATTGTCACATTTAAACTCGTTCCTTTAAACTCGTTCATCCTGTAATACTAACTTTAAATCTCGTTCGTTAATTTGGGAGGAATACTAACCTTTCAACTCCTTCATTCGATAATAGTAACCCTTCAAAACGTTCATTCTACAATAGCCAACCCTCAACTTTCATCCTAAAAAGACATTATGGACTTAAGTTCTGATATGATTACCTAAAACCAGGACATAAATCCTCCCAATTAAGATATGATTGAATGATGATCTGATATGCTTAGCTTCTTCAATGATTAAAAATTTTAATTATCTATATTGATTTTAATAAAAGTTAATGATGTCGAAAAATAGTATTATTAAAGTCAACCTTGTCTTACTCACTCGTTAATAGTCAACCTTGTCTTAATCGTTAATAGTCAACCTTGTCTTACTCGTTAATTCGATAATAGTCATATTTAAACTCGTTAATTCGATAATAGTGACATTTAAACATGTTCATTCGGCAATTGTCTATATATTTTTTATCATCTATAGTTATAAATTAAGTAGTATACTAGAATTTAAACCATGTTTGTCTATAATGGATACAAGTGTTGTACATTTTCATTTGACTTACAAAATGTAATTTTTTTTTTGTAATAAACTGTCATTCACTCACCTTATTGTTAAATTAACAAGTAATTATAAAGTCAGTGTTATCAATTATATTTATTGTCAAATTTAATTTTACAAAATCTGCATACTCATATATCATATGAGATATATTAGGATATGAATGTCATGTACTCTGATATGATATTTGTATAATGTAATACGAATTTAGCATATGCTTATATGATATGTATGGAATGTTGTACATAAGCTTTAGAATTACTTAAATTACTTAGTACACAAGCCGAAGCCCAATTCACTACATAAGCCAACGCCAACTAAGTACATAATACATATCATAATACTATAACTATTAACTAGTTACTACATAATATAACCCCATTTACTACATAAGTTTTAAAATTACTTAGTACATAAGCATAAGACATATTAATGCATACTTTTAAAACAACGTACTACTACGGAATATAACCCGATTCACCAATTCCAAATAACGCTTACTCACTTTTTAACACAAAGAAAATGAGATTGCCATATACAACATCTTTACTATCAAATGTCCTATTAAGGTCTAACTGTGCCTGTTCATGATACAGAGTAACAGTTGTGGGGTCTATCCCCTCTATGGAAGCCCATAAATCGACAAACCGCATCAATTTCGTAGTGCATTTCATACGGAAAATTCTAACTGTCGAATTGTTTTGGAGGTCACGCATTGTCATAAAGTAGTAATCAGGATCAAGGTCCGATTCAGCCGCTAGACATTGGCCTGACTACACAATTGACAAGATATAAAATATTGTCAATTCAATTTCAATCATTAATATAATTAGGACTCTCAAACAAAACATTTAATTTGGACTCCAAAAATCAATAACATATGCAGACTTAGAGTTAGAGTAAGACAAAGTACATTACTTTATATTATATGAACACTTAAGAGTACCAAAAATTATTTCGTTAGTATACTATAACAAAGATGTGGCATATAACCTTAAAGCATTTAACATACCATACTTTACCAAAGAACTTTACCAAAAAATGGGACCTTTTCTGCGTTATTACAACTTTGCCACCGATATGGGCAACTGTCACCCCATATCGGATATGGGCAAATACTTTCTCAACATTTTTGTTGCCTTCATCTGTATTTTACACGGATGAGAGAGAAGGACAATTGAGAGCTTAAACTCTTATACTATTTGACACCTCAACAAATATACAATTGGTTTTCTTTTTCTTTTCTTTTCTTTTTCTAAAATCAAAATACTAATCCTAAAACAATATAAGCAAATATCATTTATAAGATATAGAGTTTTCCTTTTGCTTTAAAACACTAAATCTTATTAACAAACTCCATCAAACTATGCTCAAATATTATAATTAAGTTAAAATACATAATTAGCATCTAATTAAACCTGCTTGAAAATATGGGCTATTACATTGAATTAGTTTTTTTACTTACAATGATACATTGATCTTATCCAATAACAACTTCTTTAAATCAAAATAATTGTTTTGAGTTTCGAAATGCAATTAACTTGAAAACAATATAACTTAAATGGAGTATTGTTATCTTGAATTTGTTTAGCGACTTAATATCAACTTGTTTCAACTCAATTAGATATTCTGAGTTTCGAAATGAATTTAATTTAAAGACGATCAACTTAAATAGAGTATTATTATCTTGAATTAGCTTATCAGCTTACATTGATATATTGGTCCAATCCAATATCAACTTATTTCAATTGATCCATTATATTTTTTAGTTTCGAAATGAATTTAACGTAAATATGAATAACATAAACAGAGTATTACTATTTTGAATGAGCTTATCGACTTGCAGTTATACATGAATTGATCTTATCCAATAACAGATTAGCTTGTTTCAATTCAATCAGATGTTTTGAGTTTCGGAATTTTAACTTAAAGAAGGTTAACTTAAGTGGAGTATTATTGTTGTCTTGAATTATCTTCTCAACTTACATTGATACATTCATTGATCTTATACGGTAACAACTTGTTTCAATTCAATTAGATGTTTTGAGTTTCGAAATACATTTAACTTAGAGACGATTAACTTAAATTGAGTGTTGTACCTTGAGCTAGCTTATTAACTTATACATTGATACATTTATTAATCTTATTCATCAAGAACAACTTGTTTCAATTCAGATGTTTTTTTATGGTAAAATATAAGTATATATTACCAAAAAGCACAGGGGTTAACCCCTAGAATTACATCCTAAACACTAGCAAAACAGCTCTGCTAACCACAACCAACAACAATTACATCATCTGACACTTTTTACAAAGAATTGACTCAAACCATGATTTTTCAGAATGATACCATCTACTATATATCTTCTTTCTAATACGACAGTTTACTTCTTTTTTATCACAACTAACCACCTTGTCAGGACTAGGAAAAGAAAAATGCCAAAGAGTGTGGTTCCTAGCTTGCCATATATGATAAGTCAAGGCTGCAAGCACAGCATATCGCTGTTTTTTACTTCTAAACTTCCTACCCCATTTCTTCCATACTACAAAAATATTTTCATCAGTACTGTGACTGATTTATAACCAATTCAGATTAGCTTTGCACACCAAATTACCGAAATAGCATCCGAATAACAAGTGTGGACAATCTTCCCCGCCCCGACCACAAAGCAAACAAAGGAGTGATTTGGCATACTTTATCTCGCTTGTAGAACAATTCTAGTTCTCGCCTTTTGTAACATCACAAGCCATGATATGAATGAGTGTTTTGGAATATTCCAGCCATTCCACACCCAATTGTGCCAGACTACAGCCTCATGTTGTCTTTTAAGCCATCTGTACCCTTCTTTTGCAGAATAAGACTTTGTGCCATCAAGCCAATGATTATTACTATCATAAGCTTCTTTGAACACCTCCTTAACCTTGCGGACACATTTCCGCACCAGGCCTAGTCGAACTTGGAGGCCGGTATTGCCACCGATCCCTCTCTTGAATATAGACATGATGGACCCATTTAATCCATAATAGGTCTTCCGTCTGTGCTATCTGCCAAATGTATTTTCCTATTACTGCCACATTCCAAGTTACGCAATCTCTAATCCCTAGACCTCCATACTTCTTAGGATTACAAACTTTACTCCAAGCAACTAAAGGAGGTTTATGTAAAAAAAACCTTACCTTCCCATAAATAAGCTCTACAAATCTGAGCTATTCTTTGCAACACTCCTTTTGGTATTAGAAATACCTGAGCCCAGTATGTATGCAAGCTCAGCAGTATTGAGTTAACAAGCACAACCCTGGCATCATAGGAGAGGTGACTGGAGCTCCAACACATGATTCTCCTAAGCATTTTATCCACGCTATTATGTCACAGTCTGCCTTGGAAAGTCTCTTGGAGGTGATAGGCACCCCTAAATATCTGAATGGAAAACTTCCTCTCTAAAAACTTGTCATCTGGAGGATTCTAGCTTGGATCTCTTCTTGCACATTGCCAAAATAAATGGTAGATTTTTCAGGACTCACAGCCAACCCAGATGCATTTGTAAAGGCTTGCAGAGCTCTTCTCATATGGACAGTGGAATTGACTTCACCTTTGCAGAACAACATCACATCATCAGCAAAAATTAGATGACTTAACCCCAAGGCTGAACATCTGTAATGATAAGAGAAGTCTCTCTTTTGACACATCTTCATCATAATTCTGGTAAAGTACTCCATCGCAAGAACAAATAAAAGAGGAGAGATTGGGTCTCCTTGTCTGAGACCCTCCCTTCCCTTACAAAAGCCACAGTTGCTGCCATTAATATTTAATGAATAAGATGGAGTGGTCACACACCTCATGACCCACTCAATGAATTGGGGAGGAAAATTCAGCTTAAGCAGCAGATCATAAAGAAATTCCCAACTCAAGGAGTCATAGGCTTTCCTTAAGTCCACCTTTATGGTGCATCTGGGAGGCAGGTATTTTCTCTTATAATGCTTCAACATATCTTGACAGATGAAGATATTGTGTAATATAACTCTGTTCTCAACAAATGCACTCTGGACTGGATCAATAAATTCAGATAAAAATTTCTTCAACCTATTGCACAACATCTTGGAAATCACTTTATACAACACGTTACAGCAGGCTATGGGCCAAAATTGTGTAACATCTTGAGGCTGCTCACACTTTGGGATGAGACAAAGTGTAGTAGCATTGAGTTGTGTCAGTAATCTGCCAGTATGAAAGAAATCCAGCACAACTTCAACCACATCACCTCCAATGATACTCCATGATTTCTTAAAAAAATCCACTACTATACCCATCAAGCCCTGGAGCCTTATTTTCATCTATATCAAACAAGGCTTGTTTGACATCTTCACCTGTAAATCTAGCACACAAAACTGAATGATGTTCCATGTTGAGCTTCATGCCTTCATTTATAATTGTCTGGCTGACAGGCGTATTATGACCTTGAGCAGTACCTAACAAACCTTCATAGTATTGAAGGAATGCTTGTTCAATCCCTGCTAAGTCATCCATCCATATACCATCCATTGACTTTAATCTATAGATGTGGTTTTGGGCTCTTCTTTTCTTGAGGAAAGCATGAAAAAAGGCTGAATTGGAGTCTCCATCATTAACCAGTCCTGCTTTAACTTTTACTTCAAAAGCTATTTCGAGCTTCATTCAGCTCAAGGTACTTTTGTCTCAATTCTTTCTCCTGGCTATACAGAACCTGATTCAAAGGTTGCTCATGAATCTTGTTCTGAAGGATATGCATCTGCTTGTAAACCTCATCAGTGACATTTTCAATATTAGCAAACTTCAACTTGTTTAGAGCTTTTAAAAGTGGCTTCAATTTCTTCACAATCCTGAACATAGGCACCCCTTGCACTGGTTCTTGCCAAACCCTCTGTACAATTCCTTCAAACTCTACAGCTTGAGACCACATATTAAAGTACCTAAATGATTTAGGCTTTGAATCAATCTGAGCATCTAGCTTCACAATGCATGGGCAGTGGTTTGAAACACTTTATGGGAAAAAGAGCACTGAAGAGTGAGGAAACACATTAGCCCATGTTTCATTTACAAGCACACGATCAATTTTAGAGAAAACTCTATCATCCCCTTCCTACTTATTAGACCAAGTATAAAAGGGCCCACTAGTTTCATGCTCTAGTAGATGGCATATATTGTCTGAAGATTGCTACTTCCTCTAATGTGACCAATGAACCTATTCTACCAGTCATGTTCAAGACATTATTGTAATCACCTCCTAGCATCCAAGCACCATCTAGTTCTTGACTCAGCTTAACCAAAGTCTCCCACAATTCCACCCTTTCTTCAGCTCCATTATAGCCATAGATCATGGTAACCTAAAATTCCTGCCAGTAGCTATATGTTCCACTGCACAATGAATCAATTGAGCACCACTATACACAACATTAACTCTAAATTTGTTATGTTTCCAAATGACCCATATTCTGCCACCAGGGTGAGCCTGGTAATTTGCCACAATACTCTAGTCTGAACAAATTTTAGGAAAAACCTTGTCAAAATTACAAGATTTAACCCTTGTTTCCAGAAGACCAAATAACCCACAATTTTGATGATTCAAAAACCATCTAACATCATTGTGCTTGCTAGGGAAATTTAGTCTTCTAATGTTCCAAAATCCCAGATTATCCATTGGGAAGAATTAATTTCTCCCCTCCTTGAGGAACATCAGTCCCTCCTGTCTCTACTGGCTGCTTATCTGATCTATCATTCCCCATGTTTACAGCAGTTTGCAGATCAAGTATACTATGTCTTGATGGCTGGATTTGCTGTGCATTCTCAGGTTCCCCCTCTTTTAGATCCTCTGCAATTGCTGGTAGAGCTTAAGATCCAGCCCTGTTGTCAACAGCAGTCTCCACCACAGCTTTTTGATTCTTCTTAGGCACCCACTTCTGAGTAGGCTTAATTTTCTTTTTGGATACTTCAAATTTTTTCTTCCTGCACTCCTCCATACACTAGTAGAATAAATGCTTATTGGTGCGGTCATTAAGTAGCCTATTGCAGCGGTTTTAGCCGCGCAGCAATTAAGGGCGCAATAATAGGTAATTAATCTATTGCTGCGGTTTTGACCGCAACAATAGGCCAAGCTATTGCTGCGGTTCCTGGCAAAAACCGCAGCAATATGTTACACCTATTGCTGTTATTTTTTTAATATTAAATATACAGGTCTATTGCTGCGATTTCTTTCCAAAACCGCAGCAATAGATGTAGGGTAAAAAAAAAATTCATTTCTCAAAGTGTAAATTTTTTGTAGTTATAGTACAATTATAATATAAACATAGCTACAACAATCCACTGCATGCTAAAACAAATTCATTCACCACATTCATATCAAAATCGAAATTACAAAGTCATGAACCCTAACATCAAATTCATTCCAAAAAATAAAAAACCCTAACATTTAAAAAATAAAAACAAAAACAGATCTGGCGGACGAAACAAAACCAACGACAATTAGAAAGTAAAAAATCAGATCCGGTTTCAAATTCATTCTCCAGATCTGACATTTAGAAAATAAAAATAATAAAAAATAGTACTCTATAGAATATTGTTTTGACTGACAAAAACCTCACTCTTTTTTGAGTTTCTTTTCTCCAACCTATGGCAGATGCCGGCGAATCTTCGGCGGCAAATACTCAACAAAACCCGTCGAAGGCGGTGGCGGAAAACTCCGAAGAGAGAGAAAACCACCGTCGACACCGTATGATCGACCATCAACACCAAGTAGTCGCTGGATTTCGAGGTTTGTGGACCCCGCTAAACACATCTTCTCCGATCTCCCTTCTATCTTCTCTCCTTCTCTCTCTCTTCATTCTTCTTCTTTGTTAAAAAAAACGAAACAAACCAACGACGAGTACTGACGGGCGACGAGTACCGATGAAACCAGCCACCGTCAAGCCGCTCCTCCCATCGACTTCGCGCGACGCCGACGAACCCCTTTTCATTTGACGGACGCGCCGGAGTTTTAACCTTCGCGCACACCTCCCCTTCTCTCTCTCCTTCGATCTACTTCGAACCCCTCTTCGTTTGACGGACGCGCCGGAGTTTTTCTATCTTCGCGTCGGAGGCTGAAAACTTCGCTGAAGGCGGCGAACGAAGAGGGGTTCGAAGTAGATCGAAGTAGATCTGAAAACTTCGGTTGGAGGCGCTGAAAGCTGACATGGCGAAGGCGGCGAACGTGGAGGATGAGAGAGGAAGAGGAGAGTGAGAGGTTAGGAGGAAGAGAGGAAGAGGAGAGTGAGAGGAGAGAGAGGGCAAATGTCGTGTGAGGAGAGAGAGGGCAAATGTCGTGTGACAGTGTGAGTGAGGCGTGTCATTTTTTTATAAATTAAAAGAGTCTATTGCTGCGGTTTTTTGTAGGAACCGCATCAATAGGTTCAAATATTATTAAAAAAATAATATTTTAATCTATTGCTGCGGTTTCGACTGGAAACCGCAGCAATAGATCTGGTCAAACAGTCAACTAAATTTAAAATTTTTTTCCGTTGAGACCTATTGCTGCGGTTTTTGCTGGAAACCGCAGCAATATGTCTATTTTATATTTTACCTTTTCTTTTCACGTGATTTATTGCTGCGTATGGATAAAATCGCAGCAATAAGCAATTATTCAACTAGTGATATCATGGCCAATTCCTTTGAAATCAGAGCAAAAAATTGGCTTACATTCATACACTACTAATTGTTTCAGTAGAACCTCATTCTCATCATAGAATGTGATCTCATTTGGGAACTCTTGCTCCAATCCAACCTCCACCAATACCCTGGCATACTCCAGGATATCTTTCTGAGTTGTGGCCCTATCAGTCCTGATAGGTTTCCCAATAGTAGCTGTCAATTTGTTCAAAGTATTTTGCCCCCAATACTTCAATGGTAAACCAGGAAGCTTAATCCATGTTGGTACAACACATATATTTTCAGCCTTTAGATCAAAATCTAGCGTCTAATTTTTCACTATAACAGGTTTACTGTCATACATGATAGGCCCAGCATCAATTGCTTTTTGTGTCCCATCCACACTCCTGAATCTAACCATGAACACACCAGATTCCATCATGGCAATTTTATCTATCCTAAATTTCTTCCAAACCCTCCTAATAAACCCCTCAATGATCCTGTAAGGAGGCTTAACCCCTAAAATATAACAAACTACAGCAGATCTCCAATACTCTATTTCAGGTTTCACATCATCATGAGTAATACGCACCACATTATCCACAACAGGAATAGAAGATTGATTATTCTTAGTTAAATCCAATCCTTCATTTCTAAGATTACTGAATAAGGACTGACTCCAGCTAGAAGTATCATTGTTACCTGGATTACTTATCAAAGTCTGCATCGGAAATGGAGAAGGATTCCCTGTCCTCAGTACTTCTTGTCTAGGTGTTCGAATCGAGTTAATTCAATTCTCCAATTGACTTCTTGCAGCTTCAAATGAAGCCTTGTCATGATTCGCCATATGACCATGAATTTCAGTGTCATTTTCATCATCAGATGTCCAGCTAAGAGCTGGAGCTTCTCCTTGAATCGCATTAACATCCTTCACCTTTCTAGCATCTCCAGATTGAGGTTTCCGAATCAATTTCTCCTTCGAAATCTTCTGCTTGCTTTTTTTATTCGATTGCGTCTTCTTTTTCCCACCATTTCCTTTTTTCAATCCCTTCGCCATGGCTCCAATTCAGATGTTTTCAGTTTCGAAATACATCTAACATAAAGATGATTAACTTAAATGAAGTATTGTTATCTTGAATTAACTTATCGATTTACATTTTGGTACATTCATTGGTTTAATCCAATATCAACTTATTTTAATTCCATTAGATGTTTCTAGTTTTGAAACAAATTTAAGTTAAAGACGATTAACTTGGAGCGTTATTACCTTTAATTAGTTTCTCGACTTACATTAATACATTCATTGATATTATCCAATAATAACTTGTTTCAATTAAATTAGAGGTTTTGAGTTTCGAAATGAATTTATATTGAAAGACGATTAACTTAAATGGAGCATTGTTATCTTGAATTAGCTTATCGACTTACATTATTGACACATTCACTTAGTCAAACAAGTACATGGAATAATTCAAGTAGATGTTTTGAGCTTCGAAATGAATATAATATAGCATAATAATGATTAATTTAAATGGACTTTTTCATCTTTGATTAGCTTGTCAACTAATATTGATACATTCATCGAAAATATGTTTGCTAATTAGGATTTAGAACTATACATATCTTAAACTTTATCCAGATCGATATGATTCGAAATATCAATCAAGTACAATATCAATAAAGTACACATTTATCGATGTAACTTTCATACACGTTTTTGGGGAAGTATAAACAACACATTTTTCGAGACAATCACCTAATTTGCTTTCTCGGCTAAATCAATTTAAACCGAACTGGAAATAGTACTTGGTATAAGCCGAATAGGAAGTTCCATAATTTTATGGACAAATACAACAAGACCGAAATTGACTTGATCCGAACTGATGTGATCTATGTCCGAGCTGATGTGCTTTTCGTCGAAAACTGAAATTAACTAAAATAAAACTAAATATAAATGTCCATACGTGCTGCTGCTATGGATTGAATGGTTAAACAGTTTGGGTATAATCCGAAATAAACTGCAATAGAGCTGAAATGCAACCGGGAAAAATTTTAACTGAACCGAAAAAAAAAACTAAACTGTTCAATTGAATTGATACCTTTATATATATATATATATTTTTTTTTTATACGGAAAACAAATTTAGGCTAGACCATTAATCAGGAGGCCAACCTAAAACATCCTTACGAATGATAAAGGAATTATCAATACAATACGGAGGAAACCAATATAAGAGGGAAGGGTAGTCACGGGCCTTCCGCGCCATAAAGTCCGCTGCTCGATTGGCTTCTCGAAAGCAGTGGAAGAACCGGCACTCTTGAAAATTTAGAATATCCACACCTGCATCTTTCACAATGTTAGAAATTTCCCACGAAATTTGCCAAGAATTTTTCATAGAATTAATAACACCTAAATTGTCTCCTTCAATGATAAGATGAGAGATACTAAAAGAGATAACACTCCTAATTCCTTCTCTAAGGGCCCAAGCCTCTGCTTGGACAATCGAAATCTCAAGCCCTAAAGCTTTAGCTCCAGCAAGCAAATCACCAGCATAATTCCTAATCACAAAGCCTAAAGAAGCATTACCATTGCTATATTTAGAACCATCAAAATTTAATTTACAAAAATTAGGAGGGGGGGAGACCAAATAAGATTCTTTCCAGACCGAATATTACTAACACTTTCAGGCTTGTGGCCAATAGAGGAAGGGGAGAGTTCATCAACGTCCCCCACCGCTTCAGCCCAATTGCTAAAAAAAATGTTAATCTGAAAACTAGCTCGACGAGGAGAAATACCCTCATCATTAAAAATAGTTTTATTTCTGAAAAACCAAACAAACCACCACACAAAGGAAAGCTTAGTAATAATACTCTTCAAAGACTTAGCAAGACACCTGTTAAGCCAATAACAAAAGGAATACGGCTCTGAAAAAATAATGCCCTCCGGAAGAAGAGGCCACTCACCACTATCATGAAGGCAAGCTAAAATATCCAAGGTAAAAAGACACTGAAAACACAGATGAAATAGAGGTTCAGAAGCACAACAACACAACACACACTGTTGCGGAAGGAAAACCTTACATTTTTCCAGTCTGTCCTTAGTAGGAAGACCATCATGACATGCCTTCCAAAGAAAGTTCTTAATCTTGGACGAGATTTTAAGATTCCAAATCCAATCAAACTCAACTTTTTCCGAATTAGGATTGAATAATCTTTGAGCTAAATAATACCCTGACTTGACAGAATACTGGTCGTTTGAAGAAAGACCCCAACCTAGCTCATCAGGTTGAGGATGAGAAGGAAGGGAAGACTGCGGAATAGAATTAGCTATATTAATAGGAACACGAGAGAGTAACTTGTTAAAATCTCAATTACCACATTCATCAATCACATCACTCACCTTCATATCAACATGAGTAGCAATGGGTTGCACTATCTGCCTAATAGGATATTGAAAAATTCAATCATCATACCAGAAACTGATATCCTTGCCATTACCAACTTGCCATCTAAGACCCTTCCAGAAATAGCGGACGGAGACTCATTAGCTTCTTCCATTGCCAGGAGGCAACCGAAGAAACCTTATGTTTCAAGATATCTTGATTGTTACTATATTTGCTCTTAACCAAATTTGATCAAAAGATTATTAGGACTTTTAATAAGCTTCCACAAAAGTGTCATTTGTAGGGCTATATTATTATTATCCGCTTTTCGAATTCCTAACCCACCATGAGACTTAGGAAGACACACCTTATCCCACCCTATGGGATTGGCTGATTTATTGGAAGCATCCTTGTTCCAAAAAAAGTTTCTATAAGTTTTATCTAAAGAAGAGAGAATTTTTTTAGGTAAATAAAAACTTTGCATTTGATAATTTGCTTTAGTAGCCTGATTTGACTAGATTAAAACCGTTCGACCGGCTTAAGAAAGAGAATTGGCTTTCCATTTCGGAAGCTGGTTAGAAACTTTCGTGACAACTTCACCAAAAGTATCTGTAATACCCCTCATAATTACTTTAAAGGGATTTAGCAGGTTATTGAGGATAGTTGTTGGCCCTGGATGCGCATTGGTGATGATATACTCGACTCCGTATAGGTCAGGTGTTGCAAATGGTATCAGAGCAACCCTACGACCGCGTGCTAATCGTGTGGATAATCCAAGGTTAGTCGCATAGTGGGGGAGGATTCTGGGGCTATATCACCGGTTGCGTGTCGAATATGTGATTAGTTTTCACACTGGGGAGGTCCCACAGGTCATTGTGGCCGAATATGTGGAGTCCTCTGGCGCAACGAGGGCGTTGTTGTTCTTAAGTGGGGGTGTATGTAATACCCCTCATGATTACTTTAAAGGAATTTAGCGGGCTACTCATTCCAATAAGATGCATCTTTCTTTTAGGGAGCTCATTTTCTTAGTTAATCCACAGTTAAGCGTGCTTAGCTGGGAGTAGTCTAAGGATGGGTGACCTCCTGGGAAGTTTCTCGGGGTGCGCATGAGTGAGGATAAAATGCGACGAAAGAACTTGTGTTGGTTATTGAGGATAGTTGTTGGCCCTGGATGCGCATTGGTGACGATATACTCGACTCCGTATGGGTCAGGGGTTATAGTATCTTTGGTAACTCTGGAATCAATGATTGGGCAGCCTAAATATTTCCATAGGTTAGAGGATTCAAACATAGCCAAAATATCTGCAAAATGAGCTTTAGTACTAACTGAAACATTAGAGGAACATTGAAAAGTGGATTTATGGAAATTGACAAGCTGACCTGACATGGAACAATATTTATCTAAGATTTGTTTTATCACATGACAACTATGATCAATTGCTTTACCAAAAATCATAGTGTCATCTGCAAAGGTAAGGAAAGGAATACGAACACCTGATTTACCAATCGACACCCCTATTAACTTCTCTGTTTGAGAACTAGTAAAGGTAATTTGTCGAGCCAAGAGCTCAACACAAAGAATAAACAGGTACGAAGATAAAAGATCACCTTGACGAATCCCTCTAAAGGATATAATCTATCCTTAGGAATACCGTTAACTAAAACAGAGAAAGAGGGGGAAGAAATACACACAAGAATTAATCCAACTAATCCATTGAGAACAAAAACCCAATTTTTCTAATGAAGTTAGAATATAATCCCATTCCAATCTATCATAAGCTTTATCCATATCTAACTTGATAGCAATCCACCCTTCAGCACCATATTTTTTGCTAAAAGAATGAAAAACTTCATGAGCTATTAAGATATTATCCTGAATTAACCTCTCCGGAACAAAGGCTCCATGGAGCGGATGGATAATTTTACCCATAACAATCTTAAGTCTATTAGTAATAACTTTAGAAATAATAATCTTATATATTGTAAAACACAAACTAATGGGACGAAAGTGATTTGCACAAGAAGGATTATCTATCTTTGGGATTAAAGCAAGAAAGGTATGATTAATTTCTCTAAGTAAATTTTCAGAATGAAAAAAGGCTTTAACGGCTTTAACAACAGAGTTGTCCCGACTAACGTCCAATACTTCAAAAAGAAAAAAGGAGGGAAACCATCTGGACCCGGAGATTTATCCGGTGCAAGATCAAAAGTGGCTTCCTTAATTTCCTCATATGAAATTTCTTTGGTAAGAAAAGCATTATCTTCATCTGAAACAATAGGGGATAATAAAGTAAAATCGGTATCCTTATCAAACGCACATAAGGAATTAGAGATGAAATTCACGAGTAATTTCTTGAGAAATACGAATAGGGGAAGAAATGATTTGATTAGTATTCGTTGTATATTCTTTAATTTGGTTCTTATTTCGCCTAATCGAGGCATGGGTATGATAGTATTTTGTATTTGCATCACCCAATTTTAAATAATTTGTCTTACTTTTTTGTTTCCAATACTCTCTACTAAAAGAAAGTAATTTGTCTCTTTTTTAAAAAAATTGATCTTATTGTTGTTGAAGAAGTTCGCACAAAGGATTATCAATTAATTTTTCCTGGATGAAAACGAGCTTAGAATCAACTAATCTAAGTTGACGAAAACATTTCCAAACTGCGACAGGTTCCAATGCTTAGAATTTTCTTTAAGCAATTTGCATTTACTAACTAGTTTAAACATATGTGAACCATCAAAACGGTTACACCAAGTTTTCTTAACTAATGTATCATAATCTTTTCGCATACACCACATTTTTTCAAAGCGAAAAGGTGGTGATTTAATCACATCATATTGATTTAAATCTAAAGTAATATGACAATGATCATACGAGGTGAAAGGGTGATGTTTGAGTTTTGCTTGGGGGAACAAATCAATCCAAGAGGTACTAGCCACACCTCTATCTAGTTCTCTAGAATATTATTATCCCAGCTCTTTTCTTAAGTGTATTTTGATTCCAAAAAAAGGAAGTTCAATACAGGGAGCTTGATTTAACAGGTTATTCATAACATTTAGACGCAAAGAATTGAAAGGTACTCCTCCAAGTTTATCCATTTCCCAACTAATCTCATTATAGTCACCAAGAATTATAAACGGGGAGGTAAGACTATTAATGTATAAAATTAGTTCTTCCCAAAATTCATTCTTATGAGGTTGATCGCGGTGCATAAATAAAGATTGCAATAAAAGATAAATTAGCATCAAGAAGAGATATAGAACAAGCTAGAAAACAAGTTGACTTATATATTACAACCAAATTGAAAGGGCTTTGAGGACAATCTTTCCACAAAAGCCAAATGCCCCCCCCGAAAAGCCTACAGTATCGATATAATCAAAGTGGTTAAAACCACATTGATTAGCTATGATCATGGAAGGAGGGGACTGAGATTTCACTTCACATAACATCATGATGTGAATCTTCATACTAGCACAAAAATCTTTAATTTCAAAAAAAGCATTTTTCTTTCCTACCCCTCTAATATTCCAAAAACCAATGATCATAATTATTTAAATAACAAACGACAAGACAGTTTTAACTGGCAGTAAGGCTATAGAGCTTCTAATCATCTGCAAAGGGATGCAGTCAAACAAATTTGACAGACTCTTAAACTGCAACCAGAATTCGAACAATTCTTGTAAATATTTATTGAGAAAAAGAACTCTTACTGGGTGCCACCACCCAATTAGAGAGTAATTGCAAGCAACTATTAAGGCATTAAAGTGAGTGACATCCTGTAACATAATATAGAGATACTTAAAAGAGAAATTCAGTAGGAGATTATTTCTTGAGAAAATAAAACTAAGGAAATTGAGCATCCTTAAAAATAAGGCAAAGTTTAACCAGGAAGCCTTCTTTAGGCGCAATAGAGCTATAATAAAGCAATAGGAATTGAATAGTAAACATAAAACATCTCCAATCCAATAGCTTCTGTGGCCTAAATCAGAGTTTTTATAAAAGAGCAAAACTTTTAAAAAATACCCAACAAATTCCAATACAATAACTTTTGTGGTTTGGATTGGATTTCATTGAGATTGCCATTACAGTGACAGCCAATCCACAAATAGAGATTAACAGCTTCAAACAACAATATTGGGCAGCTAAAACAATTATATATGGGGAGTAGATTTGTAACCAGTTCAAAAGAAAGAGGATGACAATCTTTTCAGAGATCTGCACAGAGTCTATTAGGATACCCTTCATAGGGAGTCCAGTTTCCTTCATGGCATCCAAACTGATGAATACAACATTAAACTTAAGAATTTTCATAACCAATACCCTAACCAGAGGCAAGATAACAGATGTCTCATCCCTTTCTACATAGAAAAATGCGGATGATAACAGGTCTGAAAATGAGAAAGTGTATAACATACTTACAACCTTGCTATTCGCATTATATGCGGAATCCTGAGATGGATGACCACCATAGCATCGAAGGCTTGATTTTACAAATTTGATTGCTAAAAACACCAAAGGGCAGTGATCATTAAATGATCTCAAAATCACGCACCTGACAGCACCCTTGAAAGTCCAAAGATGGAAAGAAGTCGAATGGAATTTCATAATTGAAAAGGGAAGCTTGAATTCTGGAAATAAATGGCAGGCACAAGAGAAGATCTTCCCAAGTGAAAAGAACCCACAATCTTCAAAAAAGAAATCGAAGAAGTATGGCGCATCAACACCAAGGAGCACCAGCATAGCAACAATGGGGGACGAAGAGACAAGAGCACGCATAACCGAAGCTTGATCTGCACCAAGGCATGGAACCGAGAACCATATTGAATCACCAACCGAATTGAAATAACGAAACCTATAAACCATAGCCAGGAAACCTAGTTTGAATTTGAATGGAGGAAAAATGAAACCTTTAATCCAGTCTGAATACTGGATCGGAATTCCTAAAAAAGAAATAGATGGAACTGACTGAAAATCATCAATGAGATATAACAGAATACTCTGAGAAATAAGAAATTGAATTCAATAAATTGAGAACTAATTTTTCGGAGATTCGAACACAATTTGGGGGAAAAATTGTGCTGAATTACGGACAAAAATAAGAACTGAATTCCAATAATTACTCCAAAGGCCTGAACTAGACCATTGATGAAATTAGCAATTTGGGATGCAAGCTGATTCACGAAATTAAGTTAGGACAATTTTGGTTGACTAGGGTTTTTATTTTGAGATGAATTGGGGTTTTTTCCTTTTGGCTTTTCTCTTTCTCTCTCATGTTTTCTTAGTTCTAAAAATTAATTGATACCTTTATATGAATCCCGCCCCTGCAAGTTTTAGGGTAACAACAAAATAGAAAAACAAGTGGAAAGAACCCCATAGCAAATCCAAAAACAATATTTCAATCTGTTATTACAGTTACCTCCTAACATATGTGGCGCCAAAATCACTAAAAAACGACCCCCTACCTTATTATGAGATTAGGCCACTTTTTTTTCCTTCGCTGAGCTCCACTGAAATTCCCACTGTTCTGCTCTCATGGCTCTCCTAATCAACACCATAAACACAACAACATCACTCTTCAATCTCCAATCTCTTTCATTCCTCAGCTCCTTCCCCCAAAAACTCTCTCAATCAACCCGAAAACCTGTTCGATTTCGCGTGTCTTTTAAAAATTTCACCCTCTTTCAGGAATTAAACAAGGGAAACGAAATTGAAGGCAACAACTCCAACAATAGTTCAGAAAGTCCCTCATTTCCTCAAAAAAAGAAGCGATTATCGGAGCAATCGTCGTGGGAAGCCAAGGATGCCAAGGGGAATGATTATCTCTACAGGCTTGGTGCTGAGGCTGATAATATGAACATTGCTGTCGGTGCTAGGTCTGGCGTCATTGATGACCTCTTCGCTGGCAATTTCCTCGGCAAAGATTGTAATGCTTTTCAATCGCACTTTTTATTTCTTGTTACAAATTTTTGTGTTGCTAAAATCTCAATTATATTTTAAACAACATATGGAGTTAGTTATCACATATAGTAACATCAGTTAGGGTTTATTGGATGTTTGAAATTTCAGCAATTCTCTCTGTCCGGAGTTAGTAATCACATATAGTTTCTCCGAAAATTGTCGATTTTCCTTATGTAGTTATGATTTATGATTGAGTTTTCTGATATGCCACTATGTAAGATTTTAACAATTATTAAGGGTGGTTTTGTGAAATAATGTCGTATTCTTAATTATAAGAGGTTGAGACAATGTGTCTACTAATTCTGAATCGTTCAAGACCATGAGAAAGAAGATGATAGATATGTGCAAAGAGTATCATGTAAGTATCAAAGTTAAAAAATTTAGATTGTATGACAACACTTGGGCCCTCTTCTTTTGGACTTATTTTCAGTTCATTTCAGTTTAGTTCAATTCATTTCGGTTCGGTTTAGTTCGGTTCGGTTTCACTTCAGTTTAGTTTCAGTTTAGTTTATTTTAGTTCAGTTACTATCAGCAATTCAGTTTCTCCCAATGCGTTTGGTTAGCGATCATGAGAAAGCATTGAAAGGATTTGGTTTAGGGGAAGAAAAAAGAATTCTTCAATTGTCTTGCCTTCCCACTTCCACGTCCAAATGAGGAAAATGAACTTTCACTTTCCCTTCCCTCCAAACATTCTTATTTAAATATACTGCGAAGAAATTTAGGTGATCAAAGATAATTGGAGGAAAACAATGATTTTTTACTGGTAACATCACAGCAACATATATGGTATCACTATAATTTTTCTGCACCAAAATATCCATCAAGATGTAATGGTTTATAGGTCATTTTATATTCGAATCAAACAATATATAAGATGGTCATTCTAGCTATGGATCATGTGATGATTTCTCATACCTTTATCCACTAGTGAAATCTAATTTCTGATATGTTTCTTTTTTATGCAGCGGACATAGTATTTGACTATAGACAGAAGGTCACGAGGTCTTTTGAATATTTGCAAGGCGATTATTACATCGCTCCTTTGTTCTTGGTTAGTTTCTTTTCTTTATATCTATCTCCTGTCATTTTGTATAATCGTTTACTTGCTTTCTGAGTGCTGGGAGTCTCATAGTATATCTGATTACTCATGTTGCTTTGCTTATAACTTGTTGAATACTGAATGAGATTAAATACTGACTTTTATACTTCTAAGATTTCTGGTACATCGCAAAAACATCTTCTTGCTTCCCCGCTAATGTTGGATGGTTCTGGTAGGATGGTGTAGTGTGTAAACTCCTCTGCATCCTGCCAACAGTAGGATCTGTGCTGTCTCCTTTAGCAGTAAATCATGACGTACTCTGCTTTGGTGCATATTCTGATTAATCTGAGCAGTTTGGTTTTAATATGGATACTTTTGACATTAGAAGACTAGTGTCAGCCTGTCAGGTGTTGATGCAGGAGCATCCAGTCGAGCAAATATTAATTATTCAAATTTTTTCAAATTTGTGGGGTTGGATCGTTTTACATATGAGAATATTCGCTTTCTCCCCCAAAGGATTACTCATTTGCTTTTTTCAAAGTCAAAGTCTACAAACGTTGACCGTAGTTTCTCATCAATATATAGGAATAATTATAGTCATGTGGGATGCTAGAATATGAGTGAGTCCAACTGCTGTGGCACATAGTACTTCACGTATTGATTTATAAAAGTGTTCTAGATAGTTTTAGAAGTAGTGTACTCTCAGTTTATGGGTAATTAGGTAAACGCGTAAGCCTATAAAATATCATCTTCAGGTTTTGCTGTAAAATTGTAACTCAGATTTTCTTGGCACATCTTACTTCCTTTTGTGAGTGAAAATATCCAAAGGACCTGTCATTTAGGAGAGTGAATCCTCTAACAAGTTGAAGTGTTGAACCCCTTAGACTAGTCTCTTTAGCTTTGTTAACCCTCCTAAGTCCTAAGACAAACATAGGTGAGCAAAGCTTACAAATTAGAATTAGAATCCTTAATAATATTTTTTCACTGACTGGTGTAAAAAGACCTAAGCCTATTGTTTTTCTGATACGCATCAGGGGTATCTTTGGAGGATTATGATTCCCATGTGAGCCTGTATCTGTTTACCATCACAGTGAGGGTTCTGGCATTTAATATCTGGAGTGTAAAGCTGCATGAGTTTAAGAGATTGGGAGGATCATGTTTCAGCAATGGGTCAATCAATGTTTGCACTAGATGATGTATATAAATATGAAAGGGCTATGAAATATAATAGAAGGGGTATGGGCGTATGGCCATGCACTCATGCTTGAAGGCAGTAGGTCTCATGATACAACGCTAAACCATTGAAATACCAGCCACAGGGAGAGCAAATATTAATATTGTAGGAGGAGCATGAATCTTACCCAGTAAGGATTTAATAGCGCACTAATATGGATCTAACTATCCAAGTAGACAAAAGAAAAAAAAGTTACTCTTAGGTGAAAAGTAAAAAAAGTCAAAACTCATAGGTTACGCGGTTTTTTTTTATCAATCACAGATTTGCAGTCAATAAGATAACCACAAATCTTACTAAGTGGTCTGACTGTACAAAACGGAATAAACACGCAAAACACTCATCAATTCTCATTAACCTAAAATTGAAATAACATTTCAAAGTATATGCCCATTATAGGCTACAAAATTGGACTCATAAGTGACTTAGGAAAATCATTAACCTTCCTTAACTCCCCTACTTGGAATAGGAAACTAACTTTAACAAAACTAAATTTATTAAATTAAGAAATATATTTCGTTACATGTAAAACCTCCCCTTAAAAGGAGCAAGTAAAACCATGTAATAAACTAAATAAAACAATAAAGATAAATTGGAGAGTACTCCCGCATTGATTTCCCCCCTCCTCTGAAACAAACTTGTCCTGAAGTTCCTTCTTCCAAACTTGAAGTATCATAGTCCTCCTGCTAAGTATTAGGAGGGGAGGGTATTTTAGAGATTATCTTCTTTAGTTTACTTGGGAAATAAGTAGGATTGTTCGTTAGGAAAGTAGTATAAATATAGAGCAACAAAGAATGTGAAAGGAATGTTGAAAATAGATGAGAAAATGGGTGAGCTTTTAAGAGTTGAATTGGGAGAGAATCAAGCCTCTCCAAAGCTTGAATATCTTTATATTTTGCTATATTTTCTGTTATTAATCAATCAAAGTTCATCTTCTTCCCTTAATTTCTCCATTTTAGCTCTACAATCTGTCCAAGCTATCACCTACTTGTGCACAATCTTGAATGATCCTCCTTCAATTGGCTCAATTTTTCCCTTTGAACTGTTGTGCAACTTTGAGTCCTAAGCGAAAGCCAAATATAGTCACCTATTTCAAAAGAAAGTTTGTGCCAAGTATCTAGAAGATGTTGTTGCTATTGTTCCCTTTTTTCCCTTCCTCGGTCATAGCCTTCCCATCATGATCCAAAAAAATAACAAAACTAGGCTCATTTATCTTGTTTTCAACTTCCTTAGGCCGCTCAAAATTTGGAGGTAGCGGCTGCAACTAGATGCCTTTATCCCCATAAGAAACTTTATATATATATTGCATGCAAACATGAATCTCATTATCTATCCCATTGCCATGGACGACCCAAAAGTAAAGAACCAAACTGTCATAGGTATGACATTGCACCATCGCTCGTCCTTGAAATCCCTAATAATGAAAGTAATCAATGTGTGTTTTTTTACCCAAAGACCAACTTCACCATATGAATAATATGAATATGAACATTTTTTGACGTACAAGATTGTTATGGCATGGGGCAGCTTCATATATAGGTACCTCGAAAGCTTTGAAATTTTTATGTTTCGCACGATTTCCCTCTTCTTGATCCTTCGACATCAAGGCACAATTTTCCTCAACTTTTTCTAGTATGTGATGCATTAATAGTGTATGATGACCAAGAAGACTTAGCATGATCCTATTTGGGCATTGAGAAGCAATCAAGTTCCACGACACTTAAGTACATCATGTCTTTCAAGGCCAAGTGTGTGGGAGTAAGAGCTATATTATTTCTCTTCCTTGCTTGAGTCGAAGAATCAGGAATGAACCCCTTAAAATTAGTCGAACTAAAGTAGGAAGTTTAAGGTTTATCTTCCTACTTTTCCTGTTTTTCGAATCTGTTAGCTATTTTCACAACCTTACTAGACCCTTTGAACTTTACCACCCTCTGGGCAATGGAAAAGATCAACTCTCGAACAAAATAAGCAATTTTAAGTTCTTCCTTTCATGTAAGTCGCACATCGTTAGGTATTCAACAGCACCAAGTTAAAACTTGTTGAAGACAAGTCAACTTCAATATTGCTCTTGAACGAAATCTTTAGGAACAAAACATCTCTCCATGTGTTTTGAGGTCTTACAAGTATCAATCTTTGTTTTGTCTCCTTGTGAGATCTTTATCAGATTTAAAGTAGAATTTTACAACTCTTGTGTTTATCATGACTTTAATAATCAAAGACTTGTTCTATGTTCCTCACCAATCCAGGTAATATTCTGGATCCAAAAATACCACCAAACTCTAGAAGATCAAGATTGTACCTTCTATCTTCATCAAGATTACGAATATTAGATCGAACACTCTAAGTTAACCCACTTGTTCCTTGGTTTGGCTTAGTAGTATTATGAATTGGTTTTTCATAGACCTCAATCTTTCCATAGTTCCAAGTTGGTCCATAATAATTTTGAGTTGATCATCAATACAAATATTGGCCACAACTATGCAACAATAATAGTCTCATGCACCAATAATGTCAAAACAAACAACGAATGCAACAAAGCATTGGTGAAAAAAAATAGTTCTTATGTATTAGAGAATTTCACCCCACAAAAATATGTCCAGTATTAATTCAAGAATTCTACAACACAATCTAATAAAGCACTAAAGCAAATCTGATTTTCTTTTTGCTATGCACCAAAGCAAATACCAATCAAACACTTTCAGCAACAAATTATGAATTTGAGTGCCCAGACTTCACTAATATGCTTGACAACCTCGCACCTGCAAGTATGTGAACATAGCTACAGGTTTGGCCTTTCTTTGTGATCAACAAATCTTCCAATCAATTTACACCTAAGCAGTAGCAGTCTGATACGCTAACACCAAATTTGAAGCAGAAATCACCGGAGTACTGTAATGTCAGGAGTACATTGTGTTACTTGTGGCTTTTAGAACAATCTTCACCTTGCTCACTCAAAACAATGAACTAAAGCAACAAATTTGTGTTTTTAAATATCAAGATCGTGTAAGTGTCGTAATAACATATACTTCCTCCATTTCTAAATACATGCAACATTTCCTACCTACACTCTATCCAATGCACTACTAAGAAAAAATTATAAAAGGTTGATATTATGAACGTATGCATTAAGGCGAATCAAATAAGATCACACTTGACTATGTTATTTTCTTATACATATGTGAAAGAATATGGGATAAGGTTGGTAGATGAGTAGTGGTTACTATGCAAATGTTGCACGTATTTAGAAAAGGAGGAAGTATAACCTAGGCTCTTGATACCAATTGGTATGGATCTAAATGAATACGTAGAAGAAATAATAGGGAAACATACTCAAAATTCGCTGGTTATGAGGGGTTTTATCAACATAGTCAATAAAATAGGCGCAAACCTGAATCCGTACTTTTTGGCTTTGACAAAATCGAAAAACCAAGCAAAACCATCATCAATTTTCATTACCCCAAATCTGAGATAGCATTGCAAGCATATGCCCTTTTATAGGCTACAAAATTGGACTCCTAAATGATTTAGAAAAATAGTTAACCTTCCTTAACTCTAAAATTGATTCTGCTAAAATGAAGACATATTTTTGGTTACATGTAAAACTGCACCCTTAAGGAGCAAGTAAAACCGTGTAAATGTAATTAACTTAATGCTACCGCATCATACATTACCAGGAAAATGTGCATCTGATGGTCTTTTCAAGGCTCTGTAGTGAATTATTAGTTGATTGTTCCTTCAAATATTATGGGTTAAGGAGCAATGAAAGGCCAAGAAGCATTTCCAGTTTACTACTAGAAGCATGCTTTGGCATGGTCTTTCTGGCTTGGAGGGAAGATGCTATTTTAATTGTATGTATGAATTACAAGTTTCTATGAAATACTTCATTCAAATGTTAGTTGTATCATTGTAATCTGGCTGAAAAGAAGTCTCTTTCCAACTGGGACTGAGTTTCTGATTGTTGAGGACTTGAGGTTATGTTTTTATTTGCTCTCAAAAGTTATTTTTAGATGTGGTTGCACATGTGACATGACCAAGATTCATGCTTATTTTGTTGATATTATCTGTGGCCAGTTAAAATTAATCTGTTCTTTTTTGTATATCCCTTTATGCTACCCCTTTTCTGTCTAAATTTCTGGTTTGGGTTTTACAAAGTTTATCCACAATGCATCTCATTTCTCATGTGACAGGATAAAGTTGGTAAGTTGCCGGGAATCATCTAAAGATGGAAGTTTATTCCTTCAGTCATGTTTGTGAGGGTAATCTGTATCTCAAGCAACTGTACTTTTGTTATAATTGTAATATATCATCGCGCTTTTGTTTTTCCTTTTTCATCTGCCTTATACATGCATGGAGTCGGTGAGATAAATATTACATGTGCGGTGTCATCTTTGTTTTTCATTTACTTCCTGAAAGATATTAGCATATTGCAGTTGCACCAGAAATTATGAAAACGACAAATTCTAGGTGCACAAACTGTATTCATTGAGACAACCCAGGTTCTGCCAGACTCCAAATCCAAAAATTCTTGAATCAGACTAGACCTTAAACATGTGCAACACCCCAACTAATGAAAAATAATTATCTGCCTAGTGCTTCGGTAGTATTCCATATTGTACAAGTAACACTGCTAGAGATAGAAAACTGGAATGCACATAGCTTATCAGTCAGTATATATTACTCCCTCCATTTTTAGATAGATGCTCCATTTTGACTTGTACACTTGCCAATGCACAAATTTGACCATTAATATATCTAATTATTCTTTGGTTAAAAACTATAAAAAAATGATATTTTAAAAATATATATGCTGAGACAAATTCAAGGTCATCTTGTATGCTAGCATTGGTTTTTATACATATGTACAAAAATATGGTCACAGTAGTTATGTGATAGTGCAAAAGTCAAAATGGAGCATCTTTTTAAAAACAAAGCGAGTATCTGCTAGAGGAATGCCAATCTAGTGGAATCACTTGATACATATCTGCATCTAGACTTGCATCAAAATCTGCTGATTAGCTGTCGTCGTTTTGAATTTCCTCCAAAATCTAAAATCTGTTTACGGAAGTCAGTTTGCATAATATGATGTCAAGAATTTAGAAATAAGAAATAAAAGGAAAAGAGAAGAAGGAAAAAAAGGATGAGTTATTGGTAGTGACTTTTATCTTACGAAGCTATTTTATGTGGTAGATATCAAGAGTTACGCTACAATAAAAGTCAACAGACTAAATCAGTTCATATAAGTATGTTCTCCATGGATGTTCATCTTGTTATACTCTTTTTCTCTCCTTTTTATTGTTTTTAGTTACTGGTCCTGCTCTTTTGTCTTCCACATTCTATAAAATTTCTATAGTATCAACAGTAAACTCTGATCTTCTTATGCCTTGTAAGAAATATTATGTAATTATATATTTCCCTAGCTTATCTTTACATCATGTTCTAGAACCAGATTATCTATTTATGTTTGTGATCCTTCGATATCTTTGCCAATTAATATTTGTTTTTTAGAATAACATTCTTATATGCTATTACTTTTTGGGTTAAGGGAAACTTCAAAGAAAGACTAAAATCTAGGGGTCATGCATTTATCTTGCACACCTACCTTTCTATTCGTTAACTTTATTAATAGAAGTTGATATTTATGTTTCTTTCAATTTCTAATTATACGATCATAAATTCCTGTTATGGCTGGTCTTGACATAGGGCTTTATTCTGATTTTTTTTTTTCTGTTTGTGCAGTTTGCCACATTGTAAAGAACTACATCGCTCATCTTCTGAACGTTAAAGTTCCTCTGATCCTAGGTAAGCTTATTTTTCTGCTAAGTTGCTTTCGATTGGCTACTGAAACTCATTTGCTATTTGACGCCCTACAATTTCCTACTAACGCCCTAAATACGTATTTTTATACTGTATTTGTATATTTTCTTTCTACTTTCTCCCTCACTTCCCCTTTCACCACCACCATGAATTGCACCACCAAAGCCACCACCACCAATATTCCGGCGAGGCTGACATATTCCAGCGAGGCTGACATATTCCGGCGAGGCTGACATATTCCGGCGAGGTTGACATATTCCGACGAGCTTGACATATTCCGGCGAGCTTGACCACCACCGAGAATCCAAAATTTGAATTTTTTTAAAAAAGGTGAGGCGCCCACCATGGACGCCCCACCACAGGCACAGGCGTCCATGGTAGGCGCTTGCACCTGTGGTGAGGCGCCCCACCACAGGTGCAGGCGCCTACCATGGACGCCTGTGCCTGTGGTGGGGCGTCCATGGTGGGCGCCTCACCTTTTTCTTAAAAAAAAAATTCAGAAGAAGAATTAATTGTTGTTGTACAGCAGCAGGCAGCAGCAGCAGTATTAGGAGGTGGTTCTATTACATTCGGCCATTGAAGAGGTTTGGGGGAAGATGTTGAGGGTATCTCCATTGTTATTATGGGAGTTTCTTCAATTGGGTTTTATTTTTGGGGGGGCTAAATCATATTGGATTTTCCCAAATTGGGATAAAATTAGCATTTGGCAATTCAGCTTCAAAAAAAGTATTGATTTGCAGATGGAGAAAGCATTAAGAAAGTAGAAACAAAGAGAGAGAAAGCAATTGGAGGAAAAACGCTGACTATGAAGAAGAAATAGCGAAGGCATTTGTTACAGCAGATTGATGTTCAATCGGAAATAGTGGTGGTGGTGCGGCGACGGCGGCGGCGACGCCAGTGGTGGTGTGGAAGAAGAAGGGGTAGGGGAAGGGGAAGTGATGGAAGGGGAGGAAGAGAGAAAGAAATGGAGGTATAATATAGAGTATAAAAATTCTGTATGCGTTAGTATGAAATTCTAGGGCGTCAAATAGCAATACCCAAAAGAAAAGACAAAGGGTAGTACAAGTGTAAGGCCCCTCCCAAACAAATGACACAAAGTAAACAATAAAAACTTTTGTGAAAAGACTCGAACCCACAACCTCTCATTTGAAATATAAAGACATTAAACAACTAATCTACAATCTTATATTAGTTTTTTGGGGAAAAAAAGTATTTAAAGACACGATAACATACACCCCACAATTATTGAAATCAGTATCTGATAAACAAATTGAAAACTCACAATTACATCCCATTATCCCAAAATGACAATTTCATATCTTAAACACAAACCAAATAATTTGAATAAAATAAATTTATGATGAATCCTTTTTTTTTTTTTTCAAAAGTATGATGACTCCTTTAATCTCTGGCATGACAACTGTTCTTAATTAAAAGACCATCAATCGTATGTTTAGCTTTCATCATCATGTTTAATAAGAATTTTGACTGTATTTGCTAGATCAATAACAAAAGAAAATTATAATCTAAGCTACAGGTGCTTTTTAACTACAATTCTACAAGTGTGTATCAAATTGACTTATCGTCATTTCTTTGTTGTTGAAATTAGTCTAGCTTTGACCAAAAATTATATACATAAAGGAGTTAGTTTAGTGATTGTCCCGTAAATTTAGGATCCGATTTTTCTTAGTATGTAAGATGACTAATTGGTTCAAGTTATTCTATTACACTACTCAAGTATTATAAAAGGTGATGTTTCGAGATTATTTTATAATGGTATAAAATCTAATCTCACACATTAGTAAATAAAATGATCCGGGCCGTTGGGGCGTTGTGCGGGTCAACAACTAGTTGGAATTTATATTTGAAATTTGTTGGAACTTATTCTTTTTCACTTGTTAACTTAACTTTTTAAGGTGAAGAGCCGCACCCTTAGTTAGAAAAACATGTGCCCATTTAGGGTGTGTCCTCTTAACATGAATTTTGCTTTGAACTTCTTACACTTTTATGGATCTGGCCCGCCTTGATAGGAACTTATTAGTTCATATTGAAACTTATTGGACTTGGATGGGGACTCACTAGTTATTACATACATCCTCCGTCTTTTTTACTTGCAACGCTTCTCATTATAAGAAGTTGCATCTTACTTGCAACATTGACCTTTTTGGCAATAGATTCTCTATTTCTCTGTCCTAGCACATGGGGTCCCTTTTTTATCTCTTTATCTTTCTCCTCTCCTAAATCCTTGTGCAACAACATAATATTATAGGCAAGTGTACATATAATTTTGAAGTCTCAATCTTTTCAATTAGATAATCACACTACTTGTCTTCAGTAATCGATCTTTTTCACCTGATGTGCTGTGGCATGAGAGCATACATATTATTTAAAACAAACATATCTCTTTTGACAGGAATTTGGGGGGGAAAAGGCCAAGGGAAGACATTCCAAACTGAACTTATTTTCCAGGCTATGGGAATAGAGCCAGTTATAATATCTGCTGGAGAACTGGAATCTGAAAAGGCTGGTTAGAACAACGCCTCTTTCTTTATAACCATCACATATATTTTAGTAACAAATTGCTTCTTTTGTAATTATTAGGTCATGTTGTGTTAAGTTGAAAACCCTTACCTGAACTAATCCTAACTTATCGGAACTTATTGGCTTCTTCTATCATTGATTGAACTCAGTTTTTAGTTTTTATATGAACTTGATTGGAATTATTATAGCTTATCCTAACATATATATGGAAATTTTGTTTGAATTTATTGGAAATTATTTGAACTTTCTCTCCTACAAATATTTTCAAGGTCAAAGAACAAGACCTTGAGTTTGTATTTAGTTATTTACCATGAACTGTCTATTTTCTTTTCTCAAGTTTGTTTATTCTGTTTCTTTGGGTGAGTCTTGCCTCTCTTAGCCTATGTCAAATGTACTGATGATGCAACTTCAAGCCAATTGATTTTTCAAATAATAATGAATGTTTAAATTTGATACCTGTTCTGAACATTTAGGCGTAGTTATACTCACATATTGGACTCTGACAATAGGATTAATATGTTACCAACCAATTACATTCTTAATTATTACTGTATTCTAACTGAGGTCCATGATATGTTAAATCATTAATTTGGTCTCTATGCATCAGTGGAATCATTTGCATGACGATTGTTTTCAGTTTTTGGACTATAGATTGTCAAATCTAAACTCGAACAATAGCATTTAAACCTTTTTTTTTTTTGTCTGTTTACGGGAAGGAAAGCCCTTAGTTTAAAAACTGTAATAGTAAGCTTTTTGAAGGAATATATAACTTAATATTAATTAATTGTTCTAATTAGGAGTGGTTTTAGCCATTGTTCCAGTAGTAGTTGACTGATAGCTATAGCTTGCTAAAGGTAGGAGACATAAAAAAAAGTTAACCCCCATACCTTTTGATAGTGATTAGGATTCACCTTTTATGGTCACCTGATCCACATATTTGGAGTGATCCTAAGATAGGTTATCATTAAACAAGTTATAAGTCTACTAATAAACCAAAACTCTTATTAGGATTCACACTATATATTCTACAATACCAACTTCCAAATGATATGAACTATACAAAGCATTTCATAGTTACCCAATAAATTAAGAGTTACCATAGAGTAAATTGTTCAAAGTGGTTTAGTAATGTCTATGCCTTATTTGTATTTGGTAGGAATTGACTAGAAACATTTCTAGGCACTTTGATATAACGTTAGTCGTCCAACAATCACACCGTGAGCATATTACGACTGTCCTATTTCCCCATAATCATCTAAACTTATTGTGGGTCAATTCAAAAGTCACCCATATTAGTTTCAACACTCCTTTAAGATTGATTGAAATCCATCCTAATTAGAAGTCACCTTGATGTTTCTACTAATGACTTCAAATTGGGAGAAAATATACAAAACATGGTGAAGTTACCTCAAAAGAAAATGAAAGCCCACCCTGAGAAAAAAGTCACAAAAACAGCATGAACGGTCAAATTTTTTTTTTTTTGGTGCTAGAGAGCCACTAGGGCGGGTGATGAGAATCTATCTCAGAATCTCCTGGAATAGGAGGAAAGCTCTAACCAACTGAGCTATCCCTCACTCTCAGCATGAACAGTCAATTATCCTTGTATTTTATGGTTTCGACCCCCATCATTGATAGAATCTTGGGCAATTCATTTTCAAATCATCCTTATAGGCACGTAATCCATCTCTTAATGAGTAAACCCGTCCCTATATTTCATAAAACATACACCTTTTGTGATATAATAAAAGATAAACCTAATTAAGTCACCCATTAACAGTATAATTTTCACTTGAAATGGGATTAATAGCCATTGAAATGCAGCTGCTTCAAAAAAGCCTCTCTACTATAGTGTAAATTATTGTTTAAAAGTAAGATTACAAAAATCTAGATCTCCTTGGACCTTAACAACAGGAATCATAGTAGTCTGTTGTTTGGTGTTGTTACAAGAAAGTATTTTATGTATAAATTTTCAATGCTTTTATATGCTACAGTAATTCCCTTGTGTGCTTCATTTTGTCACTTATCAAAAAGAGGAGCCCCATACTATTTTGCCAAAGCAATAGTAGAGGTCTAAGAGACTGATACAGTCAGCCAGTCAGGGTTGTACGATGTTACTTACTGTCTGATTTACTTAACAGGCGAACCTGGTAGACTTATACGGGAACGATACAGAACAGCCTCTCAAGTGGTCCAGAATCAAGTCAGAAGTTTTTTCTCTTTCTGTACTGATCTACATATGTTGGAATTTCTTTTGTGTACCAAAATAACTGATTATCTGGGCACAGGTGAATTTTACAAATAAACCAATAGTCCATTGGAAACAAAATGATTCTAAATCAAATGAACACAAGGAGCAACTTTTATTATCAGCACATTACCTTGTGTATTAGAGTCAACTGTGAAGCTGTCGTAATAGTTTTATTTTCTTTTCCTGACAAGCAATAAAGATATATATTACAAAGACACCAAAGAAGTCTGTGTCACCCGTATACACAAGGAAAAGGACTAATATCTACTAATCTTATTGATCTACATAAGGATCTATTACCTTCAATAAAATTTCATTAATTATAGAATACTTGGTGAATAAACACATACCCCTCGTGAAAAGTAGATTAATCATTAAATTTTAGTTAGTTCTTTGAATAAAAATGACTGTAGAATTATATTTGGTGCCTTTCCTTATCTGTAGTCAAACCAGTTAGCCTTAGATCTAAACCTTAGCTGATGAATGTTATTAGCTTGTCCATGCCTCAAGAATTAGAAATCCATCATCAATCCAAATAACGCACGTGCCTAGTGCAATTCATATAACCTATATATTGAAACCAGTGTTACCTAATTCGCTATCTAATTCGCCTTTTGAATTCGCCAATTCGCCCAAATTGGGCCAAAAATGAACCAAAACCGACCATAATTCGCTTTTCTCAATTCGCAATTCGCGGGGGAATTAGGGAATTAGGTAAAAAGTTATATAGCTAGCAATAAAAATTAAGCTCATATAAATAGTTGTGGCCTGCTAATAGCAAACCCTCATTCATACAACATTAAGAAGAAACTTATTCAAGACTACTCAAAAGAGCCAATTGAATAAACATTGGTAAAAAGTTTGCTGTGTCAATTTCTAATTATGTGGTTTCAGTCATATTATAACTAAGCAAAAGAGACTACTCACACATGTTACAAAATAAATAAATAACAATGTGGAAATCATCTTTTATTACTCTTTTGAAAAGTTAGTTCCACCTGCAATTTCCACTTATGAGAGATTAATATGTGAGGTGAGCCAGAGATTTGGTGAGTGATGACGAATAACATAAGTAGATCCCTTCTATTGATTAGTGCATCTAATTGATCAGTGTATCTGATTATGATCCCTTGAGAATTTGAGTCTAATGTCATGCTTAAAAAGTTGTAAGAGAGAAGACTTCCCCCCCCTCTCAAACTCTTCTCAATTCTGCTGTAGTTTTGTATGTTCTCCAACACATCTTAGAAATGTGAACTCAAAACTATATTAAGCAAATATAATTCGTTCAGTTCAGTTTTTTGCTAACTTAAATCAGTTCCACTCTTCCATTGTCTGTTCCAACTTCCAATACAGCTTTGCTTAGGCACGACCTCCACAAAACCTCCAAAATCCACAGAAATTATATAAAAGAAATGAATCCTCCATACGGTAAAAATATAAGAAAAGCTCTCAATAGTCTTAACCATCAACAGAACAATATATTCAGCATGGGGACAAGGACAAAAAGAACTATGCCTTTTTTGACACTGATCACTGCCTTTGTGGATTCGACTTGTAAATATATCATGCTTTTATTGTCCTATTACTGATGCACATGTAAATTTTACATAATTTGTAATTTCTACAAGAATAAAAGGATAATTCAGAAATTTTTAAGCAGTATATTACATACGTGATGCTAGTGGCATTAAGTTATCACAAGTTGCATGGAATGTGGAAGTTTGTTTGTTTTCTATGCCTGGTGTTCTGGTACTGTATTTTATTAAAATCCTTTTATTATTGTCTAATTTTAAAAAACAGAATCTTCATCTGTAAACTCTACTGTTAAGAAATAAGTATCGTAGCTTCCAATTGAAAGACACTGATCCCCAAGGCATACGTCCATAATTCTGCCTTGTTCTCCTTGATCTATACAGGGGAAACTGAGTTGTTTGGTGGTCAATGATATTGATGCTGGCATCGGTAGATTCGGTGAGCTCCTATTTCTCAGAATAGATACAGATACAAGCTAGATAGTATGACTAGACTGTTGACGTAAGTGACATTTTTATTGCAATGTCCTCCTTTTTGCAGGAGATACTCAAGTGACAGTTAACAATCAAATTGTTTCTGGAACATTGATGAACCTGGCTGATAACCCCACCAGAGTTAGCATAGGACAGAACTGGCGTGAATCAGATGTTACACATAGAATTCCTATTATTGTCACAGGAAATGACTTTTCAACAATCTATGCTCCTCTAATCCGTGATGGGAGGATGGAGAAGTTCTACTGGTATGTATGATGTCCATTATCTCAAACGGCTTTGACAACATACGACCATCTTTAGTCAATTGATATGACTGTAAGCCTTGCATTCTGCCATCAGGCCATCATTATTGATTTCTGTGGTTGTTGTAGGCTTGTAGCTCTTTTTTCTTCTTTTATTTTGGTGCTAAAAAGGAGCTAGGCCCCGACAAGAAAATGAACTTATTAATAACTAAACGTGGCAGGGCCACTCCTATTATATCTTCATCCATGATACGACGTAGTTTCACCAAGGGATACTGCAGAATAGTAAGCTTATTAGGTTGTCCTACGCCTTGTTTAGCCAACCAATCAACTGCTCTATTGCCGTCACGGCAGCAGTGCTTGAACACCACTATCCAATCTCCGAGAGCTATCAGATTCAGACAATGTACATGTGTACATTCACAAAATTCTGGGTTTTTCATTGAAGGATGCTAATACAGGCACTATTATCCATTTGCACAAGAAGCATTTGAACACCCATATTTCTTGATACTTCCAAACCTTGAGGGATATCCATAAATTCAGCAAGAAATGCATGACATGTCCTATTTAGTCAAATTTCAAAAGTTTGTAGAACCTGTTTAGTCAAAAATTCTGTAAGATTGAAAGCTTCAGCTGCTATTCCTAGATCCATTGTAGTTTGAAGACTGTAGTTTGAGTAATAATTGTACACTGCGTGTCATGAATGTTCTTCTGATAAGTCGAAATGACAACTTATGGAATTGTTTTATACTTTAGGTTTTCAGTTTCTGGATTTTCAGCTGTTAAAAGTTGCAGATAGGTACGCTACAATTTATGTGAATTCCTGAAAAGGGTGTAAATCCATCATATATACTTCCTCCATTCTTTTTCTATTGCAACAATGAGATTTTTACACTATTCACTCATCACCCTTTCACTATCTCTTATGATTTTCACGTGAGGAAAAATATAATCATGTGGGATCTTGTTAGATTCGTCTCGATTTATACTTTCAAAATATTAAATTTGTATGATTTTTACTAAAATGTAATTAAAGATATTAATAGTTAAAGTTGTGCATTGGCAAGCGTGAAAACTCTATTGTTGCAATAGAAAAGGAACAGGTAGTATATGATTACAAGGATTGAAAATCCTAGTTGTACAAGGAAAGATTAGTAAACTGAAGCACAAGGCGTTGATCACTTATCGAGTTATCCACATAATACAATTGATCGAATATCATCTTTAGATGTTGACAATAGGAGGCAAGAGATGAAAACTTTTTACTCGTGCATGATTGGACTGGATGTCCAAATCTGTGTTCCATGCACTTTTGTTGCCATGGGATAGATTTTTCGGAGCCAAGTGTCATGTGTAGTTGATTGAGGTTTGAGGATGTTGAGGAGGAGATCCATAATGATAGTGCCATGAATAAAAGACAAGTCAATAGCCTCTTATTGACCTCACTCAGCTGTAGTGAGGGTAGGATCAGGGGTAATGCCATAAAAGGGATCCTTGACACGAGTTTAAGACTTTACCTTAAAAAGTTCTTCCCAAGAGTAAAATTTAGGCTTCTTATCAAAAAAACAAAAACAAAAAAGAAGTGTAATTAGAATTATGTGGATTGGAAGTGAGAGGTATTAGATTCTGAATTTTGCTCACTATGTGGGGGTGAAGAGAGGAGGGTGGCAGGGGCGATGGCGGTGGTGGAACCTCAGACTCTTCGAGGTTCTCGTGGGCCATGGCCCATGGAAGGGGATGGGTCTTAAGGCACCCAATAGAAACAACAATAGGTAACGGTAATTGTAGGGATCATGGCTATGATTACCATGCTAGAATATGTAAATGCCTAAAAACGGTGTATTGTATTCCTTAATATATTCATAGTGACAGTAGTACAAGGAAACCAAATCCTAGTTTTACATGGAAAAATTACATAAATATGGAGTATAATTTATGAAACATAACATACATAAACTATTGTAAGACAGGGTTAACTTTCTTTTTCTAAAGGGGTCGGTCACTTATACAGAATTGACCCCTTTAAGGTAAAAAGTTGGCCCTTTTTTTTCTTCTGAAAGTGACCCCTTCTAACAAAAAAAGGGACCCTTTTGGGCTAAAAGTGAAATGGTCTTATAATAAATTGATTGTGCATGCTAGATTTGTTATTAATTTTATTATCAAGGTGTCCATGTTAGGTTTAATTATCATTACTTGTTGTAAGTCATCTTAAGCTCTTTTTGCTCTAAATTGACAACAAAAACTGGAAACCAGTTCTGTTTCCAAAAGTGTGATTTTACTTTTCAGAAAAATCCAAACTGAAAACTTATAATGTTACAAGAGGATCTTTTGTATCCCCTGGATATTAATGAAACCTGAAAACGAGTCTATGGAGTTGCTCTAAGTATTTAATTGGCTATATCACTCAAGCTAGAGGTAAAGATGTTTAGGGGTGTGGATCATGGACTGTTTTCTATACTTTTATCTGTTCTTGTCTATTTGAAGTGCCTAATTGTCTCTTCTATCAAGGTGTCTTAGATGGGCACTCTGGGATGAAAGAAGAGTTTGAGTAAAATAGTCACCTAGCTACCATAGTGGTGTTTTCTTTTTTTTGAATACTGCATCACTATTGTAACTTCGTGTATTTTGTTATATCAGGCGGCCAAATCATGAGGATATTGTCAACATTGTGAATCGGATGTATGAGAAAGATGGTATATCGAGGGACGAGGTGGTTGGTATTGTGAATACATTTCCCAATCAAGGTAACAAACTAACAATGTACCTACTTCTTCTGGAAGAACAGTTTGCTTCACTTCATAGATATGAACACAGAACCCTGATGCACTAAATATAGATATGAACACAGAACCACAATGCACTAAATATAGAAAAGATAGAGACTAAGAGTTCAAGGATATTGCCCTTTTGGTAATCCAAAATTTATGAAGCTACTCTAGTGAAATCAGTAAACACTAAGACAACTAATCTTGCAGAAATCATAAGATCTTATAGACTGAAACCAAGTGGATCACTCTTCTAGATGCCTCCTTGGCTCTTGACCATACCATAATGCCTAAGCTTAATTATAAAGAAACCGGCAATGTAGAAAATAGTTTTCCAAGAATCCTGCAGAATACTTTTACTCGATCAAACTTGTGTTTACAAGGACAGAACATAGCTATTTGTAGCAACAAAGTTGATAAGGTTTTCTTAAACTAGAGGACAAGTCAATTTAAAAATCATACACTACGTTGATAGAATCCAAAAAGTGACTTCTCCTCCTCGATCAAGTTTGCATTTTTGGACATAAACTCTTAATCGGCACCCTTCTTGTTCCAAGTCTTCTTCATGTTCGGTCATTTTTCTTTTTGACATCTCCATGTGCATTTCTTCCACATTGGTTCAGATACAAACAAGCTTCTGGTCTATTCGAAGAGAATGTTGTCTATTCTAATAACAATATATGTGAGTACTTCATGTGCGATGACTTATAAATGGACGAAAACCCACAAAGTTGGATGTTAAACTAAAATCTTATTGAAAAAATTTAGGGTTTTTCCACGTGGTGCCCCTGTGTTTTACGAAATTCTATGTTGTACCCAGTCTTTTTGAACTTTTTACATTGTACCCCTAAACTTTCTAAACGTCTCACTAAATACCCTTACTAATAGAAAATTCTACCCCAAAGCTCACTTAGCCTTCAATTTCCCATATCATATCCCAAACCTCAGTCAACTAACAAGGCTCAAAAATCCTACTCTATGCCCACAGGGCAAGAAAATCCCAAAATCTACTGTTTGTTATCTTGTATAAGGGTATTTTGTGTAACATTTATAAAGCTTAGGGGTACAACGTAGAAATTTCAAAAAGGTCAGGTAGAACATAAAATTTCGTAAAATACAGGGGCAATACGTAGAAAAACCCAAAATTTTATATTTATTTTTATAAAAAAATTATGCATATACCCTTTGGACACCTACTACTTGAAGTAGTTGAAGAAAACACCTATTCAAAAGTATGAAATTAAATATGAAAAGTTCCTTGAGGAAAAAAAATTCAAATAACTAAAGTAATTATGTTTCAAGATAGACCTGCTTTATAGTAGGGACGCAGAAACAAGGCATACTAGAAATTGCCGAACATGGGTTGTGTAAGCAAACATGCATACAGTCTCTATCTCCATGGAAACTTCTTTATGAAGGCATTAGGTGGAATGGTGGAGGAAGAGGTGAATCATGATTAGCTTGTGCTCAAAAGGAGTTCGAGCATAAGAGTATAAAATTTCTCTGTGTTAATGAATTTTTTTATAGTTTGAGTTTCTTATGCTCAATATACCTTTAAGTTGGTTGATAAGAGGACAAATGGAGTTTGTAAAGGTGTTAGAACTTAGAAGGAAAAGGGTGTGAGACAGTGACATGAATACTAATTCCTTAATTAGAGTCTAGATAGTGACTCTTAATGAGTTCACCTCACGGGGACTTTATGTGTAGACCCATTTTGGAGGAGGTAACATGTCTTACATTTCTGACGCTGATAATTTTTGATTAAGAAGGCCTTTTGAGATTGAAAAATTACAAGCATTAGGGTCATATAGATCCCTAATTTTATTTTTGTCTTTTATAGGCGTGCCAGGATATGGTACAAAAGAACCTTTCTAAGTGTTCCAAGAAAATTTTAATCATGGAGTTATGGGTAATAAAGTATGAACTGGACCTTTATTTTTCTCATTCCTTATAGAGGGCTGTTTTTGATGGTTAGAAACTTCGAGGCTATTACTCTCCTAACTAATGTGCATAACAATATTGGGGGAAGTCTTTTTGGATGGGCTCAAATCCATTTGTTTATCGAAGCTATCAAATGGATCAATTTGCATCTGTAGAAGGTAGGCAATGACATGCCTCATGATTTTCAGCGACTTGGTTACAAGGGTATTATTCTGAAGTTGGTTTTTGAAAGAGCTTGTGATAACTTTAGTTAGGGATATTAGATAGGATGATGGAGCACAAGTATTTTTAATCTTGGTAAGGAGGCTGATTCAAGGGTGCCTTACGCTAGACAATCTAAGAGATAGTGCGGGGCTTAAGGAGAAGGACTTTTAGGAATTTGGAGCTTCTTCCTTGTTAGTTCGAAGACTTCGATTTTCATCAAGGGTTTAGGTCGGGGATGATAATGTCCCTCCACATTCAGGCTGGTGATGAAATCAATAGAAAAAAATTGTGCAAAAACTTTGACGGGTTTTGAGAGTATTTGGTTGGGGGTAAAACATTTTCCGAGAAAATTGATTTCCCCATTTTCCCTTGTTTGGTTTGTGGTGGGTGGAAAATAGTTTCTAAATATTGGCAGATAGTTAGCCTAGCGACGAAAAACATCTGTCTCGGCGACAGGGGTCAAGGAAAAAAATTGCAGATGCGATGGCGAGTGCGGCAACTTTTGCATCATCGCGGAAGCGGCTTGTAACAGATGAATGGAACGGATCGCGGCTGACGTGGCGGGAATTTTTTCAAAAAATTCACATTAACATTTTCTAACCTTATGTGCGTTGTTACAACATAATATAATCGAATCTATCAGAATATCATGTTTCATCAGCTATATAATTAATTCATAAAAATATTTTTGGCCAATGTTTGAAAAGAACGGATTTAACAGGGATAAAAACGTTCTGACTCGACGAGTTCACGTTACCGAACGGACAAAGTGGCGAGAGGTATGTGATTTTTGTTATGGCTTTCCGTAACGGGTTTTTGTGGAACGGCAAATTCAAAATCCGTTACAGAACGGGACAGTTTTAATTCCATGGCAGGGATGCTCCAAATTCCTCTCTATTCGCCTTCCTCCCATCCATTATTTCCTTTCCATTTCCCTTCTTCCTTTCCTCTCGAACATTCCTCTCGATTGTGTTTCACTGGAATGATCAGTTTGAGTTTGTGGGTGCTCAATGGGTTTGCTCCAGGTTACATATGCCAGATCTAGGAGCCACTAGGGAGGAAGCTTCTTGTGATTGTTTGCTTGTCTATTCCTTGAACTTTATTGCTAGAGAATAAGTGCCTTTCCTCCCATGGTGCTACTCCATGGAGGGTTTTTTCTCGGTTTAATTGATGGTATGAAGAGTGGTGCACATGACATTTTCTTCTTCTGAATTCTTTAGAAGATTTCTTGTCCTCTTTTATGTGCTTCCATCACAATTTCAGCTGAAATTTCTCTTTAGTAGGAATAGAAGTAGGAGCAGGAGGAGGAGAGGGAGGAGTATGAGGAGTAACGAATAAGGATAATGCAATTTAGATAGTCTTATCTTGAATTCTAGTTACTAATGATGACGTCCTAGGCACAGAAGTAGTTGTAGTAGTAGTAGTAGTAGTAGTAGTAGGAGGAGGAGGAGGAGGAGGAAGAGTAGGAGTTAGGAATAAGGATAATGCAATCAAGATAGTGTAATCTTCGATTCTAGTAATTAATGTTGACAGCCTAGGCACATGTAGTCGTGAAATTCCCCAATCTCCTATAGCATGTTCTCCCGTCACATCATATTCTTGGGTCTCTTTGTACGTGAGATGTCCCAACATTGTCCTTGACAGATAGCTCATAGCTTTAGTTACTTTACCGTAATGTATGATATTGTTTATCTACACTCGCTTACTAGTTTTTCAATATAGATCTGTCAAGGGATGGATATCTGAGCAATGTAGCACACAACCTTAATGGTCAAACACTGAAGGCGGTCTTGAAACTTGGCATATCCAGTGGTTGAATTGAATCTTGGCATAGATCACTCTGCGGCACTGGAGTTTTCTTGATTGTCCTCGTAGGACAAAATCAGGACTGCTTATCATGGCTAAATACTCAACTTACCTTCTATCCCTTTGCTGTTCTCTCCACTAGCAATGATCTGATTTCTGAGTGAATTCAGATAGTAATTAGTTTACTTTTCTCTTTTTGTTCTTCTATCATAATCGATATATCCTCTTCTTCTGGCTTGACATTTTACTTACAAATGCTAATGTTCCTCCCTAAATATGCAGCTTTAGATTTCTACGGGGCTTTGAGATCTCGTACATATGACCGATCTCTTCTGAAGGTATGCTCCTCTTTGCTCGGAAACATTAAATTTGCATGCCATCTACAGAAATATTTCGTAATCTTAAGAATTTGCTATTGAAATTGTATCTTAAATGGAAAAATTCCAAGATTCAAGGCTTATGTTTGACAAATTAATGTCCGCTACGGCATATGTCACCAAATAGGCAATCAGCAGTGCAGCACCACTTTTATATCTTTTGCATAAGACAGAAACAGCTAGAATAATACTTCCTACGATTTTTATTACATGGTACATAAAGAAATAACACACATTTTAAGAAAGGTATATAGAGAAAGAAGGGGACCATAATAAATGAAGCTAATCCTCCCTTGAACCCAAAAATATGGTCCCCATCACATACTTTAACATTAATTAAGGATAGAATTGTATTCTTTTGGTGTAAAAAAGTTTCCCGAAGAAGTCTGTACCTATAATTGTGGCATTTTCCAGTTTGGGATAGCGTAGCATCTAGAGAAAGGGAGGCTTTTGTTTAGAAACCACATTTCACTCTGACGGAAGGATAATAACCTGTGTTCCAACAAGATTAAGGAACATGATTAGTCCTTTGGCATGCAGTTTTTTTTAAATGCCCATCTCCCGTTTCTTAATAATCTTCAAAATTATCTGAAAATCCCCGATGCCTATGCACAATTGCACTTGGGAGTTTCGAATTGACCCTGCCATTGGTCACCACTCAGCATCTTTCATTTCTAAATAAGGACGGCTTATCATGGGTTGGTTGGAATGCCTGGTGAGTGTTGAACAATAGGCAGGGTGGATCTCCGTTGAGCAGCGGAGAGTGTATGGGAGGGGTTAACGTGTTGAGTGGACAGGGTTCACAATAATTTAGAATTTTTTGTCAGGAGGGGCCTTTTAAAACATTTTGGTTGTGAACAGAGACCCAAAAAAAAATTAATTGTGAACAGGGACCCAATTACACACTTTGTTTGTTGTTTAGGACCCATGGTCATATTCCGGCAATAAAGTCAATTTTCCGGTGGTTGACTTCATCTAATCACCTTTTCCCCTCCTCAATCTCATGCGTGAGATACACCCTTTAACTTTCATTCTTTCCCCCCTCAAATCCTCCCTCTCTCTTCAATTTCCTTCGAAAAGAAAATGGTGGCTCCATGGGAAACTCTGCCATCCTCGGACGCAATTTGAGTAATGATGTGAATGTGACTATTAAATTCGTTTTTTGAAGGAAATTGAAGAGAGCGAGGGGATTTGACGGAGAGGGAGAAGATGATGAAATTTGTGGTTGGGAAGGAAGAATTGAGGGAGAGGAAGAGGAGTTGCCATGGCAGAAAGAGGAGAGAGAAAGGGGTGAGGGGAGGGGTTTTTATCTCACCCGTGAGATTAAGGAGGGGAAGAGGTGATTAAATGAACTAAACCGCCGGAAAGTTGACTTTATTGCCGGAATATGGCAAATGAGTCCTAAACAACAAACAAAGTGTGTTATTGGGCCTCTGTTCACAATTAATTTTTTTTTTGGGCCCCTACTCACAACCAAAATGTTTTAAAAGGTCCCTCTTGACAAAAATCCCCAATAATTTATTATGCACTTACTGACTTTATCACACTAAAACTGACTATATTAGGAAAAATAAACGACTATATCAAATGAAAATTGTCTATATCAGAAAATTGACTATATCATACAAAATTGACTATATAAAAGGTGACTATATCATACAAGAACTGACTATATCAAACGAAAATTGACTACATCATATGGTTTCCGGTGTACAATAAGTTATTGTGAACCCGGTCCATTCAAGTTTTTTGTGTAAGAAGAGACTTCAAGACAGAGAGTCAAAACTTTGGCGGTCCGTTTGGTAGGTAGTAATAGTAATAAAATTTCGTGTAATGTGTAAGAAAAAGTTCAACTCAATGTCCATGGTAATGAGGATTCATTCCCAAATATATATGTTAATCTTCATAAATTTGCATTACCTTCCATTACGACTTGAGAGGTGGTATTGAGTGGCAATGGAAATTTGTGGAGAAAATCACTTGTTCAGGAACGAAAATTCATTACCATAGTAATGAATCAAGGAATTTCCTTGCAAATTACATACTTCATTCGTTCTTTTGTAAATGAAATGTAGGACCTTAGCATAGGGATTAGGAGAAGAGAGAGATAGAGAGAAAGAAAAAGAGGGACCCATGTGATGAGGAGAAAGATGGAGAAAAGTGAATACCAAATGAAGTAATGTTTCTTTTATTTTGAAACGGCCTAAAATGGTAAGTTCATTTATTAGAACGGAGGAAGTATGATTAAATTGCCATTACCGCCATTTAGAATTACGTGGTTTAATTTGTTCAAAAACCATAGAGGTATCTGATGCATCATAGGGAGAACGAACTAGACTAAATAAAGGGCACATCTTGGATTATTATTGTGTATTTTATAAAACCACAGGAGCATCACCTGGTGGATAATACCCATTAAAAAAGAAAGAAAGAAAAAGAAATGGAGATCAGGGAACTTATTGTTGACGATTAACATGTCCTCTTCAATATGACAGTATTATGGAAATGATATGTGTAAAGTGACACATGTTTGGACCATTTTTTTTTTTCCAAACATTACAAGGGACTCACTTATAATTTATCAAGTATTAATTGAAACCAAGGCAGTAGATTTATATTTGGATCAGAGAGCTGTTTCTTCCATATGAAATTTTTTAGGGAAATCATCCTCTTGGGTATATAACAGAAATTTTACTGGACCTTTCCCAGGCTTTACTGAATTCTAGCTGCCTAAATCTTTTGACATAATATTTGATCTATGATGCTCTACATACAGCAGAACTTGGGTGCATATCATCCAACCAAATTATCTATTTCGTGCTCTCCATTCCAGGTGGTAATTTTGGTGGTAATCTGGCTTGCTAGATAGAGTTCATGCATTTATAAAAAATCATACCAATTATTTATGTGCTGCAAGATGATAGTTTCTAATGCTGAAGTTTATCTTCTTTCTTTTTAAAGTGCTTAAAAGCTAATTGGTTTCTCCTCCTTTCCTGTTAGTGGGTTGATGATTGTGGAGGTGTTGGGAATTTAGGAGCCACGCTTTTGAAGCGAAAGAAAGGCGACAAACTTCCGGTCTTTGTGCCACCTGAGGTAGAATCAATTACCATTCAATTCTCTATTGGTTCTGTTTGTTTTCATTATCCATTGCCTGAGTCTTGGGTGTCAATAATGTTGCATAAAGTTTCTTGTAGTTTGACAAGCATCAGACATTAGTAACTCATATGGGTGATGTTTCTGCGCCAAAGATCCACAACACTAATTAGACAAGGCTCTGTTATTCTACAAAGAAATAATACAAGATTAAACTCCGTAAGATAATTTCGGTTTTTCTATGGTGATTTTCAAAAACCTACATGGTATCCTCACCGTTTTAAAACTCTCCTAGTACCATTGTGGTTTTAAAAGTGTATGAACCCACCATTTTCTGTTGTTAATTAATTCCGTTAGTGAGTTGTTTATGCCTTCTACTCATTTCGGTCTTTGAAATCCATTTAATAAGCTTCCGATAGAGTAATATCCCAAATCATTTGTATATAAATTAAATTTCAGATTTGCACAAATGTGTGGTAAGAGTAACCAGCTTGTAATAGAGACACTACATCTTAATTGTTATTGAAAATAATTTACAGTGGATCAAGAAGATTCCTTAGCAGTGACTAGTGCATATTAGATTATCCTTACAAGACTGTTTATGTGGAAGGAACACGGCAAGAGCAAGAGAGTGTTTGATTGCACAGAGGTAAGCGCATAACAGATAGGTCAGGAATGAACATGTTTGACAAGTCACTGTTCTAGCTAGCTATTCTGCCATCTAAGTTGTTATATAAAGAAGGATAATATAGCCATGTACAGGTGCTGATTGTGAATGAGAGACAAATCAGCACAAGATGAACAATCATGAAATACTGTGATGGATATTCCTTTTATTTTTTGGGTATCTGAGACAGAAATAGAAAGCATTTTTCTTTTCTTCATTGTGAAGGTACATGGTCTCAGACAAACTAGGAACAACTTAGGAAAATTTGTCAAAACAGACCTTTTATATATCACTTTTTGGGTATCTGAAATGATGAACGTTAGGAGAGATCAGCCTTACCATTGACATAGTTGGAAATAAGAGATCTCTTTTGGAGAAAGTGGAAAGAAATATTTTTTAAGAGAATTATTCTTGACTTGATGGTGTTTTCATTATATTGTCTTGGCTATTTACCGGCAACTGTTTACCCTTGTAGACCATAGAAAATGTGCACTAGAAGGGAGGCATTTAGAACAGATTCAACTAGATATATCTATATTTGCTTCCTTAGATACATGGTCCAAGATGATATAGATTATATATTATGTGTTACTGATATATGTGCAATAATCATTTATCTGCATGTACCTTCAAATTTTGACATCCATAAAGTGGAAGAAGAAAGTCCTTTCAAATTGACCTACATACATAATAATATAATATGCACGTACGACCTATTTATGGCTTGATATTGTGAAGTTCTTTTTACTATTTGATATGCGAATTAGAGTTCCATGGTTCATGGTTATTTTTCCATATAGGTTATTACTAGTTATTATTTTAAGTAGTGCATTTATTCCATACATGACACTTGGTTGTTGGTGTTTGATCTTGTTAACTTCAAATTTAATTAGATCCTTTTAGTACGTATCCTAACTATGTATCATTATATGTTGAATATTATCTTATTGTGATGAAGATAATTGTACTAACTGCAATCTTTCTAACTAGCAAAATGTCGAGGCTCTTCTTGAATCAGGCTACTCTCTCGTCAAAGAACAACAACTCGTCATGGAGACAAGGCTTTCAAAAGAGTATATGAAAAATATCGATGAGTAGAATTCATGATACTTTCTTTTGTGAGATGATCGTTATATCACTACTGAAAAACTTCCTTGTATTTGTTACTTGATCTACATATACATGCATGCATGGCAGTTGAGACATAATTAAGACTTGATTCTTGAATATGTTGGATCACTCCATATTGAGAGTCTATTGTAAATAGGTAAAGTTGTTTCTCAGCTTCTAGATATATAGATAGAAGATTTTGACAGACTTTTTGGAACAACTATTGTATGACGATTCAAAAAAATACCTACGTACCTTATCAATCAATGTATAGGGCAAGACATAGACATCTTATCAGTTGCTTGTTATTTGATGGCGTGTGTTTTGAGGAGTGGTGAAAGGTTGGAGAGTAATTGTGTAACAGCCCTACGTTTCCACGCTCTCACTACAAATCATACACTTAATGATATGGGTTAAAAGGTAGTTGAGTTAGTTTGGACTTTTGGCGGAAAAACTTTAGTATGACATTCTGTTATAAGTTGCTGAGAAGTTGTTAATCAACTTGTATAAATAACGATTAAGCTGTAATAATCCATCAATCGTTGCACAATCAAAACACTCTCTCTCTCTCTATACTTCAATCTCTCTCTGTCTCTGTTCTTATATCTTCTCTCACACCTCCATTGTGACGCCATTACAGGTGAGAGCTTCAAACAGTCTCAGCCCGGTACTGGTCCAAAATGAGACTCAGAACAGGGCCTCACACTTATAAGGGCCCCAATTTTTTAAAAAATAAAATTGAACAAAAACTAAAATACGCTCAGTGCTCACTCTACTACTGTACTTCTATCTCTCCTTACTTTTTTCCCCTAAACCTCTGAACTTTATTTCTCCTTACCTCTTTCTCTCTCTCTCTCTCTCTCTCTCTCTCTCTCTCTCTCTCTCCCCCCTCTCTCCTTACAAGCTATATATTATGAACTACTTTTATGAAGCTACTAAAAATCACATCACCAATTTGGGTGAAAATAGGAATGAATTGAAGTTGGGTCTGGATTTTTTAGTGAATCTGGGTTTTCTCTATGTGAATCTGGTTTTTTTCTTAATTTGGATAATCTCGTTGAAGATTCTTAGTGATTTCTATCTGGCTTTTGTGTGTTTGAAGAATGTGGATTCTTCTCAATTTTGTTGAGTTTGAGATTTTTTTATATGTTTTTAGTGATTTATATCTCATACTTTTTTTAGTGATTTAATACTCTCATCTACAACTCTCTAACGTTCCTATAAATTTCTCCCAAATTCTCACACCTTTCATCAGTTTTTTTCATTCCGCTTTTTCTCTCTCTCTCTCTTAAGTAGTATTTCGAATTTTCGTCAATTTTCTCTTACTACTTTTGATTCTTGAAGCAAGTAAAAAGTGGTGAATCCAGATATTATTCGTAGTGTTCTTGGAATGATTGGTATCCGTATGATGATCATCTAATCTTCTTTTCTATTTCTCTGAATTTTCGTTGATTTTTGCTTTTTCAGAGGTTGATTGTTTTTTCTTGCTACTCTTATTACTGAATTTATCAGCATTGTTGTTGTTATGTTGGGGAAGTCTGTTGGAGAATGTATCTTGGTTTTATGATTTGGGTGCTTTGTCGGTGTAAACTGAATGAAAATGTAATGGTTTTATGAGACATGATTTTCGAGAAATTTAGAAACCCGTAAGTTAGATTTTATAGGTGTTATTCTACCTTCTATTTTTTTTGAAAAATCGTGGTTTTGAATATTTTGCAACAATTTAGAAACTCGTAAGATAGATTTGATTGGGCCTATTTTTCGACATCAGCACAGAGTCTCTATATTGTTTGGGTCGGGGTTGGCTTCAAATAAATGTGCAGTGGAAAGAGTTTGACCTTACAAGCGACCCATGGATTAACCTTAATGACACTCACACACGCATCTCGCACAATTACACCCTAACTATGTTTATGCTCGTGCGATGAACGGGTTTTAGTTAATGTGGTAGAGTTAGAGTTAATGAGAACAAGATGAGGCGCTAAACAAATAAATAAACTTAAAATCATACATAATCTATATAATAATATCAGTTACAAAAAATAAACAAATAAAAAGGGATCAGGCCCGGCCCTGGGCCAGGGCAAGCGGGGCGCCCGCCCAGGGCCCATAAATCTGGAAATTTTTTGAGTACTGCAGTACCTACTAGTTTTAGCATGTTGGCAATACAAGTATCTAGTTAATTGGGCGCAGATGGTAGCTTCTTCGCTAGAAATATAGAGCTCAATGAGCTGTGTGTGTGCTGTTCGAATCCCAACGTGACAATGCTTCGCCTCTTTTTTGTTACTTTCCTGTTCTTAATGCTTTCTTCTCCTTTCTTTCGTTACTTTCCTGTTCTTTTTAATTTTCTTTTTGCAATAACTTGAACTTACTTTTTGATTTTCCTTTCTACCTATTATCTCATTTTTATAGTTGTAAGAAGTATGATTTTATATCTTATAGACCTTCAAATTGTAGATTGTGCGTGTATTATAAAATAATGTACACAACCTAAAGTCTAAACTTAGATTTCTAATTTTCAATTTAGGTGTTGGGTGATAAAATGCATTAATCGTTTAATTTAATTCTATATTTGGATATTCCAAGTTTATTCGTCTTGTTATTGGTTTGTCTGGTTAATACGGATTACTTCATTCGTCCCGAAATAGTTTGAACACTTTTTTTATTTGCCTAATTTGGTTTGGACCCTTTCTTTTATGGCATCGTTGCACTATTATAATATTAGTTCTCTTACCCTTTTGGCCCACAATCTATCTTTATCAATAAAAAATATACCCAATTGTATAGGGTTTGATCCCGTGACCTCAAAAACATATACTAAAGTCTTAACCACTAGACCAAATAGCATTTAGTGTTATCATCTTAAACTATAATATTTAGGGCTGTGCATTATCGGATATCGGATCCGATCCGATCCGAAATTTCGGATATCCGAAAATCCGGATCACTAAAAAAAGTGATCCGGATCCGATCCGGAAATTTCGGATATCCGAGATTTTCGGATCAGATCGGATCCGATATCCGATTCAAATATCCGAAATCCGATCCGGTCAATTATATTTATTTCTTTAAATCTCAATTAATGTTGCCTCATCCTCTTCCTGATGATGCCATGTTCTCAATCTGAACCAAAGATAAATGCGATATTGTGCAAAAATTAGAGAACATCAGAGGGAAATTATACAAAGTAGGTTTGTAATTTTGTTTCGATTAATGAAAGTAATTAAAGAATGGAAATGCTGAACTAAAATGTCAGGCCACCTACCTAATTTGTTTTGAAACCCATCCTTTGTCTTCGCACCTTGAAGTAACTTTTGGGAAGATTAGAAGAATGGCAGCAACCTTGGCACTTGTCAATCAATGGCGATTGGGAGTGAAGCACTATGAAGTAAAAAAGACACCCTACTTGCGATGTTTTCAGCATCTTGTGACATTCTGAATTTTTTTGCTATCCCCCATTTCCCATTTTCACTTTGCTCAGAAATTCAGAATTGAAGAAGGGAACAAAAAAAATGCGTGAATTCGTGAACTTAACATGCCCCAGATTTGGACAGATCTGACTGCATCCCGCCATCCGGCCTGAACTCCGGCGTAGCAGCATGAATTCAATTAAGACTATTTACTATTTAGGGTTTCTAAACAAACAGTTGTGACCCCATTCTTTGGCGAGTGAGTAGCAATAGTTCATTAAAAAAAATTTTGAAAACCGGATTTTCGGATAATCCGAAACCAAAAAAAGTCGATCTGTATCCGATCCGAAAATCCGATTTTTTTTCCGGATATCCGATCCGAATTATCCGAAAATAAAAAAACGGATCGGATATCCGAAATTTCGGATCGGATTGGCGGATAATCGGATCGGATTTTTCGGATCGGATCTTTTTGCACACCCCTAATAATATTAATAAATGAAAATTTTCCTTACCCGGAGCGTAGTCCGGGCCTAACAACTAGTTTTATTAAATATCGTGTGTTAAGGGCCTTTTTTTTTTTTTGCCCCGGGCCCAATAATATTCAGGAACGGCCCTAAAAGGGATGACAGAATAATACAAAGAAAAGTGAAAGCCATTGTAAGTAGAGTTTGGTATATGAGACCGTACAAGATACATAGTTGGAAAGATTATAATGAATTCATAAACATTCAAAAGATCTATTTAGATTAATTATAACTAATAATATGTGTAGACAGATAATCTTGTAACCCCATCTTTAGCATCTAATGATGAAACATACTATCGCCCTAATCGGTCCGGTCTAAAGGAAGAGCAATCCAACAAACTAAGGCGAAAGTTATTTTTGAAATGACAAGTATATTTATTTACTCCAAGCCCAATTTTAAAAGCCCAATTAATTATTCAAGATAATTAATTGTATTTTGAAATGCCCACTTTCGAAAAAGCCCAATTAATTATTTTGGATGATGGTGCATACCGCACATGGTGATGCGTGCCACGCATCGGGCTTGTGCGTCGCGCAACAAGGATCTTATCCCGTTATTCTGATTTTCCCTACAAACAGTCCAGGAATATCTCAAATCCTGGGTAGATCACTCCATCCCGAGCATTGTAAAAAGGTTTAGGGAATTCATAGCAAGGATAATCTTCTCCTTCCATTAGAAATTGCCCATTTTGTAACACCTCGACAATTCTCTCTTTTCCAAAATACCTTTTTACATAAAACTTAGAGAATCATCAAAGTATTATCGCCCGTGTGATAACGTATCTGCTTATTATTAATTTTGCAGCAAAAATAATAATTAAAGAAACTTTGAAAATAAAACTTAGTCAACCCAAGAGTCAACTCTAAAAGTCAAACCAACATAAAGTCAAAAGTCAACCTCAAAAGTAAAAGTCAGCTACAATAGTCAAAGTCAACTATGAAAGCATAAAGTCAAAGTAAAATGTAAAGTCAACACAAGTTCTCCAATTCCCGAACCCATGATGCATCATCTTCAAACTTGTAAATGACGATGCACTATTGATCCCGAGAGACTGCTCACCAAATGGGTCATCACAGGATCAATAAGGCATAGCCATAATCAACACATACACACAAAGCACGTAATCAGCAAAGCTCAAAACTACATAATAAATAAATAAATAATCCTAACATGATACTAACAAATATTAAGCAGGGATAAATAACAAAATAGTAACATTGCAAACTACTTTTACTGAACTAAACTCCAAAACTAATAGATTAATTAATTTAGATGGAATAGTCAATGGAACGAGTTGTCTAACAAAAACCAGTCTTCAATAATCTAAAAGACGAAATACGGGCGCGACTCCGTACTCCCCTGACCTACGATATCGATGAGCCTTTAGAATAAAATAGGACACGGTAATCAATCCGGTCCAAGAAAAGCCATGGGCTACCACCATGTACTCCAACTCATACTTGTCCAACACTTCAGACGTGCACAAGTCTAAAGCTATTGCTATCCACGTTTTACTTTACATGATTAATAATTTATTCACTTGTTATGACTCACAAGTAAGACAAATAGTATAATCATCAAATATACATTAACTTCCATTTTTATCTTAGGATTAGATAAGGTGATCATCAACTTAACAACCCAAGATTAATTCCAACATTAAATCCATAACCTTCCTTTATTTGTTGAACTAAGTCAACAACCAACCAACCTTTCATAAGTATAAAAATCAACTTACCAAATAAGGTTGTCGGTCCTCATAAATTAATTAAATAATCCAAAGGAAACAACATGATTCAATCATGATCCAATACCAACATAAATATTAATCCCTCATGTGAATTAATAAAATAAAGTTCTCAATCCCATATGCTTGCATCAATCATCCATACAAACATAAGATCATCATCATAACCAACATGATTCACACAACGGCATAAAACATGCAAATTCAATTGAACATAAATCACATATGAACTAAAATAGTTCCCTATGCATGATACTACATATATCTCATCCTTAGAACATGATACTAATTACAATCAACACATAGGTATGTACGTACCTTTGTAGACAAAGTTCTCGGCTACTTTAACAAGCTTATAAGTCGCCTAAAGAGAATTCTCCGCCTAAAATAACCAATATGACCACAAATCAATACTCTATAAATTTCCAGTAAAAATAAAATACCTTAAACCCTTTTCAAAAGTGTTCAAAAACATTTCCCATCATTAAAACTTAATTATTAAAGCCTCCTAGTATAGTAATACTATACTAGTTGTTAAAACCCCTTAAAACTCATACTTTAATCATAAAAACTCTATCATCAACATCCTTTTCAAATTTCCAGCAACTTATAATATAATAAAACCCTTTTTAAACATATTTAAACACAATATAATCAAAAGGTGGGATTAATTTGAGCGAACGGCCGAAAGGTTGGATTATTAGAATCAATTTTTCCTAATTAAAATCATAAGAATACTCAATTTCATAAACTATAATATACTACTATGATTTTCCAACTTATAAAACCCTAAAAATCTATGCTTTGATACTTAAAATCTTAATTTAAATATAATCAATAAATCTGAAATTTAATTACTTCATTATATAAATTATATAATCTTAGATTCATACTTAAATCATCAAACTATAACTTCAAACATAAATATATTAAAACAAACCCTTAAAAATACAAACTTTGCATTAAAATAACTTGAAGAGGAAGAAAATAACCAAACCAAGAAGAGGAGGGAGGAAGGCGCCGGAAAACAGGAGGACAGGCGGCGGCGGGTCAGCGGCTGCTGCTGCCGACTGGGCGGCGGCGGCGGTCGACCGACAGGAGGGAGAAGAGAAAATTGGGAGGGAGAGAGAAAAAGAAGAGGGAGGCCGAATGAAAGGAGGAAGAGAGAGAAAATAAAATGTGTTTAATGTGTGGGGAATTGTGTAATAAAGGGTATTTATAGGTTCCCCCATTAGGGGTCCAATAAGGAGTTGGGCTTTGATGGGTTAGTTTAATTAAGATGTTCATAGGAAAAGCTATAAGGTTTGGGCTCCTCTAACCCAATATTAAAAGTCTTTTACTTCAACTCCACTAGTTTAGTTATAAAGTAATTTTTCAAAGCATGACTAAATAAAATATTTGATTACTTAAAATCATTTAATAATTATTTTGACTTTCAAATAGTTAACCTTTTAAGAAATAAATTATATAAATATTAAAGTACACTAAAATATATATAAATATACATTAAAATATATTTATAAAATTCATAAAATTACAGGGGATTACAGTCTTCCCCTCTTAAAAGAACAAAAACTCACACATTTTCAAAAGTTTTTGACTCGACTTCCATTTGAGAAATACTTGTGTCACACATGTGCACACTTTTACCAACTTCAAAACCACTTGTGTTACTCATGAACACATTTTGCATGCAGAGAATCAACATGTGCGAATCGCCAAAATAAGCATAAAAATACATACAAATACCATAAAATAAGGTAAAAAGCGCGAATATCGCATTCTACCCCCCTTAAAGAAAACGAGTTACGCCCTCGTAACTCACCTCAAGGAATAACTCAGGATACTTCTTCTTCATTTCGTCTTCAGCTTCCCACGTTGCCTCTTCAGACTCATGGTTAGACCAAAACACTTTCACGATATTCACATCCGTATTGCGTGTACTGCGCACCTTTTTATCAAGAATTCTCACAGGCCTTTAATCATATGTGAGACTACTATCAATTTGGATTCTTTCAGGCTCCAACACATGACTCTCATCTGGGATATATCTTTTGGGTTGGGAAATATGAAACACATCGTGTATTTTCTCGAATTCCATTGGCAAAGCCAACTTATAAGCTACATTCCCAATTCTTTGCAAAATCTCATATGGGCCAACATATTTAGTACTTAATTTGCCCTTTTTCCCAAATCTCATCACTCCTTTAGTTGGTGATACTTTCAAAGACACTTTATCACCCACTGCAAATTCATCTTCTCTTCGCTTTAAATTAGCATCACTCTTCTGCCTATCCTGGGCAGCTTGAATTCTAGCCTGAATCACCTTAACATTCTTGACAGTCTCCTCAATAAATTTCGTCCCCAATACTATATTCTCACTAAAATCATTCCAGCAAATGGGACTTCTACATTTCCTTCCATACAATGCCTCAAAAGGAGCTATCTTAATGCTCGCATGGTAACTATTGTTATATTACCTCTAAGTATTAAACCTTCCCCATTGGTCTTTTACGATCTATCTTCACTTTCTGACAGGTCGTTAGACATTTAGACACGCATTCAGCGACCTCACGCTTCATATTTGGCCACTAATATATCTCCTTAAGATCCTTATACAACTTATCACCCCCAGGGTGCACATAATATGGAGTATTATGCCCCTCATCCATAAGTCGTTCTTAAGCTCATCACATTTTTGTGGTACACACCACCTTCCCTTGAACATCAAGCTTCCATCATCATAAATCTTAAAGTCAACTTCCTTACCTTGCTTCATCTTCTCTTTAATCTTATCTAGGTGCTCGCCTCCAACTTGACCCTCTTTGATCTCATTGAAAACTGACAACTCCAATGAAAAAGCACTCAATCTTGCATCGATCTCCCCAGGATCTAAAATTTCTAGGCTAAGCCTTTGCATATCTCGACACAATTCCTCAGGAACTACCAAGGCATTCATGCTATGGCTCGACTTCTACTCAAAGCATCAGCAACTACATTTGCCTTCCCTTCATGATACTGGATATCTAGGTCATAATCCTTGATCAACTCTAACCATCTCCTTTGTCTCATATTGAGATCTTTCTGGGTGAAAATGTACTTCAAACTCTTATGGTCGGTAAAGATCTTACAGGTTGCCCCATAAAGGTAATGCCTCCAAATTTTCAAGGCAAGCACGATCGCAGCTAACTCTAGATCAGGGTTAGGGTAATTAGCCTCATACGGTTTCAACTGACGCGACGCATACGCGATCACCTTCCCATACTGCTGCAGAACACATTCCAAACCATTCTTTGAAGCATCACTATACACCTCAAATCCCTCATTTCCATCAGGATTAAAACGGGTGTAGAGGTTAAACGCTCCAAACGCTCCTTCAAAATCTGAAAAGCTTCCTCGCATTTCTCATTCCACTCAAATTTTGACTCTTTCTTCATCAAATTAGTCATTGGCCTCGCTATCTTCGAGAAATCTCTCACAAATCTCCTATAATAGCCAGCTAAACCCAGAAAACTCCTAATATCTGACACATTCTTTGGAGTAGGCCACTCACTAACATCTTGAATCTTAGCAGGATCCACAGAGACTCCTTCTTTAGACACATAATGACCCAAAAATGCTACTTTCTCCAAACGAAACTCACATTTAGATAACATGGCATACAATTGATTCTTTCTAAGCGTCTCTAATATAATCCTCAAGTGCTCATCATCCTCTTCTTCACTCTTTCAATAGATCAAAATATCATCAATGAATACTACCACGAACTTATCTAAGAACTCATGGAAAATCCTATTAATCAAATCCATAGATATTATCGGAGCATTGGTCAGTCCAAACGGCATTACAGTAAACTCATAATGACCATAACGCGTCCTAAATGCAGTCTTAGGTATATCCTTATCAGCTACCCTCAACTGGTGATACCCCGAACGCAAATCAATCTTTGAAAACATACTCGCTCCATTCAACTGATCAAACAGGTGATCTATCCTAGGCAAAGGATCTTTGTTCTTAATAGTCACATTGTTTAACTCCCTATAGTCAATGCACAATCTCATACTTCCATCTTTCTTCTTCACAAACAGCACAGGAGCTCCCCAAGGTGACGCACTAGGCCTAATATAACCCTTATCCAACAGTTCTTGCAATTGCGTCTTCAACTCACTCATCTCTGGAGGTGCCATTATAAGTCTATGGTGAACTCAACAGCTCTCGCAGGTGGCATACCAGAAATCTCGCTTGAAAACACATCCATAACTCGTTCACAATTGGTACATCCTCAATCTTCGATCCAACCTCTTTGCCTACATCTTGCACACTACAGAAAAACAGCTCACATCCCTTCTTCATCAACTTCTTAACTTGCATCGCAAAAATAAACCCAAAATTCTTAGGCTTCCCAAAACGTCGATACGAAGTTAACTTCCCCAAAGAGCTTCTCAACACTACTCTCTGAGCTTCACAATCTATTTTGGCCTTGTAGAAACCTAACCAATTCATCCAAAAGAATAACATCGAGGTCTCCCAAATTGAATTCTATTAAATCAGAAGGAAGTACACAGTCTCCTATCTTCAGAGGCAAATCTTTAAACAACTCGGTACACCTTATAACCTCTCCAGTACGTATATTTACAGGCAAGTCAATTACTTCAAAGTCTACTAACCCCAAATTTTTAATAACAGACGACGAAATAAACGAATAGGTCGCTCCAGAATCAAATAATGCTTTAACTAAAATGGAGTTAATAGAAAAAGTACCAGAAACTACATTGGCAGTAATGACAGGTTACTAGATCTCCCTTATAGTCTCTACCAGGATGGTTCTTGCTGCACTTCTTATAATGGTAAACCCTTTCGGACTGGCCCTTATTGTTATAGCCCTGACCATTTCCCCCTTGGAAATTCCCATTCCCATTTTCGTTCTTCTTAAAATTTCCTTGATTTCCTCCAGCATTGAAATCCTTTCTTTTCTCACCCACTACAACATTCTTCTTGTCACATCTCGACTGAAGGCCATAAATATGGGCGGCTCTTCCATACACAACATCTAGGGATGCAAAAGTCTCACCACCTAACCCCAGTTGGATTTCTCAGTCAAACCTTGCTCAAATCTTTGAGCCTTTAGCTCTTCAGTAGCTACTACCTCAGGTGCAAACCTCGAAGATGCTATGAACTTACTATAGTACTCAGAGATAGTCATACTCCCCATCCTAAGGTTTATGAACTCTTGAGCCTTCTGTTTCCTCATAAAAGCAGTGTAAAATTTTCCATTTAAAGCAGCAATAAAGGAATCCCAATTAAACTCTTCAACAGCACTAAGTCTAGTCCCATTCTCTTTCCACCATAAGTCAGCCTCATCTTTCGGATATAATATAGCCTGACCAACTTTCATAGCCTCAGGACAATTCACAGCCCAAAAATCTTATCGAACTCCCTAATCCAGCTCTCTAGGAATGTAGGGTCAGATTGCCCCATAAAGTATGGTGGCTTAATCTTAGCTAGTCTTTCAAACATGTTCCCTGCAGGATCGGGACGCTCAGCTCTTTCTTGAGTCAATCTCTCTGCCAATAGGCGAATAACAGAAGCTAAGGCGTTATTGTTGTTTGCCATTCTACTGCGCGACCTAAAATTTAACATAACTCTACTTTAGGTTTCGATATCCAACTTACTTGCCATTCTCTACGAAGGCAACACTTGATTTGACCATACTAGATCGCATCAACATACAATTCTCATGAAGTTATGATAATGCCACATTCATTCACTATAAATCATCATCAATCATATATTCACGCATGAATAAAAATTCACATTAATAATCACATAAGGATCAAATGCAACCAATCACAATGATTAAAGAAAATATTCCCTTTTCGCGTACTAAAATATATTCTCACTCAACTCAAATAACTGAATAATAACTTTTAATCCTCAAACCATAATAAGAATATTTTTCCAATCCAAAATAACCAACTTATTCCTCAACAATATAAAGCTGCTAAAGAAGGAAATTTAAACCATTGTAGCTTAGCTACTTATTCAACTACTAACCTAAGAACGTAAATACATACTCTATGGAGTTACATTATCATTCATATCCCTATTTTCTTTATACTTTTATGGAGTAAACATTTCATCTTCAAAGTCTCCAGAGTCTCCACTATAATAATAACGGTTTTTTCACCATATACCCCTGACAAATTTTTTTTTGCACCATATACCCTTTCGACTTTTGAAATTCACCATATACCCCTCACTTTTGAAAAAATACATCCAGTTACCCTTAATGACTAACAGCGTTAAGCTCCGTTAGTCATTAACCCCTAATCACCCTCTAATCCTACTTAACTAACCTAAATCTAACCCTAACCCTAATACCCTATCCCTAATACCCTAACCCTAACCCTAACCCTAACCCCATACCCCACCCCCAACGCCAACCCCACCTCCACCCCCCCCCCCCACCACTGCAGTCCCCTCCCCACCACCCCGAAGCCCCCCGCCACCGCCACCGCGGCGCATGCCCCCTCCCCTTCCGCCGCCCGCGAAGACCGCAACCCCATCCACCTTCGACACCCCGGCAAGACCGCAAAAGTCTCCCTCACCTCCCTCGCAAACTCGCGCAACCCCCCCACCCCCGCAAAATTAAGCAACCCCCCCCCCTGCAAAATCGCGCAACCCCCTCCCCCCTGTCAAGTTGTCTTACGTCAATAGGTGGTTGCGGGCTGAAATCCGGCTTTTATCGGGGAGGTGCGAGGATGGTGCGACGTTTTTCGGGGAGGTACGATGATGGTGCGAGGTTGGTGCGACGATTTCGAGGTGGTGTGAGGGTGGTGCGACGATTTTAGAGGTGGTGCGATGGTAGTGGGGGGTGGTGGGGGGGGTTTCTTTGGGCTCGAATTTTCTCGGGCTCGATTTGAGTTCCGTTTGATTTTCCGGGGCTCGTGGTTTGAGTTACGTTTTCGGGCGGCAAGCTCGTCGGTGGTGGGGCGGCAAGCTCGTCGGTGGTGGGGGCGGCAAGCACGACGGGGCTGCGGGGGAAGGGGGGAGGGGTTTGCGTGTGTGGGCGTGGTGGGGGGTTTGCGTGGAGGGGGGGCTGCGGGGAAGGGGGAAGGGAGGGGGGACTGTTGGGGTGGCGGTGCGGTGGGGTAAGGGGTAGTGGGGGTGGGGGCCGCCACTGGGGTAAGGGGGTGGTGGTGTATGGGGTGGTGGTGTAAGGGGGTGGGGGGAGGGGGTGGGGGGGAGAGGGAGGTTGAGGTTAGGGTATTAGATTAGGTGTTAGGGTTAGGGTTTGACTTAGGTTTAGGTTAGTTAATTAGGAGGGTTAGGGGGGATTAAAGGTCAATGACTAACGGAAGTCTAACACCGTTAGTCAAAAGGGTACTTTGATGTATTCTTTGAAACGTGGAGGGTATATGGTGAATTTGGAAACTTGCGAGGGTATACGGTGCAAAAAAAAATTAGTCAGGGGTATATGGTGAAAAAACCGTAATAATAATAACCTGAATTCCTAGGTCATAGTAGATCTTCGAATCTTTTTGGGTTGAGGTCTATCCTCTTCCAACTTTGTATCACTCTCACTGACCAGATAAGATCTCCAAGTAGCATTGTAAATGTCCTTTCGGGTTTTCCCTCTAGCATGATCAAACTCCTGAATAACCTCATCATTGCTATCAGGGTCGCCTACTTTTAACACGTGACGCATGATGACCTCTAGGCTAGTGAAACTATCACAATCAGAATCAGACCCTCCATCATTCTCATCATCACTCAACACAATCGAGTTGTAGTAGCTTCCTACTCTAGTAACTTCCATATCAGTCATATCTCTAGGTCCGTCTACTGATGAACACGACATCTATAAGCAAATGGTACTCTCACTTAGCGTATGTTCCCAACAATAAACAAAGAATACAATAATATAAAGCATAGGAGTAACATAAAACAGTTAGCAAGGAAGAAAAATATAATCATACTGGACTAACTATTTAATGCAGACATATAATATTTCTATCCTATATGCCCTTCCTATACTACCCATCTCTCACAAAATTAATAAAGTAACCAAAATAAACTAGAAGCATTAAAATTAATAACTAATAAATTATATATATATATATATATATATATATATATATATATATATATATATATATATATATATATATATATAAACATAATTTTCGGACCCTAAAAAAAATTTCAAACCACATAAAAAAAATTCGGACCTTTAATAAAATATTTCGAATCCATTTTTATAATTTTGAAATCTTGAAACATGTTTCGAAAAGTAATTTAAACACAACGAATAAGTAGGAGCTCGTTTTCTATGAAATTCATTTTAAGTAACTAGGCGCCTAAAAATTTAAAGTTAGCACAAAAGGCCAGTAAAGCCTAAAGCTCCAAGATACCACTTTGTAACACCCCGACAATTCTCTCTTTTCCAAAATACCTTTTTACATAAAACTTAGAGAATCATCAAAGTATTATCGCCCGTGTGATAACGTATCGGCTTACTCAGAATTTTGCAGCAAAAATGATAATTAAATAAACTTGGGATATTATCTCAGATAACCCTGACTTATAGGCCTTTTTCCAATATAATCCCGACTTTGGCAGCCCTGTCTCCGATAACCCTGAACTTGATTTTTGTCATTAAACCTGACGGAATTGTTAACGGCGTTATCTATTTTCAAACATTCATCCTTCTTTATCTCTCTTGTTCTTCATCTCTTCTCTTTCTCTCTCTTGTTCTTCATATCTTCTCAAGAATTCATCCTTCTTTCTCTCTTAATATTCATCCACTCTTTAATGTCTTTATCCTACTGTAAAAAGAAAAAAAAGTACTCATAAAATTTTGATATTAAAACAACCCCTCTAATCAAACCTCTTTCCTTTCTGTCCAAACTAAATCATCAAAAATAAAAGGGATATTAAAAGTACTTTTGCTAAATTCATCTCTTTCTCTCTCTTGTTCTTCATCTCTCTGATCTCTTGTTCTTCGTCTTTTGTTCTGGGCAGATTTTAACCTGTTTCTCTTGAATAAGTCTGAAGAACATGTAGCACCATCAAGTGATTGGCAGAGATATTTGTTCTCAATGAAGGAATTTGAGTTTAGGGTTTTGAAGAATGGAGTAACAGGAATCGGGCATGAGAAATTGTTGTAGAAGATATTCAATGAAGGAGAAATTCTGCAAGTTTTTGATGGATGTTGGAATTTGCCCGGATAATAAATTGTTGAGGATGAGTTTATCTAAGTATTTGAAATTCCCAAAACTTGAAGGAATTTGCCCGGTGAAGCTGTTTCGGCTCAAATCAAGCTGCTCGAGATTCACTAGCTCTCCCAACTCAGCTGGGATTTCTCCTGTCAGATGATTATTGTGCAAATCAAACAGCTCAAGCACCGTGATATTGCCAATCTCATGATTCATGAGGGATAGCACCTATGAAAATGATTCATGAACAAGTCAAGAAACACAAGATTTTGCAACTGCCCTATCTCTTTCGGTATCTTCCCAGCAAGTTGATTTTCTCCAAGCCTCAATCTCACCAAAGACTGACAAATCGCAAGACCTGGAGACAACCCACCGCTCAACGAATTCCCCAGCAACAAAAGCTTGCTGAGCTTCTTCAACCTGAAGATCTCCTCGGGGATCGACCCAGTAAGCAGATTACTAGTAAATCATATGCAGAACACTGGATAGAAGGCAAACACAGGTCAAGCGCTAATGTACCAAGATACATTCCCATTTATCTAGATACAATAGGTTCTAAACTGAGATACATCAAGTTTTGGATTAAAGTTTTAATCTGGAGAATTGATTGAGAAAAAAAAATAAGAGAATGATGGGCTTGAGAAGAGATGAAGAACAAGAGAGAAAGAGATGAAGAACAAGAGAGAGAAAGAGATGAAGAACAAGAGAGAGCAAGAGATGAATTTAGCAAAAGTCAAACCAAATTAGGGTCTAATTAACGCCATTACTAATTCCGTCCAGTTTAATGACAAAAATCAAGTTCAGGGTTATCGGAGACAGGCCTGCCAAAGTCAGGGTTATATTGGAAAAAGGCCTATAAGTCAGGATTATCTGAGATAATATCCCAATAAACTTTGAAAATAAAACTTAGTCAACCCAAGAGTCAACTCTAAAAGCCAAACCAACATAAAGTCAAAAGTCAACCTTAAAAGTAAAAGTAAACTACAATAGTCAAAGTCAACTATGAAAGCATAGAGTCAAAGTAAAATTTAAAGTTAACACAAGCTCTCCGATTCCCGAACCCATGATGCATCATCTTCAAACCTGTAAATGACGATGCACTATTGATCCCGAGAGACTGCTCACCAAATGGGTCATCACAGGATCAATAAGGCATAGCCATGATCAACACATACACACAAAGCACGTAATCAGCAAAGCTCAGAACTACATAATAAATAAATAAATAATCCTAACATGATACTAACAAATATTAAGCAGGGATATATAAATAATAATATAGTAACATTGCAAACTACTTTTACCGAACTAAACTCCACAACTAATAGATTAATTAATTTAGATGATATACTCAATGGAACGAGTTGTCTAACCAAAACCAGTCTTCAATCTAGAAGACGAAGTCCGGGCGCGACTCCGTACTCCCCTGACCTATGACATCGAGGAACCTTTATAATAAAAATAGGACACGGTGATCAATCCGGTTCCAAGAAAAGCCATGGGCTACCACCATGTTCTCCAACTCATACTTGTCCAACACTTCAGACGTGCACAAGTCTAAAGCTATTGCTATCCACGTTTCACTTTACATGATTAATGATTTATTCACTTGTTATGACTCACAAGTAAGACAAATAGTATAATCATCAAATATACATTAACTTCCATTTTTATCTTAGGATTAGATAAGGTGATCATCAACTTAACAACCCAAGATTAATTCCAACATTAAATCCATAGCCTTCCTTTATTTGTTGAACCAAGTCAACAACCAACCAACCTTTCATAGGTATAAAAATCAATTTACCAAATAAGGCCCTCGGTCCTCATAAAGTAATTAAATAATCCAAAGGGACCAACATGATTCAATCATGATCCAATACCAACATTAATATTAATCCCTCATGTGAATTAATAAAATAAAGTTTCCAATCCCATATGCTTGCATCAATCATCCATACAAACATAAGATCATCATCATAACCAATATGATTCACACAACGGCATAAAACATGCAAATCCAATTGAACATAAATCACATATGAACTAAAATAGTTACCTATGCATGATACTACATATATCCCATCCTTAGGACATGGTACTAATTCCAATCAACACATAGGTATGTACGTACCTTGTGAAGATAAAATTCGAGGCTACTTTAACAAGCTTAAAAGTCGCCTAAAGAGAATTCTCCGCCAAAAATAACCAATATAACCACAAATCAATGCTCTATAAATTTCCAGCAATAATAAAATACCTTAAACCCTTTTCAAAAGTGTTTAAAAACCTTTCCCATTATTAAAGCTTAATTATTAAAGCCTCCTAGTATAGTACTACTGTAGACACATAATCGTGTCTCCCCATTTAAGGATCCGATGATGATACATACCGTGGTCTTAATTGGTCCGACCCAAGGACAGAGCAGTCTGAAAAGCCATCCAAAACCATTTCGAAAAGTGTTAAAGTCCTATTTTCAAGCCCAATTATTTATTCATGATAAATAATTGTATTTGAGACCAATTCTTTGAAAAGCCCAATTAATTGATAATTAATTGATTTATTTTAATAAATAAATATTTTCAAAAGATACTTTTTATAAGTTAAAGTCAGATTTTATCCCGTAAAATCAGATATCCGTAATTAAAGGATAAAAGAAATCTTTAAAAACGCGTTTTAAATAAAACTGGCAAAGGCACGGCATGAGCTGCGCCTGGCGCACGTCTGTGCGTCAGGCGCAGCTCTGTCCACCTGTGTCAGGTGCACTAATCAGCACTTGACACGTGGATTTCTGACTCATTCAGAGTCTTGCGTCAAGCGCGGCTCTCTGCTTGAGACGCGGATTTTCTTTCTTATCATTTTTAAAAGTGCGTACCACGTGTACGCTTTTTAGTGGTCATGCTGCGTCATGCGCTTGCCATGTCAGCTGCGCCTGACGTAGCCAGCGCTTGAGGCGCGGTGTCGTTTTCCCTATAAATAGGCCTGATTTCCGAACATATTTGAAAGCGGATTTTTCACATTAACACTCGACGAACATATTACGAATATCTTACGAATCTCTCTGCAAAATCTCCCCACAAAACTCATACTTTCAAACACAAATACATTCAATCTACATACATTCAGATTTTCAGGCTTCACGATTGCTCGTCCCGAAGGGTATCAATCTCGCAGACCCAAGCCACGGTATAATCCTGAGGGTCCTTATATAAATTATTTTTATATTGAAGTTACTAACAGTTTTCTTTCCTGATGTAGATCTTTAATGTAAAATCGCTCTACTGTATATTCTAACCTTTTTTCTATACTTTATTTTATATTCATTTTATATTTATTCATGCCTTTGTATATTATATGCTTGTCTGATTATTCTATGCATATTATATGATTGTCCTGCATTAATATTTGTATCACCCACATGTTATTATTGCTAAACAAGACCTAAAGAATTATTCTGACAATAATCAGATTAATTTGGACAACCTGTTAGGTTCCCTGTAATATTGATTGCCTAATAACATGTCACTAAAAAATAGTCTTTTTATGTGTTTCCTGAACCAACTTAGACTAAATATTTTTAGGGTGCTTAAAACAATATGTGGTTATTCTTTGGCATACAATTCGTTGTGAATCGATATTTAGTAGAGGCCAACTTTGGGCAATATGGTTCCTGACTATATTTGTACCCTCACCCCCGAACTCAATCGTTGGTTCACTTTGACCATCTATGGAGTCAGGACGGGGAAATCTACATTGGATAATTTGTCCCTATGATTTTCCCATATCCAATTAGGTTTATGATTCTTCCTAAAAAGAATTGTTGGTGACTTCTTTCAATATAAAACAATTTTCAATAAAACCTTAACAGTGGGGTAGTCAAATCTAATACGCGCTCACACCGCGTAGGCGAAATAAAAACACGCCTACAATTTGGCGACTTCACTGGGGAGGATTTTAAAAAAATTAATTTTTTTAAATGAGTGGGTGAAACTCGAAAAATATGATTCATTCATATTTTTATGTCTTTGAATAATATACAGTTTTTCATATGCATGGCTATTGTTCAGCCACCATAAGGACAATCTACCTTGCCTCATTAGCACATGTTCTATGTGTGAGGTCACCCCCGGGGGGTTTACGTTTTGTCCTTCCAAAAAGCTTCCTGAGCGATAGTGTCGAATCTTAGTCATAAGCAAACCTACCCAACCATGGCATTGTTCTCTTGTTCCTGACTTGAGACTGGAGTGCGTCTTACACGTGGCCACCACTTTAAGCAGGGGAACGAAGTGTGGGATCAATCTCTTAGTCATGGACCATTTTCAGTCTTAACCTAAACCTGACCAATAGTTGAATGTAGAACTGGACTTTAGGTTGAGAACTTTTGCATCCATGTTACCTGACATTTATATGTGATTGCAATTTTTGCCTGCTAATATGCTTTACGCCCGAAATTATTTTAAATCGCGTCTAACAAATAAGAAAAAATTCGTCAATCGCTCAATTCGTCGCCTAAATTCCAGAAAAACGTGTCAGGGAGTAGTGCGCCAAGCGCATTAAATTGCGCCTGGTGCACCACTCCCGCGCCAGACGCACGGCTGTGCGCCGCGCGCAGCTTTGTTGCGCGGCATGCAGTCTGTGCATCGCACGCTTTTCGCCAATTTAGCCGTCGTAATTGTCGATCATATGTTCAGTCATATGTGTGTCTGTCTGTTTGCATTCGCGTAATTTGGTCATTTAGGCTTATCACCTAATTCAACATAAAAAAATCAGTCTTTTCATGCAAGGTCAAGTTTGTCCTAAAAAAAATATACATCTAAAGGGTCATTGTAGAGTTAGAGTTGTCATGCATGTCTACCTCTTCCCATTTTCTCCCTGCTATTCAACTAATCTTCCCTGTCAATCCTACCTTACCATATTCATCAATTTCAAAAACCTTATATTTTTCAAAATCAATCCTACACCTCCTTCTATTCTACTCTTTTTCAAAAACATTTACTAATCATCATTATATCACGACATTTCAAAAAAAAAAATATTCTTCAAATCAATCCATCATCTTTTCCTAACAAAAGATAAAACAAGGGGTTCCTTTCAAAAATGAATTGCGAAAATTCTAAGCCCATTCCAAACACTTTCAATCCAATTCAATCCAATCGACCCAATTCACTTGCATTCATTCTAGGCCCATATGCATTAGAGTCCAATTTGCATTTATATTAGGCTTGCTAGCATTAGAGTCCATCTTAGGCCCATATAAGTCTAGTTCAAGTCAAAGTTAGGCCCATCTGCATGTTTATGTGAAGTCTGGTCCAAGTCTATCCCTAATCAATTCCAATCTAAGTCTAAGTCTAGTCCAATCCAAATCTTAGGTCCATTTAGGCCTAATTCATATCCTAGGTCTAGTTTGCATCTCCATGTAGGCCCTAGTCAGTCTTCGGACTATAAAAATTCGGTCTTAGGACTATAAAAGCTCATCCCCTAAAGTCCAGCCTGCTTGCTCACCCGTAAGTTCAAGGTCTAGCATTCCTTAAGTCCATAGGCAATTTTTGAGTCTAGCCTGCTTAGTTTAATGTAAGTTCCGAAGTCTAGTTGTCTAGCTTGCTTGCTCACCCGTAAGTTCAAAGTCTAGTAGCTTAGCCTGCTTGCCTTAAGTTAAGAGCTTGGCCTTCCTAGTTGTCTAGCTTGCTTACTCACCCGTAAGTTCAAAGTCTAGCATCCCATAAATCCATTGGCAATTTTTGAGTCTAGCCCGCTTAGTCTAATGTAAGTTCCGAAGTCTAGTTGTCTAGCCTGCTTGCTCACCCGTAAGTTCAAAGTCTAGGTGCCTAGCCTGCTTGCCTTAAGTTAAGAGTTTAGTCTCCCTTATTGTCAAACCTTGCTTAAAGTCTAGCCTGCTTGCTCACCCGTAAGTTCAAAGTCTAGTCCAATCTGCTAAGTCTAGTCCAGTCCATGTCTGCATTTGCATATAGTTAGTCCCATCTCTCCATCATGGTCAAGTCTATACTAGTCCAAAACCCATAACCATTTCCATTTCCATTTCAAAATCATTTTCCATTTTCATTTTCCATTTTCATTTCCCATTTTCATTTCCATTTCCACTTCCATTTCCAATTTCTCATCTCCATTTCTCATTTCGAAAGCGTCATTTCTAAAAATTCACGAGGTCCACTCTATTTCTGTTCAGGACAGATCGTGAGATTATAACTTGGGAACGTCCAACAGCGAGGCAACAAGGTCGACCTACTCCCAGACTCGTCAAGCGAATCCTCACCTTTTCAGACGAATCCTCCGACTCTTCTGAATCATCATCCGAAATGGGGGATACTAATGAACAGCTTAGCGCCATTATGGCTCAACTCACACTGATGAACTCTCGTCTTGAGGAACAAGACAAAGAGATCAAGGCACAAAGGGAGAAGCTCACTGAGGAAGACGAGCAAGGCGACACTCCACCACCGATCAAAACCAACACAAAACTGAGGTTTGAAAAACTCGAGCAATTGATCCAGTCAATTCCTGCACTCGAGAGTCAGGCTCATGGCCATGACATCATTGATCCTGAACTAAGGGAAAAACTCCCTAAAAAGGTAACATTGGGTGACCTCCCAAAATTCAAGGGGGTCGAAGACCCAGATGATCACTTGAGAGCATTTTCCATCTCTATGGCTCTCAAGGGCATGAGCAAGGACCTGTTTACTTATGTCTTTCCTTTAACCTTGGATGCACATCCATCCAAGTGGTTCAGGCCACTAAATAAGGCCAAGCTGAATGACTGGGACTACATCAGAGAAGAGTTCCATAAATAATACTTCTACAATACTCAGCTTCCCATTGGCCTTCGTGGGTTGGAGTTAACTAAACAAAACTCCAACGAAGACTTCGTCACCTTCCTTAACAGATGGAGGGATAAACCTGCACAAATGATTAACAGGCCATCTCAGGAGGATCAAGTCTGACTGGTGATCAGTAACCTGCAGCCGAAGTATGGGGATCATATCAATTTCCAACCTATAGAGTCTTTCACGAAGCTCTATAAGGTTGGCCTGTTGATTGAAGAAGAGATACAGGCCAACAAAAATAAGGGTTCCAACAACAACAACTCTTGCAAGAAGAGTAACAATAGCCCTTCTAACTCCAAAAGCAATGAGGTCAATGCCATAGCTGCTGAAAAGAGAGGTTATCAAAAGCCTCAAAGAACATTCGCATCTTTAGGCATGTCCTTAGAAGAAGCCTTCACTAGACTTCATGCAAAGGGAGCACTTCAGCCTATTGGCCCTACTCCAGATCCTGCTGCCGAGAATAGATCCAAGAGGTGGGATCCTAATGCTTACTGCAAGTACCACCAAGGGAATGAACACCCAACATCTGCGTGTTGTACCTTAAAGAATCACCTGCAGGATATGGTTGAAGACGGTATATTGCCAATTCCGCCTGCGCAGGAATAGCAGCAACCCCTTGGGCAGCACCTAAATAGCGCCGGAGCTTAGTTATTTAACGCTAGTTTTCTAGGTTGAGTCGGAGAGTCCCTCCCCTAGCTCCTTCTTTTCCCTTCTTGTCGAGTCTATGTCATTTAGGTCTTTATTTCTAATAAGCCTTGTTCTATTTATTTCTGATTAATAAAATAATTGTATTTTCATTTTCATTGGCCTTCCATCATTTTATATATGTTTCTAACTCAATGATGAAACTCAAATCACCTAAATGAACTTGACTAACAATAATAAAAAGAGATCTGAAAAAAAAAAGAGGACATACTTTGGATTAGGAGTTATTCCCCTCTCCCTTCCATTACCTTTCATAAGCCATCTTCATACAACTAAGAAAAAACAAAAATCCTTTAAACCATCATCTCCATGATACTAAACCAAACAATCCCTTCAACATCAAAGCTCCACAAATAGCCTTCAAGCCTTTCAATACCCTAAACCAAACTCGTGTGCAAGCCTTACTACATCAAAATATATCAATGCCAGGCAAAAACAAAGAGTGAAAAATTCAAAGTGCGCAAAAATGAAAAAAAAAAAAAAGCAAAAACGCACATGATAAAAAGAAAAAAAATGCAAAAAAAAGAAAGAGCCAAAGGCAAAGAAATAAAAGTCAAGCCAGGGGGCTTGCACGCAAGTTCTACCCCTCATTCAAATCCTTCAATCCATCAAAAACTTAACCCATATAAAACAATCCATGATCTTTACCTTTTAGCCAATTCAACCTTCATCTAAGCCTAAACTTTTCAACCTTTCTATAACTCCTTTTTCAAGGAATGTCCAAGCCCGCTAGGTTGAAAACCCGAAAGGGCGGCCTAAGCAAAAGTTAGGGCACACAAAAAATGATAAATAAAAAGAAATCAGATCCAGAACTACGAATGGTCTGATTCCGCAAGGATACGTAGGAATCCTCATCTCGAGGTCCGACCGCTTAAATAAATAAATTAGTCATGGTCTAATGATTTGATTTTCTAGAATTTAGGAGCATAATCTTTCTCTAGATCCCGACATAGACTCGAGTCTGCACCTAGCCTCGTTAAAGCTTTTTCCCACCTACATTCATTTGAGTCACAAAATTTAAACCTTTTTATTTTTCAATCTAAGCTCTCCTTATCCCTGAAGGACTCTCCGATGATTCCATGGTTTCTGGCGATATTTGACTTTGCCTATATTAACTTCCCAAAGAAGAATCCCCAGTACAATCCCCAGTGACAACTTTCAACGTTCAAGACATATCAACTACATTTCAATATCACATCAAGTACATTTCAATCAAGACTCATAATGCCTAATTCAAGGCAAGCTCACCCAAAGTGGGGGCTTCCTATATGTGGTGGTTCCTCCAAGTCGAATCAAACTCCCAAAGAGTTGTAATCCGCGAACCTCGTATACGGACCCCGATTATTTGCTAAAAAACGATTTTCGAAAATCATTCTATTCAATCCTGCTCATTCTATCATTCTACACATCTTCTAGCCTTGCAAAATCCTGACCTTGCATTGCAGCTTTGCAAAACCCTGACCTTGCATTGCATTTCATACATTCTAGTCCTGCATAACCCTGACCTTGCATGACGTGTCATCTCCCTTAGCTTTGCATAACCTTAATCCTTGCATAGCGTCTTGTGCATCCTTAGAGAGTCTAAGTTTGCATCATTTGCATCACTATGTGCTTTATCTGAGTTGTTTGCACCTGTTTGCTGACATCTTCTTCTGCAGGTAATCAGATTCCTTGTAGTTACTATCCTGCATACTAACTTTGTTTTGCAGAGACCAGCGTATATAGATCAGTTCTAAACTGCAGAGCGTTTAGAATCGTTCTCCGTCCCGACACCGTATACTTTGACTTTCAGTTTCCTGAACCTCAGTCAAAGTGGGGACTTCTGTAGACACATAATCGTGTCTCCCCATTTAAGGATCCGATGATGAAACATTACGTGGTCTTAATTGGTCCGACCCAAGGGCAAAGCAGTCTGAAAAGCCATTCAAAACCATTTCGAAAAGTGTTAAAGTCCTATTTTAAAGCCCAATTATTTATTCATGATAAATAATTGTATTTGAGCCCAATTCTTTGAAAAGCCCAATTAATTGATAATTAATTGATTTATTTTAATAAATAAATATTTTCAAAAGAGATTTTTTATAAGTTAAAATCAGATTTTATCCCGTAAAATCAGATATCTGTAATTAAAGGATAAAAGAAATATTTTAAAATGCGTTTTAAATAAAACTAGCAAAGGCACGGCAGGAGCCAGGCTGGTGCGCTAGCCTGCGCCTAGCGCACCAACCTGCGTCTGGCGCAGGGCCTTGCGCCTGGCGAACGTCTGTGCATCAGGCACAGCTCTGTCCACCTGTGTCAGGTGCACTAATCTGCACTTGACACGTGGATTTGTGACTCATTCAGAGTCCTGTGTCAAGCGCGGCTCTCTGCTTGAGACGCGGATTTTCTTTCTTATCTTTTTTAAAAGCGCGTACCACGTGTATGCTTTTTGCTGGTCATGCCGCGTCATGCGCTTGCCATGCTAGTTGCGCCTAGCACAGCCAGCGCGTGAGGCGCAGTGCCGTTTTCCCAATAAATAGGCATGATTTCCGAACATATTTCAAAGCGGATTTTTCACATTAACACTCGACGAACATATTACGAATATCTTACGAATCTCTCTACAAAATCTCCCCACAAAATTCATACTTTCAAACACAAATACATTCAATCTACATACATTCAGATTTTCAGGCTTCACGATTGCTCGTCCCGAAGGTTGTCAATCTCGCAGACCCAAGCCACGGTATAATCCTGAGGGTCCTTAAATAAATTATTTTTATATTGAAGTTACTAACAGTTTTCTTTCCTGATGTAGATCTTTAATGTAAAATCGCTCCACTGTATATTCTAACCTCTTTTCTATACTTTATTTTATATTCATATTATATTTATTTATGCCTTTGTATATTATATGCTTGTCTGATTGTTCTATGCATATATTATTGTCCTGCATTAATATTTTTATCACCCACATGTTGTTATTGCTAAACAAGACCTAAAGAATTGTTCTAACATTAATCAGATTAGTTTGGACAACCTGTTAGGTTCCCTGTAATATTGATTGCCTAATAACATGTCACTAAAAAATAGTCTTTTTATGTGTTTCCTGAACCAACTTAGACTAAATATTTTTAGGGTGCTTAAAACAATATGTGGTTATTCTTTGGCATAAAATTCATTGTGAATCGATATTTAGTAGAGGCCAACTTTGGGCAATATGGTTCCTGACTATATTTGTACCTTCACCCCCGAACTCAATCTTTGATTCACTTTGACCATCTATGGAGTCAGGACGGGGAAATCTACATTGGATAATTTATCCCTATGATTTCCCATATCCAATTAGGTTTATGATTCTTTCTAAAAAAAAATTTTGGCGACTTCTTTCAATATAAAACAATTATCAATAAAACCTTAACAGTGGGGTAGTCAAATCTAATATGCGCTCACACCGCGTAGGCGAAGTAGAAAAACGCCTACAACTACTATACTAGTTGTTAAAAATCCTAAAAACTCATACTTTAATCATAAAAACTCTATCATCAACATCCTTTTCAAATTTCCAAAAACTTATAATATAATAAAACCCTTTTTAAACATACTTAAACATAATTAAAATCATAAGAATACTCAATTTCATAAACTATAATATACTACTATGATTTTCCAATTTATAAAACCCTAAAAATCCATGCTTTGATACTTAAAATTTTAACTTAAACATAATCAATAAATCTGAAATTTAATTACTTCATTATATAAATTATATAATCTTAGATTCATACTTAAATCATCAAACTATAACTTTAAATATAAACATATTAAAACAAACCCTTAAAAATACAAACTTTGCATTACAATAACTTAAGGAGGAAGAAAATAACCAAAGCAAGAAGAGGAGGGAGGAAGGCGCCGGAAAACAGGAGGACCGGCGGCGGCGGGTCGGCGGCTGCTGCTGCCGGCTGGGCGGCGGCATTGGTCGACCGACAGGAGGGAGAAGAGAAAATCGGGAGGGAGAGAGAAAAAGAAGAGAGAGGCCGAAAGAAGGGAGGAAGAGAGAGAAAATAAAATGTGTTTAATGTGTGGGGAATTGTGTAATAAAGGGTATTTATAGGTTCCCACTTTAGAGGTCCAATAAGGAGTTAGGCTTTGATGGGTTAGTTTAATGAAGATGTTCATAGGAAAAGCTATAAGGTTTGGGCTCCTCTAACCCAATATTAAAATTCTTTTACTTCAACTCCACTAGTTTAGTTATAAAGTAATTTTTCAAAGCATGCCTAAATAAAATATTTGATTACTTAAAATCATTAAATAATTCTTTTGACTCTTAAATAGTCAACCTTTTAAGAAATAAATTATATAAGTATTAAAGTACACTAAAATATATATAAATATACATTAAAATATATTTATAAAATTCATAAAATTACGGGGGATTACACATTTAGAGTGGGTTGATAGGGAGGAAAAGGGATACTATATTTATCCTTGGTGTTGTGGTAAGCAATTCTTTGTGCAATGTGCTCTTTTAGCTCCTTCCTTGTTGGCTTGTACCCTAAGCCAGATAAGTTTTCCACTAATTTAGAATTAATGACAGGAGGTGCGTTTGATTTGTTATTTCCTAATGTCATGCCTGGAAAATGTCCTTTCTTGCGCATGATGTAGTTAACTACTAAGTTAGAGAAGTAGTCAAAGTCGAATGGCGCTAAGTCCTATACTATGAGGGCTACTTCTTCAGGGACAAATCCTCAAAGATCCTCATCCTCTTCATCATGATCAATGTGGATGAGAGGTTTGTCGACTACTTGTGCTTTCATTGTGGAGGCATCTAGTGTTACAAGAATGCCATCTACAATCATCTTTACTGTTTGATGCAAAGAAGATGGGACAACACCAAGCTCATGAAGCCATAGTTGTCCTAGTAGTAGGTTCAATGAGGCCTTGATGTCAATCACCTGGAATATAGTCCGCTTTTCTATAACCCTTGCAGAGATGTTTAGGGCTATAGTATCCAAGGATTAGCGACGAAAGTTATCATATACTCGAATGCCTTGGTGTAAAGGACTAAAGTCTGCATCTTTGAAACCGGCGCGCATTTCGTAGTGAACATACATTAATCGCAGATCCATTATCTACCAAAGTCATTGGGACATTCATGCCATGCATGCTACAATAAGATGCAGAGCTTTATTGTGCATATTACCCTCGAATGGAAGGTCACTATCAGTGAAGGAAATTACCTTGGCTTGGCTTATTAGCAGTGAGATAGTTAACCAATCCTTTAGGGGATGTGTAAGGTGACACGTTCATTTTTGTAAGGGCGTTCAGTAATGTCGTGTGATGCTCATGAGAAGATGCTATTAATTGCCAAACATTGATTTCAGCTTTTGTTTTCATGAGCTGCTGAATGATAGCATTCTCTTTGCGAATAATCTCTTCAAGAGGTGCAGGCAATTGTGGAGTTTTGTTCTGAAATGGTTGGTTTAGTTTTCCAGTTCGAGTGAGTACTTGTACCTCTTCCTTTTCGGTGTCGGATTGGTACCACTCTTCTCCCACAACAACAGGATCATCATAGATATCGATGATATCATTGTCATCATAGCCCTGGAGGAGGAGGCATGCATGCCCCTTATTTCATAGTCACTTCCCTCAGTGACATATTCATCTTCATCATCACTGGCCTATATGCCATTGATGTCGGATGGTGTTTCATTAACAATGAGAGTAGGGACAGGATCCCCTATGGGCGCAATCGATAAAGATGGATCATAACAGTACTGATCTTGTGAGATTACTAAGACATTGTTTAATGGTCCACTTTGATTATTGGGTTTCTTCCCTGCAAGAGGAATGGGAAGTCTACCTTCATTAACCATGTCTTAGATGGCATCTCTCAGCTTGAAACAGTCATTAGTTTTGTGACCATTTCCTCTGTGGTACTTACAATAAGCATTCTTTTCCCATCGTGAACTTTTTCTATTCTCCTCTGGATCAGGATTTGGTCCAATGGGAAAAAGAACACCTTTTGAGTGAAGGAGATCAAAAGTTGTGGCATATGACATGCCTATTGGATTGTATGTCCTCCTTGGTTTCCTCTGGAAGGATTTGTTCGGTGCCTCAAGAAGGTTCACCTCTCCACCTTTAGAAGTGGATCCATAGTCATTCTTCTTGTTGTTGTTGTCACTGCCCTTATAGCGATTGTTGTTATTTTGGGAATTTTTCAACAAATCATCTTCAATTTGAATGCCTATATTGTATCGCTTCGCAAAACTTTCGCTACCTAAATACTTGAGATGGTTTTTGTATTTAGGCAACAGATTAACAATGAAGATGCGAATCAGGTCTTTCTCATGAGGCCTGGAGACCATGTGAGTGGACTTTTCTCTCCACCTATTGAGGTAGATGGTAAAGCCTTCATTATTTTCCTGCTTAAGGACTTCCAATTCCCTTAGTGAGGTTTGAATTACAGTATTGTGTTCATATTATTTCATGAACTCTCTAGTAATATCACTCCAAGTTTCAACATGCTTGGGGTCTAGAAAATAGAACCAGTTCTGACAGTTTGGGTCCAACGACATCGGGAATAACGTTGGATAAAGTTCGGGGTCCAGTAACTTGATGATCATGGTGGCCCTAAAATTCCTCAAGTGGTACTTGGGATTGTCAGTAAGTTTGAATTTGGGAAAGTCACTTGTAGAGAACTTTTCAGACAACTTTCCCTTGAACTTGTTGTTCTCATCCGTTTCAAAGTAGGCATCTTTATTGGTGACCTTATGAACAACATTTTCCATGCTTATTGAATCCAGCAGATTCACCCCTTTCAACTTGATGCAGACGAAGAGGCATCTCTTCCAAGTTCTTAGACAGTCGTTCAATGATGTTAGTTAATTCCACAACCTTTTCGTCACCCATTTTTGTTTCAAAAAGGACCTTTGCTTTAGCTATATCAACATATTGAGGTTTTCTTGCACGACTACGAGTTCTCGAGTATGTCTTCTCAATTCTCCTGTTTGACAAGGATACACTTACTTAGGACTCACCAAAATATGGACAAAATACTAAGAAAGGAGCGAAATGGTGAAGGGAAATTTTGAAAATGGTGGAATAACCGATATTACGTCAAAACTAGCAATAGTGTGGGGTGAATAAGGATGTGTGTTATACAACCATGCTGCACATGGCGCAAAGGGTTACGTGTTGCGCGAGCATTATGCGCCTGGTGCATGGGCAGTGCGCCAGACGCATCAAGGATGCGATGGGCGCACAGTTTTGCGGCACACAACTTGTTGGTTTTGACATTATTTTGGTCGATTTTGCAAAATAAGTGGGATTAGGGAAATGATAACTTAATTTGTTCAAAAATTTTGCCAAAAGGAGGGAAATAACATGGAAATGTTTGTGGAGGGAAGGTTAGTTTAATATGGTGATAGACTTGTGATGTAGGAATATGGGATAAGTTTATGATGAGGGGATAATGGAAAATGTCATTTTGTGGAACTATTTTGTGGTGATAATATGGGATGCAATTTGTGGTGATAAGGACACTTGTAGGTGGTTAGACTAATTAATGGAGGTATGAGATAGAGACTTGGCAAAAGTTTTTTTAACAAATCAAGGATAAATTTTCGAAAAAGAAGGTAAGCGATAAATTTCGAAAAAGATAAGAAGTTTTTGAAAAAGGATGGATGTGAATTTCTGTTTTTGAGGAATATCCGACTTTCTCCAAAAAAAAAAAACCTAGGTATGATCGTTCACTAAGCTAGACTCGATAGTGATTGGGCTCAAAAGAAAGGGATTGATTTTTATAGTTAGATTTAGGTGAGATTCGTTTTAGACCAACAAGACTCATAGAACGATCGTGACACTAAGCGAATGCAAACGGGGAAAAAATACGGAATCTACCACCACGACGACTAAATCGGCAAAAAAACACGAGATGCACAAGATGCGTGCCACACGGCTATGGGTGAGCGGCGCGGAGCTTATGCGTCCGACGCGAGAGTTGTACCCCAGGCGTAAATTAATGTGTTTGGCGCACGGCTCCCCGACATGTTTTTTGGCGATTTAGGTGAGGTTTTGGCTAATTCCACCTAATTTCGAGACGCTACTAGAAGCATGACATGATAATCGATTTTTGACAGACCATGACACAATGACGGATTGATTGACGAACGTTTTAGGACTTTAAACGATAACCGAATTGGCAATAGCACGAGTGAACTCAATATCAATTACCAACCCGGTGCACACTAAGTTAGTGTGCTCATTTAAGTTTTTTTATAATTTCTTCCAGTGCAACATATTCTGACTAGCTTGCCATGCGTAAAAGGAAAGGAAATCAATATCCAACCTCCAAACAAGATTCAAAGCTAAAAGTTACGAAAAGGGGAAAAGAGCAGAAATGGAAACTTAAAGCTATTTTAAAAGGTCAACTTATTAATCCATCTCCAAACTGGAGATCACAGTCATAATTATTTAATAATATAATGACATTATGTACAAAATGCACAAAAGTGTTACAAATTTTCAGGTTCTGGTCAGCTAGAAACCCAAATAACATATACTATGAATCAAAATCGAAGTAAAGAAGAGATGTTGATCCTGCCTAATTCAAAGTAGATATCTCTTCTCTAACTTCACTATCTCTGTAAAGATGCCACTTTTTGTACCTTTCATGTTGGAACAAAACAGGTCTTAGCCGTGGAGCAGTTTTGCAATCTGGACAGCAGCACCCTCTCAATTCTCCCACACAGTCTCTGCAGCATCTGGAACGAAAACAAACAGCTATTGGTAGATATTTTTCACAATGTCTAGTAAATAATATTTCCACAATCCCTAGATAAAAGTTGCATTTGATTAAAAGGTTGGAAAATTTAACTAGAATAATAGAAACTTTGGCCAGTTCTCCTAAAATAATAATACAGCCTTTTAATTATTTTTTAATAATACAAACTTTATACCTACGTTTCCTGGAGTTGGTCAAACCAGATTCAAATTGATAAGCAAGTAAACCTGGACACGTATCATATAACACTGGGTGGTTTTCTAATTTTAATTTCAATAAAAAAAATCTTTTCACTTCCTCCTTCCCCTCCACAACACACAACCACCACAAAAAACTTTATCTGGTTCTAGGTGGCTTGGTGAGGGTGTGGGTGCTGCCGCCGGGTGTGGGAGGCTGGGGTGGCGAGTGAATTGGGATCTCTGCCGCATATTTTTGGGTTTCCCAGTTTTGCCTCTTTTGATGGTAGGGGAAAGGGAGGGGGTGGTTTTCCGGGGTGGGGGAAAGGGAGGGGGTGGTTTTCCGGGGTGGGGGAAAGGGAGGGGGTGGTTTTCCGGGGTGGGGAAAAGGGAGGGGGTGGTTTTCCGGGGTGGAGTTTAGGGTCTGGTGGTTTTCGGGAGTAGAGGCGGGGAAGGGGGTGGTTTCCGAGGTGGGGGTGAGGAAGGGGGTGGGACGGGGTGAGAGGAGGGGGGTTCCGGTGGGTAGGGGTGGGGACGAGGGAGAAAGATAAACTTTTTTTTACCTGTTTTTACAAGTAATAAGTCATTTCAACCTACTCGAGGAAACATAGATATAAAGTTTGTATTATTAAAAAATTATCCAAAGGTTGCAGTATTTTAAAACCGGTCAAAGTTTGTATTAATCTAGTTACATTTTCCTAAAAGGTTAAAAAAGTATTGAAATATGAGTTGAAAATACCAATTTTACCACAACTATCCTTGACGTATTTATTTTACATTTTATCAAATCAATGTGCCATGAAGTACAGCAGAAGATAATGGAGTTAATAGTTGGCAGCCGCAGCATCGCAGCAGCGCGGGAGGCGTCTGGTTATGAAGGCTATACAATATCATAGTGGTTATCGAACGAGTGGACTGTAAAGAGATCAGTGTTTCAAGGAGGTTGAAGGAGCAATAATGTTAAGCGTATAGATTTGCACCCTCAATATCTTTAGATGTGATTTACTTATAAAGCTATAACTTGATAAGGTTGCAGGTTAAGGTGCAGCATATTAACTTTGTCTCTTTATTTTTTCCAAAATAAGAAACGTGGGAATATAGAAAGATGATGTCAAAGTATGATAAGTGGAAAGAACAAAGAGGTCAGAGAGCATTTTCTTCTATAACTATGTGCCCAAAACAAATGTGAAACCCATTGGGAGGCGGAGGGAGTATATATATTATACTCTAGCATGTGTGAGGTACTGCTAATGATGTAAACTTAGAAAATGCAAAAAAGAATGGGTAAGAGGGGGAACAAGTGTAGACAAAAATGGAAGCATGACACAAAGGAGATTATAAAGAGGGGAAAAGAAATAAGCAAGCAGCAACTATATTCGTACTAATTTTCAACTATTGCCAAAAATGTTAAACCAGGTGAATCTTAGATGTTAAAACAGATAAGCCGTAAAGGAGGACTCACAAGTACAAGAGGTTGCAGTCGAGATTTGCACAGTTCCGATGCCGTAATTCATGAACTTGTGAACCACATATGTAACATTTAGCAAACTTGCTATTCGCCAGAGCTTCCTGACTTCTGCTTGTGGTGGCGGCTCCAGGTTTGAAAGTAGATGGGGGCAGAGAGAGACGTGAGTCAAATACAAATAAATTACCTATCCATTTAGCAGGACCTTCCTTCTGGAGATAATTTGAAACACCACCCTTCAACGTGTAGAGATTCTTGAAACCTTTTTGTCTGTTTTAAAAAAAGTTCTGTATGATTCATCATGTGAGACCTTAAAGATGAAAACAAAGTAAAACTTCTTGACATTCCAACTGCCATTGAACTTCGATAATATGTGTGGGTAAGAAATGGAGAAGGGAACAACCTCAGGATGGTAGAATATACGTCACAGCGAATTCCTCCAGTGCAATACATCAAAATATGTGTTCTTTCTTTATCGATGTTCACTAAAGGATCTAAATCAGTCACCTGGATCAGAAAGCACAAGAAATCACATAATCATATACTATGAGTCCATGAACAAAAACTACTCATGGCATTTTAAACAATAATCATATCAGTACAATGCTCATGAGAACCATATGAAACTTCATTCATAGAAACTCTTTAGTGGTTTGATAACATGATAATGTTTGTACATTTGAACATCCCTAGACTCTGCTCATGGTGAGAAAAGGAGCCAAACTAGGTGGTGGTGGTGGTGGTGGTTGTCTTTGTCAATTTGTGGTTCATTTAAGAGCCATTGACAATCCTTTTCCTATCTGACATTGATGTCTGATCAAATGGATAACCTCACCAAGGACTTTTCAGGCCTCAGGAAGCCCCAATAAAAATGCTATGCACTATGACCTCCTCTCAATGTTAAATTTGGGAAGAAGAGTAAGAAAGGGATGAGTTCATAATTTTATCAACACTAGAGGTTATTTCTCAATTTCAAAGTAAAGGAAGTTTCCGGAAAACCCCGTAGTATATACCAATGCAGGAAATTCTTGACACAATATCTGTAGACAACAACCCACAAGATAATACTACCTCCGCTCCACAAAGAATGCAACACTTGCATATGGCACGGAGATTTAGGAGGGAGTTGATTGTGGGGTATTGTATTAATATTTATGTTAAAATAAGGAGGAGAGTTGTTTAGTGTAAGTGGTCCCATGTGTAAGTATATCTTGTTCCCATAAATAGAAGTGTTGCATCAAATAAAGAACTACTAAAAAAGGCATTAATTTTGCAGTGGAGGAAGTATCCCACAATGCTTCAAGTCTAAACACCACTGCATTAAAAAACAACTTCTTTAGTGCCATAGCACCGCTAATATAAGTATCTTTCACACATTCAAGTAATTGTGCAACATAGATGAGAAGGCTATACAAACCATTTGTATTGTTGCACACAAGAAGAAGCACCTGCCACTTATGACTTAACACAACAGCTCTATTAACATTTACATACTGATTTCACACGCCTGAATGTCCACATTGATTCGAGATGTCAAAAACATTGTAAACATTAAATGAGGTATGGTTTGGTCAATGAAGAGTTGGGGCATCATAGGAAGACAGATGTCAAAAGACAGAACCAGGAATAAAAAATAAGGAGTATTTAACTAGAATAATACGAACTTTGGCCGGTTCTCCAAAAATAATACAACTTTTACATTATTATTTAATATTTCAAACTTTATAGCAAAATTCCTAGAGTAAGACAAAACCGGATGCAACCTAATAAACAAGTTGAAGGACACGTGTCGTTATTTCATTGGTTGGTTTTTTATTTTATTTAGATTTCAAAAAACAAAAAATTTCTTTTTTTTCCCTCTCCTCCTGCTTCCTCTCCGCTGATCCTCTTTCTACGCTGAACTGAACGAAGTTTTCACACGAGAGCTTGCTGAAGATGGTTACTCTGGTGTTGAAGTTAGGGTTACTCCTATGCGTACTGAGATCATCATTCGCGCTACTCGTACTCAGAATGTTCTCGGTAATTCTTCATTTTCCTTCTCCGATAATTTGATTTGATCGATTTTATGCGTTTTTTTGTGGTTGTAATTTGTGTTTTTTGGTTGTAATTTGTGCTTTTTTTATGTAATATGTGTTTTTGTGGTTGTAATTTGTGTTTTTATTGGTGTGATTTGAACTGAGTAGGTGAGAAAGGAAGGAGAATCAAGGAGCTGCCTTTGATTGTGGGGAGTGATTTCGGTGGTGGCGATGGGGTTCCAGGGTGGTATCGGTGGTCGCCATGGTGTATGGGGGTGGTTTCGGGGTGAGGGAGGGGTTGGGGGGAGGGGTGGGGCTGGGGCTGGGGTGGTTAAAGGAGGATGGGGGGTGGGGGAGGAGGCAGGAGGGAGAAAGAATAAAGTTAATTTTGTAAAATTCACCAGTTGTACAAGTTGCAAGTCATTGACCTACAGACCTACTCTAGGAATTTTGTTATAAAGTTTGAAATATTAAATAATAATCCAAAGGTAGTATTATTTTGGGAGAACCAACCAAAGTTTGTACAATTATTCTAGTTAAATAATCCAAATATTAAAGAAACAAAATCTTTTTCTATTACTAGAAACTATAGATAACCCATGGGCCATGACCATGCAGAATCCCAACTCAAAATTAAATCTCTAGCTTTTAAGCTTCTTTTTAACTTTTTAAGGACCTAAGAACAGATTTTACTAGCAAAATAAAATACATGCAGCTTGCTGGGAAACAAAAAATTGAACTTATAGATTTTTAAATGTCTCACGGAGCTTTTAGAAAGCTAATAGAGAGAGAAATGAATATATCATGATCTCAATCATCTCATCACAATTCTCTAAGAGTGCAAAGTATTATGCCCATGGAAGGGGAACACTTCTCCAAAGTTACGCGGTTATTTTACCGAGTTCCTTGGAGATAGTTGTTTAACACCCCCGTGTATATTCCATCTAACTACTTGTGTCTGTTTAAGTACATGTACCCTTCTGTCAAATGTCATTTGAACATGATTAAGGGTGCGTTCTCTTCACCTTAAAAAATTAAGTTTCATGTCTAATTGATTTAGATAAGTTCAAATTAGTTCCAATAAGTTCACATCTTCTATAGTAAGTTCCAATAATTGCAGACAAGTTCAAACAAAAACAAGGTGAAGAGAACAAACCCAAAGTGATAACAGATAAATGCAGGTTCAAGGGAACCCGTAGGACAAGAAAACACTCTATAAAGACTCTGAACTGTGAAGGCATCTATGTAAGCATATTGTGAGATTAGAGTTGTATTTTCCAGGTAAGAAAAATCAACAAACATGTCTGGTTCACATTTAATCTCAAGAGAGTTAAGTCTGGTTTATGGTGATACATTGGGTTGTACCGTAGAACAGAGTGAGGCAAAATTTTGTCATGGATGTCGTGTCCTGCTGCATAAAGCTTTGTCATCAAAGGAAACCCTAGAAACTTTTTATAAAAAATAATTATAATCATGTAAGATGTTCACAGCATTTTGTGATAGATTTTGAAATACTTCATGATACTGCGCCAGTAACAAGAAGTGATTTTTTCTCACATAACACCACAAAGGTCTCATTGTGCACAATAATAATGCTGTAGAATCTGTCAAGCAATACCTCATCCGATAACCCAAATGAAGTACTTTTAAAGCAGTCAACTTCAGGACGTTGAGCCCCCTGGAAATGACCAATATCCCATTCATAACCTGACAGGTAAGTATACGAACTTTAGTCTGGAAAAATGTATATGGAAATGTTGAAAGCATCCAACATCACAGAAAAAACAAAAACAAAAACATCAAAATGAGTAAAGGATGACAGATCATGAGGAGTGAACACAAATAGAGTACCCTAACTGGGAACAGAAATAGTTGTCACTTACCCTGGCATTGAAGTAGGAAAACAAGAGACGATGGCAAATTATAGAGACATGTTGAGCCGCATAACAAGAAAACCAAAAAACTTAATCAATGTCATACACCCCCTACAACAACAACAACTAAGCCTTTTTCCCAAAGTGATTTGGGGTCGGCTAACATGAATCGTCAACTGAAACCGTTACCAGAGGAGATGCCATCGCAAAGAGTGATAAAAGGTTTTTTTTTTTTTTTTTTTTAGAATTTTTAAAGAATTTTTTTTTTTTTTTAAAGCAAGGTTTACACCAACAAGTTTTAAAAGAGGTTTTCAACAAAAGGTTTTAATACCAACACAATTGAGAAAAACAAATAAATGCGATAATCACACCCCTTCCTCCACATGGATATCGCCCCTCCACCCACTTCTATCCAACGTCATGCTCTCCTCAATCCCAAGTAACCTCATATCACTTTCAATTACCTTCATCCAAGTCATCTTAGGTCTTCCCCTACCCCTTACAATTTGGTTACTCCTCCACTCTTCAATTCTTCTCACCGGTGCATCACCTGATCTCCTTTTCACATGACCAAACCATCTTAACCGAATCTCCCTCATCTTTTCTTCAATGGATGCAACTCCAACTTTTTCCCGGATCACTTCATTTCTTAATCGGTCTTTCCTTGTGTGGCCACACATCCACCGCAACATACGCATCTCCGCCACGTTCATCTTATGAACGTGGCATTGTTTCACCGCCCAACATTCGGTGCCATATAACAAAGCAGGCCTAATTGCCGTACGGTAGAACTTTCCCTTCAAGCTTTTGGGAATGCCGGAATCACAAAGGAATCCGGTTGCGCTTTTCCACTTTAACCAACCCGCGTTAATTCTATGAGCCACGTCTCCATCCAGTTCTCCATCCTTTTGGAGAATGGATCCTAGGTAACGGAAGACGTTCGATCCTTGAACCACTTTGCTATCCAAAGTGACCGTCCTCGCCTCACTGCTTGTAACCCCACTGAACTTGCACTCCATATACTCCGTCTTACTTCTGCTCAATCTAAAACCCCGGGCTTCTAATGTATGTCTCCACAATTCCAACTTTCTCTCAATACCTTCCTTTGTCTCATCAATCAACACAATATCATCCGCAAACATCATACACCATGGTATATCATACACCCCCTACCCCCAAAAAAACAAAAAGAAAATAAAAGAGGACCAATAAGTGACGATGTCTAGTGTCAGCAAGATGCACATCTGCTTTATTGTCACTTTTGCACTTTTTTAGCACACCAATATTCCTAAAGACTACAAATATTGGGATTCTTAGCACAGTAATATTCTTACAGAGAAAAAAAAGACAGTCTCCTCTCCAGAACTAGGAGAGACAATGCAAAAGAGCTCTGCAGCTCCTCTTCTTATCATCAGTAGGAACTCCTCATAATATAATTAAATATATAATCATAGTCTTCTATTAACACATATAAATGAATAAATGAATTATCAAAGATTTGTTACCATTTCTTACATCCAATAAAATGCAACTCTTGTCATTTGCATTTGCTGTGTCATGATTGTTATTTATTGACTTCAACCTTGTTCTCCATTCAGCCGGAGACAGAGGCACTGCACGCATTAAAGGATCGAGGAGTGGAAGCTCTTGAACTCCTAAATCAAACTACATGTCAAATAATGTCAATAAAAAAATGACTGAAAAAACAGTAGGGAGAATAAATAAGTGGCACTAGTTTGCATATGGAACTTGCCTGCACCAATGAAGGCTTATAACGCAACTTCAATCTCGGAAATGCATGTCCACTAGAAGATGGTGAAATTTGAACCAGAATATCAGTAAATCTTTGATCATCTCTAAGCCATTTCACATATGCAAGAGCGTCTCTTGATGGTCCACTGAACTGTGATAACAAGGGATATGAAAAATTTGCAACCCAAATGAGAAATGAGATATAAAGATTCTTCAGATAAAACATAAAATCTACCTTCAGGGTAGGCCCCAAAGCTACAAAGTTATAATCATGACTAAAGGACACTACAAGGCTAGGAACCAGGTTACACCAAAAATCAGGACACAAGCTTACAATTTAACTTCTACCACCATTATGAATGGAATTAATCACTGTGCACGCAAGAAACCTAAATTGCAAAATATAGAGCCACTATGCTAAAATGCTGATGTCAAAGATATTAAACTTTCTATTAACACAAAATCCTGCACACAAATAATTGCTAGTCTAAAATAGTATCGCTCTGAAAATTGACGAGTAGTGAGGAACAGATAAAAATGAAAAGTCAATAGCAGATACATTAGGCTATTACTAAGTACGACAAAACCTAGAAAATAGTTTAAAACATTGTTAAAATTGAGGGTGGTAGAAATAACGGAAGCAGATGGATGTGCAGCAAATTGCAGAACAGAAACAATATACTTCAAAAATAGAAGATGCAGCAACAAGGGGCACAACCGCTCAATTATAGATATACACGTATTATGCGAAGTGAAGACCAGTAAGATTATACACACAGGAAAAGGTGAGTAATACCTGCGCATTAACACCTTGTTCATTGATATATATCCGCCCATGTATGTCAAGCTCCTGAGAACAGATCAGTGAAGAGAAGTCTCATTCCTATAAATATATTGAAAAGGCTAAGGATTGATAATTTAAATGATGGTAAGAAATAAAGAAGAACTATGGTCAAAAGTTCTAGAAGATTGAAGAAATTAACTGCATGACAACACAATAGAACAGTAGATCCTCCTAACTATGGAATTTGAAAGAAAAAAATCTCTTTATAAGTGAGAAACCAAACTAGACAGCAAATATTGCTTTTATTCCTAGCAAGCAAACATGAAGCATTCCTATTGAATGATGTAGCGTGATACTGCAACGTCACCAGATGCACTATTCTGCAGAAACTTAGCACAATTCTCCTTGTCAACATAGCTAGAAGACTCCATATTTTCCGCCGTTCTGTTTCCTTCATTCTCAATAAATAAAAAAAGGCATCATTTTTTTTAAATTACCTTTTGTCCTATGGCGTTTCCGTCATCCCCTCATTTCAATTCTCATACTTCCCATACATTATATATACTTTCACATGTGAAATTACAGGAAAGGAAAATAAGAACATATTTGAAAATTTAAGAATGCCATTTTATTTGTTTTGCAAGTGGGAAGTTGAAGAAGTCCAGGAAAAATCAATTAGGACTCTAAGGCACAGCCTTGTTCCCATTGCCCTGAAGTAAGAGTCTAAGATCGTGGAGAGCGTAACAGAAACAAAAGTAACCAAGAGATGGCCTATTTTGTACACAGATTCAACAGATATATCCTCTTGGTTTTCCATACTTTTGTCAAATTCAAAATATAAAACCGAGCATAGTACTACTAACTACTAGTCTACTAAGCCACATTGATAGAGAAATTTTGGAAGCCAAGTGATATCAGCAAGTACTTCTCACATGTCAAAAGAAACTACACGTGTGCAGTTATGCATACCTAAGATCAAGATCAAACTATATTTTCAATGTAGCTTCATTATCTTTGACTATCTGTATATGCTTCTCATATATTATCGAATCACAAACAAGAATTCCATTTCGGATCAAGGGTCTAGCGAAAATTGCATCAATCCAACCCCAAAACTACCTTGAGCAAGATCCTCTTTAAATAAACTGAGAATATATTTAATTTCAATGTTGATACAAGAATCTCAAACTTCAAATGCAAAAAACTTTTGGTGCCACTACCTCTTATTGCACGCAGCATATATATTCACATATGTTATTCAAAAAACTAGTAACATTAAGGCTCCGTTTGGTTGGGTGTAAAATATTTTCAGTGTAAAATGATTTTCATGGAAAACACAATTCCAAAATTAGTTTTCCGTTGTTTGGTTCCATGTAAGAAAAATGATGAAACAAAAGAAAATGAAAGGGAAAGTAAGGAGGTAGTGAGAGGAGTGTACAAGAGAGAAAAGGAAAATGAAGGAAAATCGTTTTCCCTTCATTTTGATGGGAAAATGGTTTTCCATCGTTGGGAGAGCAATTTTACTCCTAGGGAAAATGGTTTTACACTCTTTTGCAAACCAAACAATGTAAAATTGAAAATAGAGGAAAACAATTTTCCAAGAAAATGTTTTACGCCCTACCAAACGGAGCCTAAGTAAAATTCTGGCCTTCAACTTCCAAAAAAAAATGCATACCCATATTCATAATCATTTAGTACAATAACCCAGAAATCAAAAATAATAAGAAAATTCTTAGAAAAATTCATATGCAATCTCCAACTAAAACAAAAACAGTTCTCCTTGAAAAAAAAAATTTGCAAGAGAGAGATCGGAAATGAACCTGTAAAACGAATAAATGCTTGGAAACTTCAAATTCAGGGTCTTTTATGAAAACAAAGTGGTAGAAATTGACAACAATGAAGAGGTTGTCATCGTGTTGAACGAAGGGGCTTTGAGAAGGAATGGAAGTGGTGGGAATTAAAGAGCAATTGCAGCTGAATTGGGTAGTTTTGAAGTTGTTTGTGCCATGGATGAATATTGTTTTGGAGTGTGGTAAGATGGGAAGAGAAGATGAGAGTGTTGATGAAAGAAGGAGTTGGCGGCCATGGAAATGAGAGAGAGAGGAGAGAGAAAATGAGGTGGGTATGGTTATAGAGGGTGGGAGATTGATGTTGAGGGAAGCCATAGCCAAACGGAAAGGACCTCATGTCCTCATCTTGTTTCTGTCTCTTTAAAAGTATAAGGGCCTTCCCTAAAAAAAAATATATATATATATATATATATAGAATTTTTTCCTTGAATAATGCAAAATGGGGTTTTAATTACGAAATATGTTGAAAGGGAAATTAATTCGCGTACCGTCCACGTAGGACGACGCGCGAAAATTTTTTTTTTTCTTTACTTAAGTAAAACCGCTACTTGAAGTAGCGGTTAACCTTATAAACCGCTACTTCAAGTAGCGGTTATTAAAAAATAAACCGCTACCCGAAGTAGCGGTTAATAAGGTTAACCGCTACTTCAAGTAGCGGTTTTGTGGTACTGGAGCAAGTTGGCGTTGGCCGAAGTAAACCGCTACTTCAAGTAGCGGTTCATTAATAGGAGGTCTTTTTTTATGTTTCGGCATTTGGGCCGATTATGGAAGAACAATGAAAGGTCTTTTTTTTTCATAAACCGCTATCTCAAGTAGCGGTTTACATATATTATAGAGTGTGAGTGTGGGGAAGGTGTTGACCACATAAACCGCTACTTCAAGTAGCGGTTTACATGCATAAACCGCTACTTCAAGTAGCGGTTAATATATATAAACCGCTACTTGAAGTAGCGGTTTAATTTAAATAAACCGCTACTTCAAGTAGCGGTTTACTCGGGATAAAAAAAAAAAAAACATTTTCTCGCGTGCCGTCCTACGTGGACGGTACGCAGGGAATTAATTTCCCTTTCAACATATTTCGGGAATTAAAACCCCATTTTGCATTATTCAAGGAAAAAATTCTATATATATATATATATATATATATATATATATATATATATATATATATATATATAGATATATTGCATTACATAAAAGCAAACATATATAGCAACTGGCGGATGGTTTGCTAGTTTTGATTAGTCCTTAATGTTGTTATAATTGTTATGCTGCTGTTTTTAAAATTGTTATGATGCTGTTGTTATATAGTTACAAATTTCCTGCATATTAAGCCGCACTCGAGGTACTTTGCATTCAGATCCTATGCTTAGCATTTCTTTGATGCTCCTTCATTTTTCCTTAGTCATATTAGAAATTGGGTTGAAGTATTAGTTAGTGAACATACTTGATTTGGTTTGTTAAGTGATATATAATTTTTGGATGTTTACTTATGTGTTGTTGTTGGTGGGGTGCAATGATAATTCTAGGAGGTTTGTTTTGTTTTAGAAATGGACCGTTATAACCAAATATCAAGGAGGAAGAAGAAATGTCAACAAATTCAGTTGGTAGTGTCACTAATTTGTGTAGCGTATATGATGTATTTATGTGGTACAGATGAGCATAACAGTTGTTAGGAGTCTTGATTTGACGGGGAGGAAAAAGTCTAGGCAAAAAAATGCATATGGAGACTTTGAGAAGGCTAATTCGAGAGAGTGATGTATCTTGTAAAAATGAACTTCGAGTGACTATACATACTTTTAATGTGCTTTGTGAGATGCTTAGAGATATAGGAGGACTTAGTGGGACTCGAAACATGTCACTTGAGGAGATAGTAGCTATGTTTATGTATATATTGGCTCACCATAAGAAAAATAGGTCTATTGGACACTTTTTCATTAGAAGTGGAGAAACGGTGAGTAGACAGTTTCACCTTTGTCTTACGGTTGTCCTAAAGTTACATGAGCACTTACTTACCAAGCCTACACCAATAGCCGAAGATTGTGAAGATGATAGATGGAAACCTTTCAAGGTATTTCACCTAAATCCTTTATGTCCATTGAATAGTATTAGTAGTCAAATTGTTTTGAGTTCAAATGATTCAGAGTTTATTACTTGTTTTGTAGAATTGTTTAGGTGCATTAGATGGCACCTACATTAACGTGAGGGTGCCGGCAAAAGATAGAGTAAGGTACCGAACGTATTAGGGGCTTTCACGCCTAATCTGGAGTTTGTCTATGTGCTACCTGGGTGGGAAGGTTCTGCACATGATTGTCGTGTGCTACGGAATGCTATTTCGAGGCCAAATGGGTTAAGGGTTCCTCGAGGTAACTTAACATATTATTCTATATCTAAAAAGTTTCTAAATATAGGAAACATGTAGTAATTTTTTTTTAAATATAGGTAAATATTACTTGACTAATGCTGGATACACCAACTGTGATGGGTTTTTAGCTCCTTTTAGGGGACAAAGATATCATCTCAAAGAATGGACCGATAACCCACCACGAAGTGCCGAATAGTATTTCAACATGAAACACGCTAGGGCTAGAAACGTGATTGAGAGGTGTTTTGGTTTGCTAAAAGGGAGGTGGTCTATATTGAGAAATCCATCATTCTTTCCTATCCGGACTCAAGGCATTGTCATGGCATGTTGTTTACTCCACAATCTCATTAGGAGAATTATGCCTACAGATTACATAGCTTATGATTCCGATGAAGAATCTGAAGACGATGATTTGGATGACGAAATGGAGTTCATTTCAACTCTTGAAACCTTGGATGCCTGGACTAATTTTAGAAATACTCTCGCTCAAGATATGTTTAATAGTTGGGGAGCTAGAATTCGGCAGTGAATTTGGACTTATTGATACTTTTACTTTTCAGTTGTGTTGCTGAATGTTTATAATGTTTTTTAGTCTTCTAGTTACCTATGATATTTAGGTTGTAGCAAGTAGCAACTATTGGATATAAATTAAGTTATTGATGAACTTTGGCAAATATCATCTCGATGCTTATTGTTCTGCTATTTTTACTATATTTTTTACTAGTTGGTGTTGTATTGTATCTGATGCTTTTGACATAGTGCCCTTTATATATTTATTACATTTGTAATGTATGGCACATTAGGTTCCTCCCGTATGCTACAATAGTTGTCTTGCTGCATATGTCAAAAAATTACTTTTTCATTGGGAACCCATATTAGGCTTTTTATCTACTAGATTGCAATTAAGTGATACATATACTCAGGGCGGCCTGATTTCTATCTACTAGATTGTAATTAAGTGACACATACTCATGGCTTCCTTAGAAAGTTCACCTTTAAGATATTGTAGGTTAGCGGATGAATGCACAAGGAAAGTATCTTGACGTAGTATGTGAATCAATTCACGAGATGAGACTCTATAACAACCGTCGATTATATTTAAGCGAGTTTGGGCTAGGTTGTGTATTTGTGTTTACAGATGGTGAAAAGTGTGCTGGAAGGAGGCCTTGGAATCATGTTATTTACTTTGTATCGACTAGATCACAAATAAATGACAGTACATAGACATGGATTCCTTAGAAAGACATACTAACAGACTATGTTACGTGGACTCAAGTACTCTTGTCTAACTCAAGTTTGTGTTCAAGTATCCGACGTGGTTATTTTGTGAAATTTCGATTTGGGACTTTTCTGAATTTTGTTTTGGTTGGCAATTGCAGGTTGTTACTTTTTATGGACTATTCCTATATATACTGTAAATCCATGTTGTAGACTATTTATTTTCCAGTGAACCTGCCTAGTCATGAAAAGGACTAAACATTATTCTCCATGCTGTAGACTCACAAGAAAGCCAAAGGGCTTTTATGGGATGCCATTTCCACACTTCGAGACACTAGCTGAAATTTATGGGAAAGATCGAGCTACTGGAGATGTGGCAGAGTCATATGTTGGAGCAATCAAAAAAATGGAAGCGGAGACAACAAGTGAGAGAGTGACACTTCATAGTGATGATGACGATGACGATGATGCTGATTCCACCATAGTAAAGGGGAAGAAACCAGCAATTGAGACAACTAGTAAGGGTCTTGAACCTCCCATGAAGAAAGCAAAGGTGCTGAAGAATCCCAAGGGAAAGGAGAAAATACCAAAGGAGAGAAAAAAGGACGAAACGGAGAACTTGTCTGCTGTTCTTAATGTTTCGGGCAATTTTGGAAAAATATTTGGTGATATGAGCTTAAATCTAGCTACAATAGCATATGCCTGGTCAAAAGCCGAAGAAAGGGAACAACTCAAGGATGATAAGAGCAACAATGTCTTAGAGGAGGTGATGAAGTTAGAAGGTTTATCTCCTTCCGAGGCTCTTCAAGCTGCTACCATTATTGATTGGAGAAGAACCAAAGATTCGGATTTTTCTTCAAGCTCCTCCTAAGTATGAAGAAGCAATATGTGATGGATCTTCTTAAGAAGTAGTCTCCCTTGTATACTTTTGATCAATTTAGTTGTTAATGTCTAGTTTTCAAACTTTTGTCATGTTTATCTTATAAATATATGCACACTTTTTGGATATAATTATCGAAAGAAGTTGCTAGTTGATGAAATAGAACTTGGCTCTTATTATGTAAGAAGTATAATTGAAGTTATCTTATTTGTTTGGAAGTGAATATTTAGGTTGCTACATTGTTTTCATATAAAATTTTAGACATTAAAATAACATTTTTTTAGAATTTTTTTAATTTAATATAATATTTAGAACAATTTTAGTGTATTTTTTTATAGAAGTTTGAATTTTTTAGAAAATTTCAATTTAATGTATTTTTTAATAATCTATACTAATATATTAAAAGGCGTTCCTAAGTAAGGAACGATGCCACGTGGCGCCTTCGCTTGGAGTATTTTATGTTTTATGCTATGTAATCCACATACACTAAAATAAATAGAAAATGCATTATGTAAGATTCGATCCCGAGATCACAAGCATATATACTAATGTCTTAACTACTAAACCAAGTGATACTTGATGTTATTATTTCAAAGTAAAATATAAATAAATGAAAGATATAATTACCCGGGGAGTATCCCGGGCCTAAAAACTAGTTTACAAATAAAATGCATGTTGATTTTACAACTAAGAGTAATATTATCAAAAACTGATTCTACTAATAAGTTGAACCAAACAAAAAGTAAGGGAGTCACTAGGACAATGATTCCAGTCCTACATCAAAACAAACGAGTGTCAAAGGTAACACATTCCATTTCCATTACATCTTTTCATTCCATTCCATTCCCTTTGCATTCCTTAGTTTGAACCAAACGGCCCCCTAATACTATCCTCTTAAGGCTTTGGTTTTGGTTTCCAACAAGGCAACAACTGATTTCCAACGACTTCTCCTAAATAACTAATTTTTAGGCTCGGATTATACTCCACATAATGACACTTTTCATTTATTAATATTTTATTTTTTATAGATAATACTAAATATGACTTGGTTTATTGGTTGAGACTTTAATATATAAGCTTGAATTTTGTTTATTGTATGTAGATTACATGGAGCCCAAAATATGTATGTCGAGCATTGCACTGTGGACCAAGAGAAAAGAAGAGCAAAGAGGGAGTAAGTGACACGTGGAATAAGCTGACATTGTGTCAGTTTTTTAGCAAGCAATCAGGAGCATCCAACGACCATCTTTAATTCAATCCAGTGGTTGATAGTTATTTTGATTTTATCTGTATCATCGCATACGTTTTTACATTTAACGTTGAGGTAGTAAAAATTGACACGACCCGCGCAATCCTACCCGAACCCGACACGAAATTAGCGGGTTTTTCGTTTAAGTTAGTGGGTTGACCCGACACGACCCATTTATTAAACGGGTTGGGATAATTTTGAACATTTTAACCCGAATCAGACACGACAACCCGTTTAACTACTATTCTACCATGAATATTATTAGTTGGCCTTGAAATAATTTTAATATTTTTCATAAATATATGAGATTTATTCTTTGGTTGTTCGGTTTGGTTTATTTAGGTAAGATATTAGTATATAAGACGTGGGTTAAGAAATATATGACGTACATTTGTTTAGCTTATGTATATATGCGCGCTTGATGAACGGGTCAATAAACAGGTCAGGTAACCCGTTTAATAAACGGGTCGGGCTAGTGTTAAGTGTTATGGACCCGTTTATTAAATGGGTCGGGTTAGGGTTGAGGGTGTTCAATCCTTTTACCGACAGATCCAACACGAATTTGACACGACACAACCCTTTAACCTGCTCTAAATTATTGATATTGTCGTTTTATAATATATTACCGACAGATCCAACACGAATTTGACACGACACAACCCTTTAACCAGCTCTAAATTATTGATATTGTCATTTTATAATATATTTTTTTCAAAAGGTCTACAACGACTATTTTTTTCTTCTATAAATGAAGACCAATATTGATATACTTTCATATACTTCTTCTTCTTTGAGTCTAATAATCTATCTAAATATTATTTGTTTAAAATACAATTCTTTGCTTTACAAAAATCTATCCACCCTCCAAAGATAATATTATCTCATTACAAATGGATTTAAAAGTGGAAGGAAAAAAACCCCTCAAAATCCAAAGAGGCCACACAATCTCAAACTAATCCAGACCATTCTCAACTAGATATCAATTTTGAAATGCAACCCAAATCACAAAAAATTTCATACTATTAAAATTATGCCATGCATATCTTAGGTTCCCCTAATCAAATTAGCCAACAACACCCCTAACAAAATTTAAGTTTCTTGGATCCAAATTCGTTCACCCAATTTCCTCCAAATTCAACTGAGAATTTCCAATATTCTCAAACTGACACAGTATTTCCTATGTCCCAACATTTTCAATCGGGGGTAGGTGGAGAGCCACTTCCAAACATCGATACTTCACTGCGATCTCGTGCTACATCAGTAAAAGGTGATGATGATGACGATGATGATGACATAATTGAGGACAATGATGATGAAGATGGAGACGTATAAGCTGAAAAAGTGTCGAGACATTTTTGGTCACACGCTGAAGAACAAGTCCACGTAAATTCATGGCTGCAGGTTAGTTAAGACAAATATGTTGGTACAAACCAAAAGGGAAATACGTTTTAGGGTAGAGAACTGATACATTTGACCAAGTTAAACGTTATAGAAACAAATTTTAGGCAGAATGGGTTGAAGGGGGATTAGGGAGTATGATTTGTAAAGGAGAAGGAAATGGAGCCCCTTAGAACTCGTTGGAAGAGGATGAAATGCAAGTATTTTAAAGTTTATTAGACCATATGCTTATGTTGAGGCAAGGAGGACAAATGGTTAATGTGATGATAATGTCATGAGACCGCATTTGCCATTTACAAGAGCGACTCAAATTAAAGAAACATGCAGAGTTTCAAGAAAAACATTGTTGGGAAATTCTAAGGGGGACGGACCAATGGAACCCCATTGGGAGTACTGTCAAGAAATGCAAGAAATCGGCAACCCAAGAAGGTGACTCTAAGAGGTTTCGAATTAATAAAGACGGTAACTTCTTTACTTCAACTTACCCAAATACACCAACCAGTGGTGATATAGGTTGTTTTATCCAACCTCCTAGCAATGAATTTTTTTTTTAAATAAGAGATATTATCTCACATAATCCTGACATATATCTCTTTTTCCCAAATAACCACCACATTGTAACCCCTATCACGGATAACATTAAATTTGTAATTTGTCATTAAACATGACATAATTACAAACGGCGTTAACTTGGTTTGACTTTGAATGAGTTTGGCGACATTCAAGAAGGTGGTTGATGGTCATTCAAAAGGATGTTCATTAGTTTTGATGCACAATTCAAGGCTTCTATTGCTGCTAGTAGACCACGAATAAGGGTGACAAACCATTTTCTTTACATTTAATGTCATCAACCACCTTCTTAAATGGCGCCAAACCCATTCAAAGTCAAACCAAGTTAATGTTGTTTATAATTTCGTCATGTTTAATGACAAATTACAAATTTAGGGTTATAAGCAATAGGAGTGACAATGTGGGGGTTATTTAGGAAAATGGTTATGTGACAGGGTTATCTAAGATAATATCCATTTTTTTAAAAAAAAATCCATTGCTAGGAGGTTGGATAAAACAACCTATATCACCACTGGTTGGTATATTTTGGGTCAGTTGAAGTGGAGAAGTTACCATCTTTATTCATTTAAAACCTCTTAGAGTCACCTTCTTGGGTTGCCGACTTCTCGCATTTCTTGACAGTACTCTCAATGGGCTTCCATTGGTCCGTCCCTCTTAACCCAACCGAAAGAGATCCAATGCACTCTTTAACCCAACTGAAAGCTAACTATCTTCAAGTACCTGCACATTAAACACTGTAAAATCAACTAAAGGCTGCACAAGATTTCATACTGTAATAAAAAAACTATCCAATGGGCAGACAAGACATAAATATCTTGCAAATTCATTTAAAAGTTGTACATATCATATATATAATATATAATTTACTTCCCAATTAACAACCACAAATTTAATCTTTCTTTCTTTCTAAACAATTCTGCAAAACATTAATATAACTCTTTTGTAACCGGTAAGTACGAAGCATTAAAAGTCTAATGAGCTAGCTAGACTCACTAGATAAGGTAAACACCAAAGTCCCTAGTATGCATACCCCTAACTTGATAACGTACGAAGAAGGAAGACAAATGGAAGAGTATTAATCAATATACTCCCAACTACTAAAATAAATTGTTGAGACAATGTTAACTCAACATACTTTTCATACTCGATGAATACCGCTTACCGGCAGCCCCACATTTTCATTAAACTTGGTAACAATGAGGAACTTCCTCCTTTTTAATATTAATCTCATAAACTCTTTCAATATAAATATCGAGAACAATTCAAATCTCAATATATATAAACTTCATAAAAATGATCTCATTCTTAAAATAAATTTCCAAAACAATGTAAAGCAATTTCTAAACTCATCCGTACAAGCATAGTAAGAAATCTTACCTTATCAGCAATTACAGTTAATGAATCTCAATCTCAAGTAAAAAAGGTTCCTCTATGAACCCGCAATCTATAATATAATAATATAATATAAGTCACTGGACTATATTTCACACAATTCGCCTATAGATGACTTAACCTAGTTAATGAGCTTTGATTGATTTTCTTAAACGACTCAACCAAATCAAAAGAACACAACCACATATAACAATACGACACTACCTCACGATACTTGAGCACAACAATGGCACACAATAACACTTTCAACACTACTGGCAAAACTGTAATTTTTTTATAATATAGTAGGATATTCATTAACAAGACTTAAAGTCCATATTCCCTAGATTACTACTCAAAGGTGAGAATAGAAACAAACCAACCATACTAACAATTGCTTACTGTTCACAGCTAAGATAGTTAAAATAATACCAACAATTTCTAGCGAGCCTTTTAACTTAGTGTATGACTTTATAAAAATTAAAACAAGAGCAGAGTATGAAATCTAACTCATTCGAATCAGTGCCAAAAACATCGGCAAATCACCCAACTCCACATAAAATACTTGACTCTCACTATTAGAGGTGTCAATTCAGTTCAACAGTTCAGTTATGGTTATATCCAAACAGTTCAGTTCATATCAGTTCAGTTTACAACAGTTAAAATTATTAACAGTTCAGTTCAGTTCAGTTAACAAACTTTTCAGTTCAGTTTAATTCAGTTGTTTTTCTTTCCAGTTTCAGTTCTGTAATACCCCGAATTTTAATCTCATTTCATTAGCTACTAATTATGTTTATTAGTATAATTACGTCCTAAAATTTTTCGAAATTATTCTGATGAAGATTATCTTCTAAAATAAGTATATTTACCTTAGTTATTTCGAAAGTGATGTTTATTATGATAAATGATTTTATAATATGGTTTATAAAAAAAAAAGAAAAAAAGGAATGAACTGATGTTCAAACCCACGCTCAACCGACCACCACCTCCCTCTTTAATTCCCTACTCTAAGCTTCCCTATGGTGAACCACCAACCTCCATCAATCCACCTCCATTAATGCCTCCAAATTTCTTTCTATAAATGCTCAGTAATTGAGCTTTGAAATCTCACAACAACAACAAAAATCACAAAAGCTTCTCTCTCTCTCTCTCTCTTCCCTTTGCTGCTGCTGCCGTGTCCTCTCGCCGGATTCCCAGCCCACCGGAGTTCGACGAACACCGACCCAGCTCTCCTCCTTCCTCCTTTCTCTCTCTCGTCCTCCCTTCCTCTTGCGCTGCTTGCCTGCGGTTGTTCTTCTTGCTTGTTGTTGGTCCTGCTCTCCTCGCCCCGCCGCCGGGAGCTTCGAGGACCGCCACCTCCCCGCGCCGCCCGAGCTCCGTCACCCTCCCCTGTGTTCGTCCACCTTTCAACAGAGCGGAAGAGGTACTACTACCCCCCTTTTTCCAAATCAACTTTTCTACTCTGTGAAATTGCATAATTTTAAAGCTTATAATTGGTAAATTCTGAAATTTAAGGTTAATATAATTACTTGATGTTATGGTTGATTGTCTGATGTGTTCCATTCCCTGCTGTTTGGATATTGGGATTTAAGTATTGGATTGAAATGCATCAGTTCCTGGTTGAATTAACCTTAATTGATGAATAATTATTCTTTTGATGTTGTTGGGTTCCTTGAATTTATGAACGAAGAATAGTAATTTTGATTATGAATTGTGAAGGTTTAGTGTGGTATGTGATGTTGAATGTGGTTTGGAGGTTCAAATTGAATAATGTTGTGTTTGATTATTGTTGGGGTTGTCGTTGTTTATGTTGAGGGTGCAGTGAGTATCAATTAAGATTTTAGTCATTACGAAGCTTAATGTCATATTTGAATTAAAGATAATAGTAATGTTATATATAGAGTTAAATTATAAATCTATGATACGTTATTAATTCATTGATGCGTCAAAGTATTGGATGAGTGAATCTCACATTAACGTTGTGAATAGAATTCTTTTAACTTACTATAGCGAGATGAATCTTGTTCTTATGAATGACGAGTTATGAATTATATACTAAGGAATGATTCGTTTGGTGTTGTGTCTATTTGGAATGTAACGAGAAGTTCTCTAATTACCATTGTTCAACTTACTAGAGTTAGCTTGATATATGTCATTTAATTAATTCTAATTGAAGAATGTGAGTAATATGGTGGAAGTAATTATAATCGGTCTATGAAGGTTTTACATATAACCCTGTGAGAGAACTATCACCAAATTACCTTATCATTATAGCTTAAGTAGTTGGAGATGATTGTGGACTTAAGCAATGGATTAGTTAGTATGTGATGTGGAGATGTCTTAGTTTATATAATGATCTGTTTAGACTCTTAAGAGTAAATTACTACGAGTTTCTAATCAAGTATTCTTACTCACGGGTTGACAAAGCAATAAGGTATTAAGGTATAAGTAATCTAACGATATACCCATTGAATGACTCTTAAACGATTTAAGATACGAAAATACTGCTATGTTCTGCTATGCTTTTGATATGTTTCTGTTGTTATTCTTAAATGTACTTTAAGTTATGAGACATGCTTATGATTACTTTCCATGATTAATGATATGTTTTGCATATGGATTGCGGGAAATGGAATGTTTTATGATGATTATGATGATACGATGCTATGAAATGATTATGAATGCGAAGTGATAAATGAACTCAGTGACGGTTGTATTTATGAAATGAGTTAATGCAACCACTATGAATGGATTGAGATTATGATGGATGAAATATGTTCACCTTTGGATTGAACAATGATAACGTAATTGTATACGTGATTTATGTGATGACGTGAATTAAAAGATGTTAATCACGTAAAGTGAAATATCGGAGGGAAATGATGAACGAGGTTGCCTCTGTATGAGTGGTTCGGCGGCCCCTACAGGTTCTCTCGGTTACTATGCTGATTATTACATTTACTTGTCTTCCTTCTATCTTGTTGTGATCCAAGTAGAAGGGGTGTGCACACTAGGGACTCTGTTATTATGGCCATTATGTTATCCGTAGGTGGTTACGGGGGATTGACCCAGGCCTACAATGTTGAAGTAAGTGGTTACGGGGATTGACCCGACACTTGGCGTTCTCTTTCCTCTCCTTAAATAAGCTTGGATTAATTAATATTAATTATGTAATTAATCATTGTATATATATCTACATGTGAACGTATGGATTATGTGAATATTGCTATCTTTGTTGTGATATGGTTATGAATGATGTGAACATGTATTGATTACGTGAGAATCGTAGACACCAAAGCATGTTTTAAGAATGTTTTATGGGTTAGTACTCGGCGTTGTCTGATGTGTATGTCAATGTTTTGTTTTGTCACTACTGTGGCTCGTCACTTGGTGGGTGGCGGTGTTACAATAGTGTCGGGTTGAAGTTCGGAGCATCTCTTCCAAGATAGAAGCGGTTAAGTACTACGATCTCAGCTATGAATGTTTTATGTTTTCTTTGAGGCGAGGATGTTCCATTTTGTAATAGTTAGATAATTAATTGATTTAGTTTCATTTCTAGTTTACGGTTGAGCAATAGTGCTCCCGATTTTCTTTAGTTGGTACTCATGAAAGCGTTGAGTTTGGGATTTGGTATATATATTTTATTTGTAACAGGTTTTTCAAACATTTTCCCATTTTGGGTTGTCCAATTTACAAAGGAAACTCTGCCGAAATTTTCAGAAAAGATTAATCTATTATTAAATTGTTTTTTTTTAAAAGTGTCAAATCAAAGTATTGTCCATGTAAGTTAGTGAATAATGTAGCCTTGTATTTTCCCTTAGCGGAAAGTACGGCGGTAACGCGCCGGCTAAGCTAAGGCCTTCCGCTGCGAAAGCCGGGGTAATTAATTTAATAAGGATGTGCGAAAGCCGGGGTGTTACAGAGTGGTATCAGAGCTAAGGTTAGATTTTGGTACGTTATGATCTCCATATCATGGCGTAAAGGTTTTAAATAGGTTTAATGGGTTGGCTAAAAAGTTAGGTATAAATGAACCAAGCCGTTTGAGAGTTTGCGCTTTTGCGTGTGCAATGTGGACCTGTTTATGTAAAGATGTGGCGCATGTGATTTTTATGTTGATTACTAGTTTATGTGTGATGTATCGTGCATTGACTTGTATTTGTTTATGATATGTATTTATTCAAAGTATGTATTTTACAAAACTTATATGATTTGAGAAACCAACTGAATTTCAAACGAGATCTCACTGAATGAGTTAGTTGGAATTCATTGCCAACAAGTTTGCCCCTTTTGTTTTCTTTGCTCCTCGATTTCGCGAGTTGAGTTGAAGTAGAGTTACAAAAGTTGATGGCGGAATGGAGGCTGAATATCTAACGAAGCCATGGAAATTTGAGATCTTGGTTTTGTCTAAATGAATTTGATTTTTGTCTCCTCGATTCACTTATTGCAAGTTTCGAGGACGAAACTTTTTTATAAGGGTGGTAGGATGTAATACCCCGAATTTTAATCTCATTTTATTAGCTACTAATTATGTTTATTAGTATAATTACGTCCTAAAATTTTTCGAAATTATTCTGATGAAGATTATCTTCTAAAATAAGTATATTTACCTTAGTTATTTCGAAAGTGATGTTTATTATGATAAATGATTTTATAATATGGTTTATAAAAAAAAAAAAAAAAAAAAAGGAATGAACTGATGTTCAAACCCACGCTCAACCGACCACCACCTCCCTCTTTAATTCCCTACTCTAAGCTTCCCTATGGTGAACCACCAACCTCCATCAATCCACCTCCATTAATGCCTCCAAATTTCTTTCTATAAATGCTCAGTAATTGAGCTTTGAAATCTCACAACAACAACAAAAATCACAAAAGCTTCTCTCTCTCTCTCTCTTCCCTTTGCTTTCGTCGCCGTGTGTCCTCTCGCCGGATTCCCGGCCCACCGGAGTTCGACGAACACCGACCCGGCTCTCCTCCTTCCTCCTTTCTCTCTCTCGTCCTCCCCTTCCTCTTGCTGCTGCTGCCGCTGCGGTTGTTCTTTCGTTGCTTGTTGTTGGTGCTGCTCCTGGCTTTCGCCGCCAGGAGCTTCGAGGACCGCCACCTCCCATGTGCCGCCCGAGCTCCGTCACCCTCCCTGTGTTCGTCCCCGCTCAACGGAGCGAGAGGTACTACTACCCCCCCCCCCTTTTTCCAAATCAACTTTTCTACTCTGTGAAATTGCATAATTTTAAAGCTTATAATTGGTAAATTCTGAAATTTAAGGTTAATATAATTACTTGATGTTATGGTTGATTGTCGATGTGTTCCATTCCTGCTTTGTTTGGATATTGGGATTTAAGTATTGGATTGAAATGCATCGGTTCTGGTTGAATTAACCTTAATTGATGAATAATTATTCTTTTGATGTTGTTGGGTTCCTTGAATTTATGAACGAAGAATAGTAATTTTGATTATGAATTGTGAAGGTTTAGTGTGGTATGTGATGTTGAATGTGGTTTGGAGGTTCAAATTGAATAATGTTGTGTTTGATTATTGTTGGGGTTGTCGTTGTTTATGTTGAGGGTGCAAGTGAGTATCAATTAAGATTTTAGTCATTACGAAGCTTAATGTCATATTTGAATTAAAGATAATAGTAATGTTATATATAGAGTTAAATTATAAATCTATGATACGTTATTAATTCATTGATGCGTCAAAGTATTGGATGAGTGAATCTCACATTAACGTTGTGAATAGAATTCTTTTAACTTACTATAGCGAGATGAATCTTGTTCTTATGAATGACGAGTTATGAATTATATACTAAGGAATGATTCGTTTGGTGTTGTGTCTATTTGGAATGTAACGAGAAGTTCTCTAATTACCATTGTTCAACTTACTAGAGTTAGCTTGATATATGTCATTTAATTAATTCTAATTGAAGAATGTGAGTAATATGGTGGAAGTAATTATAATCGGTCTATGAAGGTTTTACATATAACCCTGTGAGAGAACTATCACCAAATTACCTTATCATTATAGCTTAAGTAGTTGGAGATGATTGTGGACTTAAGCAATGGATTAGTTAGTATGTGATGTGGAGATGTCTTAGTTTATATAATGATCTGTTTAGACTCTTAAGAGTAAATTACTACGAGTTTCTAATCAAGTATTCTTACTCACGGGTTGACAAAGCAATAAGGTATTAAGGTATAAGTAATCTAACGATATACCCATTGAATGACTCTTAAACGATTTAAGATACGAAAATACTTTGCTATGTTACGCTATGCTTCGATATGTTTACGTTGTTATTCTTAAATGTACTTTAAGTTATGAGACATGCTTATGATTACTTTCCATGATTAATGATATGTTTTGCATATGGATTGCGGGAAATGGAATGTTTTATGATGATTATGATGATACGATGCTATGAAATGATTATGAATCTGAAGTGATAAATGAACTCAAGTGACGGTTGTATTTATGAAATGAGTTAATGCAACCACTATGAATGGATTGAGATTATGATGGATGAAATATGTTCACACTGGATTGAACAATGATAACGTAATTGTATACGTGATTTATGTGATGACGTGAATTAAAAGATGTTAATCACGTAAAGTGAAATATCGGAGGGAAATGATGAACAGGTTGCCCTGTTTGAGTGGTTCAAGCCCCCTACGGGTTCTCTCGGTTACTATGCTTGATTATTCATTACTTGTCTTCCTTCTATCTTGTTGTGATCCAAGTAGAAGGGGTGTGCACACTAGGGACTCTGTTATTATGGCCATTATGTTATCCGTAGGTGGTTACGGGGGATTGACCCCGGCCTACAATGTTGAAGTAAGTGGTTACGGGGGATTGACCCGCTATCGGGCGTTCTCTTTCCTCTCCTTAAATAAGCTGGATTAATTAATATTAATTATGTAATTAATCATTGTATATATATCTACATGTGAACGTATGGATTATGTGAATATTGCTATCTTTGTTGTGATATGGTTATGAATGATGTGAACATGTATTGATTACGTGAGAATCGTAGACACCAAAGCATGTTTTAAGAATGTTTTATGGGTTAGTACTCGGCGTTGTGCGATGTGTATGTCAATGTTTTGTTTTGTCACTACCGTGGCTTGTCACTTGGTGGGTGGCGGTGTTACAATAGTGTCGGAGTTGAAGTTACGGAGCATCTCTTCCAAGATAGAAGCGGTTAAGTACTACGATCTCGGCTATGAATGTTTTATGTTTTCTTTTAGGCGAGGATGTTCCATTTTGTAATAGTTAGATAATTAATTGATTTAGTTTCATTTCTAGTTTCTGGTTGAGCAATAGTGCTCCTGATTTTCTTTAGCTGGTACTCCGCGAAAGCGTTGAGTTTGGGATTTGGTATATATATTTTATTTGTAACAGGTTTTTCAAACATTTTCCCATTTTGGGTTGTCCAATTTACAAAGGAAACTCTGCCGAAATTTTCAGAAAAGATTAATCTATTATTAAATTGTTTTTTTTAAAAGTGTCAAATCAAAGTATTGTCCATGTAAGTTAGTGAATAATGTAGCCTTGTATTTTCCCTTAGCGGAAAGTACGGCGGTAACGCGCCGGCTAAGCTAAGGCCTTCCGCTGCGAAAGCCGGGGTAATTAATTTAATAAGGATGTGCGAAAGCCGGGGTGTTACAAGTTCAGTTCAGTTGCAGTTTAAACCAGTTTTATCCAAACAGTTAAACCAACCAACGGTTGAATCCATATCAGTTAAAACACGTTGCAGCTATTTTCTGTTTCGATTCAGTTTATTTCAGTTATTGACGAAAATCACATAAGTTCGACAATAATCTCATCGGTTCGGGTAGAAGTTAGTCACATTCTTGTATTTGTTCGGGAAAAATGGAACTTCATGTCGGGTTTTGGCCAAATGTTTTAATTTTCCGCGTTCGATTAAAATTAACGTGGCAAATAAGTGTAGTCTGACACTTGCCTCGAAAAAAACCGGTTGTACTTCACAAAAAAGTGTATGAAAGTGACATCGATATATGCGTACAAGACTGATATATTCGACAATTTGGAATAAGACAATTTTATATAAGTCGATATTCTAACTTTTAGTTGTATGCAAATTACATCATGTTTGGTTAAAAAGGACGTCTCATATCAGTATAAATTCTTATAAACTTCCTCGAAAGACGAGTTAGACATTTTTTTAAAAGTCGATTAGATCAATGTCTTACTCTTACTATATTAGATCAATGGATTAATATAACTATACTAGTCATTAAGCTCTATGCATTTGAAAACTGAAAACCTATAATAGACGTAAAATAATTTAATAGTGGATTAGCTCAAGTTATCTATGTGAATCGATAAGTTAAATCAAGATAACAATACTCCATTTAAGTTAATCCAAGTTATATTCAATTTGAAACTCATGTATCTTAGCCAAACTGAAAGAAATTGATATTAGATTAGATGAATGTATCAACGCAAGTCGGTAAAGTAATTGAAACTCAAAGCGTTTACTTAAATTGAAACATGTTGTTATTGGAATGAGTGTATCAATGTAAGTCGATAAACTAACTCAAGATAATAACAATACTCTACTTAAGTTAATCATCTTTAAGTTGAATTCATTTCGAAACCGAAAGCATCTAATTCAGTTGCAACAAATGTAGAACAATGTAACTCAGTAGATTGGTTCAATATAGCAGTAATACTCCATTTAAGTTAATCGTCTCTAAGTTAAATTCATATTGAAACTCAAAACATCTACTTAAATAGTACCCTAAGTTTAATTCAAGATAATAACATTACTCTACTTAAGTTAACATCTTTAAGTTGAATTCATTTCGGAACCGAAAGCATCTAATTCAGTTGCAACAGATGTAGAACCGTGTAACTCAGTAGATTGGTTCAACATAACAATTTAAGTTAATCGTCTCTAAGTTAAATTCATATTGAAACTCAAAACATCTAATTTGAATTGAAATAAGTTGATATTGGTTTAGATCGATGTATATCAATGTAAGTCGATAAGCTAATTCAAGATGGCGTAAATTCGTTTAAGATAATCGTTATTACGTTGTATTCATTTCGAAACTCAACGCCCAATTGAATTAAAATGAGTTGTTATTGGATAAAATCAATGAATGTATCAATGTAAGTTAATTAGTTAACTTAATAGAAGATAACAATACTCTGTCTAAGGTAATTGTCTTTAAGTTAAATTCGTTTCGAAACCCAAACCATCTAATTGAATTGAAACAAGTAGTTAATTATTATTACTATGTCGTATTAAACCTTATTGCTTATTAGTAAGATCCTGATATGAAGCGAAAATTCGTATATGTTGTATACTATAAGGTCTATTACCGATTAAGGCTTGTTATAAGCTAGTAGAAAGTAACAAAATTGCATTTAAGTTAATCATCTTTAATATTTCAAAACTCAAAACATCTGATTGCTTTACATGAAAATATTAACTTTTAAAATCAACATTATCAACTTTTTATTTTTCAAATCTTTAATTTAATGGCACAACTCCCTCTCCATGATTTTTTGTTACACATATAACTTTATAACATTATTTTTAAAAACACCCTAAACAAACTATCAATCTACCTCTTCTCGCTTCCATAATCTTCTTCCTTTTTTCCCTTCCACTATTTTTAATTATTAAAAAAAGAGGAATTATAATAGAGAATAGAGATGATAGAATGGTCATTTGACGTTGCTGTTTTAAAAAAATTTCAGGAATCCATGTTTATCTTAAGCCAATTTCATCTTCCCGCTTAACAAAAAAATCAGTTTCATTTAAAAATTTTAGTCTAGCGCCAACTCGAGTTACTTGTTTCATTTTTTTGAAAAAGTGACCCACATTATATCAGCCAAACATAATTCATCTTCCCGCTTAACAAAATTCTCATTTCTTTTTCTAGCTCTTTACTTCTTCCTCTGTACCTATTTCTCTCCTTTTCTTTTTTTTTTCTCTATCTGGCTCTCTTGATTTCCATAGCTTCTCATAATGATTAAAGGTCTAAAACTTCACCTTCAGATCATTTAGACTAGAGATCAAGGGAATAATTTTCTAATGTTTGCCATCAAGTGTAGGTAAGTCTGATTTCCTTTATTTAGTTTTAGATTTTAAGTTTCACTTTTTTTTTTTCTTTTAACGAATTATCTGATATAGATATTTTGATCTTTGAGTCTTGGTTTCATTTATTTATTGGGATTCAGTTGTTTTGCGCTTTATTAGTAAATTTCAAAATTTTATTTATCATTATATCTCATTTATTTTCTCTGTTTGTTGTTGGTTTGTTGCAAAAACTAATCAAGAAGAAGGAAAAGAGTGAAAGATATCATTTTGGTGTGTTAGAGCTGTCTTTTCCTAGTTATATTAGGCTTCGATGTTTGTTTTGAGAAACTGGATATCAAAGAGAGAATTACATCATCTCTTTTTGAGTGATCTATTAGGAATACCTGTTAAATTAACTTTGGTGGTCACTTTCCCTTGATATTGAGTTTGAGCTTATTAAGCTTCATTTGGTGGGCTGAAGGTACTAATAAAAAATTATCATGACAAATTTTGTATGTGAAGTAGAGTATTATCATGAATTTGGTTAATAATAAGTTTAAAACAGTTTCAGTTTAAATCGGTTTCAGTTCAGTTCAGTTTCAGTTTCAGTTTGAATCAATTCAGTTAATTCAGTTAAATATTCAGTTCAGTTCAGTTCAGTTGATCGATCAACTTTTCAGTTTTTCACAGTTATTTTTACAGTTTGTTTCAGTTCAGTTGCAGTTCAGTTTTGGTTTTTCATTTACAGTTTATTTCAGTTTCAGTTCAACATTTTTCAGTTAATTTCAGTTACAGTTACTCCCAGTTCAGTTTAATTCAGTTCAAATTTCAGTTGTTTCAGTTCAACCAGCAGTTCATTAACCAAACTGACAGCTCTACTCACTATACAATAAATCTCATGCTAAGTTCTGACAAATTCATTTAACAAACAACTACAGTCTACAATATTATACCAAAAATATTCGGCAGCAACAAACAATCCACACAACAATAATTTTAGAGTAAATTTTAAGACTAATAATTGGTGCAATTTAAACTCGAAAACATGCTAATCAATTTCAAATAAACATCAAACATAAACCCATTACCCCAATTTCATATAATAGCATGATAGGTTGGCCAGAAGTAAATGAAGGATGCATGAGGAGAGAGAAAGGGGTAAAGGGGGTTTAGGTAAGGTCAAACATACATTAAACAAGTTTAATTATCGATTAAATCGGTAAGCCGTCATTAAACTTAATAAAATTTAATCATGGTACGAAGTTAGCTTGCTCAGGAATAATCAAAAGTTTGCCTTATTTTGAGAAGATCACGCAAAGTTTAGCTTATTTAAAATAATTTTTCCTTAGTTTTTTGACCCATTCTAAGGTAAAAGTCAAAGTACGGAAACAAAAATATATTTAATAAAAGAAATTTGAAATTATTTCCATAAAATAATTTAATATAAATAATTACTAAAATGGTATAAAAATACGGGGTGTTCAACTAGTGAAGCATAGTCAATATTATTAAGTGAATATATACTCAAGATAGAGTTTATCAACATATGTTGTTATAACAATTAACTGAAGTTATTATATTAAATCGTTAATTAACTTGGTTCACACAACTTACTCAATAAAATTAACCCAAGTTCTCCATGTTAGTACTATCATTAAAAATATTTACAAAACTCCTAAAATATGCACATGGTTATTATCTAATTAAGTTATCATTAGCATATATAAAGCAACTAATATATGTATATATAGTTTTTTTTTTTGGCAATTCAAAGTTTTTATTGAAAACCAAAAAAAAGGATGATACAACCTAGCCCACCTTAGGAAAGATCAAGTTTATATCAAATTCCCCCACCTTCTAGGAAGGGTTTGGAACCAGATACAACTAAATCAGTCCCAACTACTCCCGAACAAGCTCGGAGTTTACAAAATCGACAAACAAACCAAGAAAACAACACTCTCATTACACCAAGGCTACAAGAAGATCTTACTCCTAAGATTAGAGTCAACTCTACTAGCAACCGTAAAAAATAATAAGCTTCGAAGTCTTCGAGGATGCAACAGACTTTGATTAAAAAATTTATGATTTCTCTGCAGACCATATGTGGTAGATTGTTTCAATGAACAACATATTATACAACTACTTGATGCCATGCTGCTTGTCACTAACTTTACTCACCAGTTGAACTTCAGTACTCCAGGCAGGACATCTTTAGAAATATTAACTGTAGGCATCTCTTCCATATCTGAGCACTATAACTACAATCAAAGAATAAGTGCTCCAAAGTTTCCTCAGCATTATTGCACAGAACACACACTATGTCAATCACTAGGTTCCATTGGAAAAACCTAGTTTTAGTGCTAAGACTGCCATGTAAACATAACCAGACAATAAAAATAGCTTTGGGAGTTGCTTTGCTATTACAGGTAACTCTTCTCCAGGGGAACTTTCTCAGCATCACCTTTCATATGCTTATAGAGATGTTTGATTGATAATTTCCCATTTTGTCTAACAGACACGGTATAACCCATAAGATGCTCCCTTGCTGCAAAAATCTTCTTGAGAGCCCAGGAAAGTCTTGGGGGGGGGGAGTCATCTACCACATATCATGATGCTTAATGTAGTAAGCATGCAACCACTTAATCCACAATCTATCTTGTTTTTCAGTTAAAGCCCAAAAGAGCTTAGCTACAACAGCCTTATTCCAGGTCAATAAGTCTTTGAGGTTCAAGCCACTACAAACCTTAGGAGTACACAGAGTGTCCCAAGCCACTTGGTTCCTTTATAGAAGATGAATCTACTCTTGTCCACGAGATAAATTCTACGAGTGCTTTTGAATTTCTCTAAGAACTTTCTTTGGTAGGATGAAAATTTGACTCCAATATAGCTGAATACCTTGAATTACAGAGGCTACTAGTTGAACTCGTCCGAGCATAGGAAAGTTTTTAAACCGTCCAGCTTTTAATCCTGGCCACTACCTTCTCAATCAAAGGTTCACATTCATTGTAATATAACTTCCTAGATGCCGAGGCACACCCAAATATCCGAAAGGGATATTTCCAAAAGGAATTTGAGTCAAAGCTCGCAATCTAATAGCTTCATTCTCATCAACCCCAAAGAATAAAGAAATTACTTTTATCCAGTTTAGCATCTAATCCGGAGGCAGCGAGAGAAGTTTTGAAAAGCTTCAAATATAAGCTGGATTGAGCTTGCATCAGCTCTTGCAAAGAGTAATAAATCGTCTGCAAACATGAGGAGTGTGATGCCCAGCTTCCCACATCTTGGGTGAAAATTAAAATCAGGAATGTTTTTCAGTTTTCCCAAGCATCTGGACAAGTATTCCATGCAGATATCAAATAGGAAGGGGACATGGGATCTCCTTGTCTCAGACCTTTTTTGGCAGAAAAAGGAGGATTAGGGAGCCCATTTATCAAAATAGAATAAGACACTGAAGTCATACAGGTCATAATCCAAGCTACAAACTTGGGAGGGAAACCCAATTCATCAAGCACAACTCTAAGAAATGACCATTCAACAGAGTCATAAGCCTTCCTAATTAAGATTAATATTTATCATACATCTTGGACTCACATGCTTAGTGGAATAGCCCTTTATAAGCTCAGTAGCTAGTAAGATATTATCAGAAATGTTTCTGTTAGGCATAAAACCAGCTCGAGCAAGATCAATAACTTGGCCAATAATTAATTGCATTCTCTGAGTAAGAATTTTAGCAATTAACTTATAAAGCACAGAACATTAAGCAATGGGTCTAAAATCCTTAATGTAAGAAGCATTAGGAATTTTAGGCACCAAAGTAATCAAGTACAATTCACCTCGGTTGGCAAGATTCCATGATTGAAGAACTCCATAACAAAGAACATAGACTTGGTTTTTAATCACCGGCCATGTTTTCTTAAAAAAGAAACTATTGAATCCATCTATTCTAGGAGCTTTACTATCATTGATTGAATATAAAGCTTCATCAATTTCTCTGTATGTAACAGGTTGAGTAAGAGAAGATATATCATCAGGTCTCACCTGAGCACCATCTCTAAGAAGAGTAACATCAGGGCAGGGGAGATAGGTTGCAGTAGAGTCCATCAAACTCTTATAAAAATCCATAACTTCCTTCTGAATATCTTCAGCAAGAGTTAATTGATTCCCTTGAGCATCATACAACATCTCAATACTGTTCCTAGAGTACCTGTCTTTCATAGCTTGAAAGAAGAAATGATTATTAGAATCTCCAAGTTGAAACCACTGGATTCTTGACTTCTGCTTCAGAGCACTCTCTTCAATTGTATACAACTTGTTTAGCAAGGCTAAATAATCTGACTCATGCTTCTGCAAATCCTGATTAACAATATCCATCCTCATCTCAGTTTGAATAATATTCAATTGTTCCCTAAGCTGATCAATTATGCTATCAAGCTTAGCAAAATCTTTTTGATGAAGTTGCTTAAGCCTGCCTTTAAACTCTTGAAGCTTCCTCCAAACCTGACTCATCATAGCCCCTGAACCTGTTTTGTTCCACACAACTGTCACAATAGCATCAAACCCTTCATGGTCAGCCATGTAGTTGAAAAACTTAAAAGGCCTCCCTCCCTTATGAGTCTGAGAGGTACATTTCAGCAAGAGTGGACTATGATTTGAGATTCCAGGATTTTTATATTCAACAACAACATCGGCATAAACCATCTTCCATTGAACATTAACCAGACATCTATCAATTATACTGAAGATTCTAGCTCTCCCTAACTCTTATTAGTCCAAGAGTAGAAATAACCACAACTTCCAAGCTCACTAAGATCACTATTTTGCAAAGAATCCTCAAAATCTCGAGTTTCATGAGAAGTGATGTCCCGACCATGAAGCCTATCTTCACTAGACAAAACAACATTGAAATCACCCAAAATACACCATTTAGTCCGCATAGTGTCATTGATTTGCTTCAACAAGGCCCAAAGAGGTTTAATTTTCTAGTCTCAACAGTATGTAGGCCATAAACAAAAGTTACATACATACTCTTGCCAATCTTTTTATCGGTAAAATGACCATGAATCACCTGTTTAGTCTTAATAGCAACATGATAAGTAATAGCAGCAGTATTCCAAGCTATCCAGTTACGCCTCTATGAGAAAACTCATAATTATCTTCCCATTTCCAAGTATTAATACCAAACTTCCTCCTAATTTTCGCCTTATTAGTATCTTTTACTTTGTTTCTAATAAAGCAAACCCAATAATATTATTTATACTAATATATTTCTTAACTTCAAGTACTTTTGCGGGACAATTCGGTTCTCTTGCATTCCATGAGCTAATAATCATGTAATGTTAAAGTGAAAAGAACTTACCCCCTCATCTCCAACTGTGTGCACAATAAAACCAGGCCCTGGTGCTTTAATATTGGGACCCCTATTGCTTCTCCCAGTAACAACGAGACCACTCAATATCCCCTACTCGACCTGGCAAGGGGTGTTGTTATTCTTGTCTCTATTTTCGGTTCTAGCCACTTCCATTTGCACAGCAGACTCACCAACCTTCTCTTGCTATCTCTCAATAACTGGTGCAGCTTCGTCAACATGATCCTTCCGAGCTACTAACCTAGCCTCCTCCACTGGTTGTACAACTTTAGGTATCCACTTTTGAACAACTTTAGTGTTTGGCCCGGATGGTTGTTTAGTCCTAGCACGAGTCATGCCCAACAGTCGACATTTATGGCAAAAAGGGAGGGATCTATTCATAATGCACTTTCCGCTCCACAATCTCCCCATTATCACGTTCAATAGCAACCGATCTAGGTAATGGCTTAGTGACATCAACTTCTATAAGAAGTCTACCAAATGACACCCTTATTTGCCTAGTAGTACACTCATCGGCATATAGAGGAACACCTATCATGCTACCAATTCTATTCAATGTTTCGGGTCCCCAACAGTTCAATGGTAAGTTAGGAAACCCGATCCATAGAGAAACTACTCTCATGATTTCCTCATAAAAATTGAAATCGGGAGTCCAAGCCTTAGTAATCATGGGTCGACTATTAAAAGTGTAAGGACTAAAGTACAAAATTTCATTTCTATCTTCCAAAGTCTCAAATTTCACGAGGAAATACCTATCTTCCCGTAAAAAGACTTTAGGCTTGCTAACATGATTCCATTCAACATCAATATGTCTCATTATAGCTCCAATATAAGGTTTATGCCCCACAACATACAATACAATAGCATTTGCCCAAATATCGGTCAATTTCACCACTTCATTTCTATCTAAGCGTGCTACGACTTTCCCATTTTTCACGGAAGGAGCGACAAATTTGAGAGACATACCTTTAACAGTGAGCTTTTTCTCGAGCAACCGGTGAAGACCATGTACGAACACTAGGTTCAGTAGTCGATGCACCATTTTGGGCCTCCACCACCGGGATTCTGTATCTTCCTCCACCGGAGCTACTTCTTCATCATGTACCCTTGGCACTTCAATCTCTGTTTCACCATCGCTCTTATTTCCCCCTTTGGTAACAGAAGAAACCAATGGAACAAGTAACTTCTACACTTTGTTCCTTTTGCTTGCCACTTACTACTTGCATCGACGATCGGCGGTGAAAATCCGGTTCATAGCATTAATTACATCCTGTATTTCCATCGTCAACCCTTTAGGAGTTGCTTGAGGAGTAACTATTCCATTGCTACCCATAGGAGATTGAACTCCTTGCGAAGTTGTTGTCCTTGTTTTGCTAATAAACTCCGAGCTTGACGAGTCATCGAAGGATTAGAAAACCGTGATTTATTTTTGCGACCCATGATAATCACAGATTGATAGCGAAACTCTATACAATCAACATGTTCACCAATCACCATGGGAGAGAAAACCCTAAACCTCGATAGAGTTTCATCATAATGCAAATATTCTTTATATATATAGTTTTATTTTGATTAATACAACAATAACGATATCTAAACATATTAATACCATGATTAGTTTTAACTAAACTCAACCAAATTAATGATTCGGAAAATTAGCCCAATAATGAACATAATAAAGCCTGATAATTAAGCCAAAATTTATTATTAGAAGTAAGCCCATTAATTAGTTAAATTAGAATTATCTTAGGCCCAAAGAGAAAGGTATATAATGTAACATACCTGCTATACTTCCTTTATGAAGTAAGGGAGTCAAGGGAGATGCGCAAGGCAGCAGGTGCAGGGTGGCACCAGCAGCAACTCCGGCAGCACGGCAGAGCACCGGCGAGGACAAAGGTGGTCAGTTTTGGGTGGCAACTCATCGGCCCAACCGAGTTGAGGAGAGATAAATTGCAGCGAGAGTGAGGTAAACGGCGAGAGATGCGAGGGAATGCGAGGGCAAGGAGGTGCGGTTGATGACAAAAGGGTGGCGCTCAGTGGCGCGCCGGTGGTTGGGGAATGACACTGGCAGGGTGGTGGTGCTGCGGTGCTAGTGCAAAACAGAAGGGAGAGAGAAAGAAGAGTAGTGAGAAAACCGGGGAATTTTTGGGGGTTATCTTTGGGTTGCGTTTTCCGGCGAAACTAAGGGCTAGTTCCGGCGAGCTTTTGAGGATGGAAGGACTGGAATCGAGAGTTGTGAGTGTGAGTGATGCTTGAAGGTGAGTAAACATGTCTATTTTATAGCCATTGCTAACCTTCTAGAAAGCTTAAAAACCATGATTTTACTTTGATGGATCTAAAGATAACAATGGGGTTGAAGAGAATTCGAGTGAGAATTGTTCTCTTAAGATGAGAATCGATCTCAGGATCACCTGTAACAGGGAGGGAAGCTCTAACCAACTGAGCTATCCCTCACTCTCATATAATTTATACTTTAAATCTTCATAATAGTTTATCTAATGAAGTTTATTTGTTGCCTATTTAGCAAAATGATAATTAGATTTAGCCTTTTATTACAATTAACTACTTAATTAAGCATGATAAATTTTTTGGGATATTACAGGTAGACTTGGTTCTTCAGGATTACAAAAATGCACAACAACTATACAATTGTTAGCATACGGCACACCAGCTGATTCAGTGGACGATTATCTACAAATCAGTGCGTCTCTTGCAAGAGATTCATTGCAACATTTTGTCGCATGGGTCATTTCCCACTTTAGCACTAGTGGAAAAAAGCTCATCTAATCCGGTCAAAATCGGGCTTACATATCCGATTCTGGTCCAGAACGGGTGGGCCCGGATCGGCTGGCAAACAACAACTGATCCGGTTTTCACGAAAAACCAGATTAGTTTTGCCTCATAACAAATTAAATTTTTTTTTGGATTAACCAAAACTTAAAACTGAACAATCCAAGCCAACATTCAACTTATCCCAGCAAATAAAACGTCAAAACTGAACAATCCCAACCAAGCAAAAGAAGATATAGAAAATGAAATTAATTACAAAAGAAGAAATTAAAACAAACTAAATATATGAGATACGAAATTAAGACAAAATAAATACAAAAATGAAATTAAAACAAACTTCTTTCAATATTCGAAAAAAATCAAAACGCCTAATTACTAAAACTAAACTGAACAAACAAAACCCTAATATTAAATATATTCCAAAACACTAAAATGAAAAATCAGATCTAAGTAAAAAAACCCTAAAATCAGAACATAAGTAAAACTGAATTACAAATAAACTTTTTAAAAAAATGAAAACCATAACCCTAAGACGAAGGGGAAGGCGGCGGCGAGATGAGAGCTTCGAGATAATCGAGGAGACTTGAACGCGGCGGTGATGAGAGCTTCAAGATCATCGAGGAGTAGAGATGATGACGAGCGAATCAATGACGAGCGTGAGAGAAGACGGATCTGCGACGACGGATCTGCGAAGCATTGCTTATTGGCGGTGATGAGAGCTTGGTGCGAATCTGCGGCTTCAGTGGTTCAGTCGAAGCTTCATGCGAATCAATGACCATACGTGGTGGTGGGGTTCAGTCGAAGCTTTAGGGTTGAAAGAGAGGAAAGAGATAAGAGAGATAGGAGGTTCGTGAGGAGAATGAAGGGGAGGTAAATAATGGTGGTGTTGGTGTTGATTGGTTTAGGGTGAGAGGATGAGAGGACTTAGAGAGATTAGAAAGTTAGGAGGAAAACGAGGCGGGTGAGAGGGTGAGAAATGGGGGGTTGAGTTTTGGGGGGGATTTTATACCGAACGGGAAATGGGGCGGTGAATTGGGGGGGGGAATGAGTGGTTGAATGGGCCTCTTATAAATGTTAACTGATCCGATCAGCTGGACGGATCAGTTGACAAAACCAACCGGATAAGTTAACGAAACTGATCCGGTTTATTTGGCAACCAGATCAGTTAATGTGACATTTCTTTTGCGCACAAAAATACTGACTAAATTGATCCGGTGTAGGATACAACCGGATCAGTTGTTTTGTGACATATAACATTTTTTCCACTAATGTAGTGATGAATAATTGAGAAGGCCTACTGAAACGGATTTAAATAGATTGTTATTTGCAGCTGAATAATGGGGATTTCTAGGCATGATGGGTTATATTGAATGCATGCACTGTGGTGGAAAAATTCCCAACTCAATTCAAAGGAATGTATTATAGAAGACTTGGTAAGCCGACATTGATTCGAGAAGCCATTGCCATTGCCTCATATGATTTGTGAATCTGGCATTCTTTCTTCAGAATACAAGGTAGGCGTAATGATATTAATGTTCTTGATGGATCTCCGTTGTTTAACGATGTTTTTGAAGGTCGTGTACCTCTAGTTAACTGTATTGTAAATGACCACCAATACGATATGAGATACTACCTCACCGACGGTATATATACTCATTGGGCAACTTTTATACCCACAATAAACCTTCCAAGAAATGAGAAGGAAAGTACTTTTGCCTAACATTAAGAGGGTGTACGGAAAGATGTGGAATGTGCATTTGGAGTACTACAAGCTCGATTTACTATAGCTCGGCAACCTGCTTTAGCGCGTGATACAGAGATGGGGAAAATAATAATCGATTGCATTATTATTTAACATGATAGTTGAAGATGAACGATATTCATATTCCCTTCATTATGATCCTAAAGATTATAAGGAAGCTCCACGTCCTAGTTCAAGTCGACAAAATGCACAAAATGTCAATGAACCATTTAGATATGAAACTAGTGAGAATCGCATCACAAACTTCATGCTTAATAGAGTTCAAATTTGTGACAAGCCCATGTATGATCGGCTCAAGTCAGACCTAGTGGAAAATATTTGGATGAAATTTGGAGAAACCAGACTTTAATTAAGGGATAGTGTAGTTTTTATTAATAGCTTTGTTGTTTATATATTTTATAATATGCTTTGTCGACTTTTGTTCGTCTTGTTTAATACATTATTAATAAAGCGTCCATTTTCTACAATGCAAAAAGATTCAAGTGCTAATTAATCAATCGAATTAATTAATTATGTCAAATATAATTTTATTCAAATAATAATTAATACAAAAATTATTACTTAATTACCATCAAAATTCAGTAATCTAAACTTAAATTATTCATAAATAATTAATAACGTAGTGGACTTATGATGGAATTAGAGGAGAGAGAAATTATGGTGGGGTATATTTAAAAGTAGGAGAGAGATGTAATACTCCGTATATTTAGTAAGTTATTATTCATAATTTTAAAAGGTTTTAAATACTAAAAAGGCTTCTTATTTACTAAATAGGCTTTTATGAAAGATTTTGGGTATTTAAAAACGCAGCCCTTAGGGCTATTTTGACCGCAGCCCTTGATCTTTTTTCCACTAGCTAGCTTAACCCAAATGAGTATTGGGCCTCTGTTTACAAACTTTAAAAACCAAGTGCTTTGTTTAAAACAAAAATAAAATGAGTTTGTCTTGTAAGAGATCGCCTACTTTTAAATTAAAATTAGGCAATGGTAAGGCCAATATTAAAAAGAGAATTAGCCCAATAGTGACTAGGTTAATTTCTTTCGGTGACTAGTTTAATCCGTTTAGTAACTAGGTCTACTTTTATATTAAAATTAGACCGTCTCTTTTAATAATTTTTGAAAATAAAAACATTTTAAAGAATTTTACAAACATAAAAATTCGTTGCAAGCTTCAAGCTTGCAGCACCTGACGGCAGTGAGGAACTCTAAACTCTTATCCTTTATCCTTTAGTTATTTCCATATATTACTAGAGTTGTAGAATTATGTATCTTATGGGATAATTTATATCTTTCCCTAATTTTAGTTGGATGTCCGTAAATATTAGTTAGATCAGTTTATCTTTTTCCTTAAACCCATCTTTTAGTTTCCAAGTCCTATTTCGACTCTACCTATCCAACTACTATATATAGGGTCCTCCACCCCTCATATTTTTCACACCAAATTTGAGAAATACATCTCTTTTCTCGAGTTTAAACTCTCTCTCTAGCGTACCCATTCTCTTTCTCCATTAGTAGTATTTTAATTCCAAGGTGCGTGTATATATAGATCTTTAAATATGGTTTGCAAATTTAGTGTAATGCTTCTAGGGTTATTATTTTCGATTAATATGCAGCTTTTATATGTGTTTGGTTATGAACCTTATAAGTTTTGCATGAACATGTTGAATATCTATGAACTAATTATGTACATGTTATAAATCTGAAGTTAATCTTCTTTTTTATTTTTAAAGGCTAATGAGCTACGTTTCATTCATGTTTAAAGTGTACTACTAGTAGTAGATTTCTACCAAGGATGTCTTGGCCTAGTGGTTAAGATTGAGGTGCTGTGAACGATAGGTCACAGGTTCGAATCCCCCCCCCCTTTCTTTGTAATTTGTACTGCCTTCGTGGCTCATACGGATAAAAAAAAAAGTAGTAGATTTCTTGTACTTGGCGTAAATGTGTTGTATTACTAAGCGTGTCATACCATGTATTTCTTGTACAACTACCTTGTTATTATTATTATATTTTATCAATCATGATAGTTTCGATATTATTTATTTATAATAATAATAATAATAATAATAATAATAATAATAATCATAATATTATTTCATGAACAAATGAGTTACTTTATTTATACCTTTATATGGCCAAGGTCTTAGTCAAGAATTATTATTCTTTTAAAAAGAAGATTATTTCCAAAAGTTTTATTAGATATATGATCTTTTATGATCGCACTTATAAAGAGGACACAACTTGTTAATTATTAGCAAGAACGATATTTATTATTTATTTTTCCAGGCAACGACTTGTTATTTATTAGCAAGAACGGTAACTATTATTTATTTACGCATGTACTTCTTGTAGTAAGTCATGTGAACAAGGTAGTAACCCCTCGTCATAAACTCATTAAGAAATACAAAACTTTGGGGGGGGGGTGTAGACACTTAGGAAAGGTACCTAGGCAAGTAAAAATGATTTTTATTAAAGTTATATACTTTATATATAAGTGTTACAAGTATCCAAGGAAGGTTTATGAAAAGTTAAATGTTTTGAATGTTTAATTAAATAAAATGTTTAATATATTCCGCATATACATGTACTCAGTATTTTTACTGACATGCTTTTATTTGTTTTGTTTTACAGTTTTATCCCTGTGATGACCCTATTTTGGCGAGTAGAGTTTAGAGGTTGATACGTATGATGCATACTTCAAATAGGGGAGCTAGCTAGTGAGGAATCATAATTAGTCTAGGAGTTGTTTTATTTTCTTAATTTCCATTGTCATAGTTGAACAATAAGGTTTATTTCGATAAAGATTCGTTATTTCAGTTATTCCGCTGCATTAGTTTAAAGCCCAGTTAGTAATTAGTATTAAAGCGTTTAACGTTATCACGTGGCGGTGATACTCTCAAGTTTCTCAAGAGTTTTTATATTAAAATATGTTTTTCAAAAAGAGAGAAATTTGGGAGTGTTACAAGAGAAATGTGATGACCACAAATTGGAGGGCAACCATTAGGAGTAAGAAATGTATGGGATTGAGATGAGTAAGGTATGAACGAGGTGGAAGAGTGAGAAAATAATAAAATAATTGATGACCGCAAACCATAGGGCAACCATTGAGCTTGCTCTTACAGCTCAATCAATCAAGGAAAGTATTTTGGAGCAAGCTAACGTTTGCAAAGAGAATGGGCTAGAAACTAGCAAGACTATAGATGATTTGTAATACCCCTCATGATTGCTTTAAAGGGATTTAGCAGGCTACGACTCATTCCAACAAGATGCATCTTTCTTTTAGGGAGCTCATTTCCTTAGTTTCTCCACAGTTAAGCGTGCTTGGCTGGGAGTAGTCCAGGGATGGGTGACCTCCTGGGAAGTTTCTCAGGGTGCGCATGAGTGAGGACAAAATGTGCCGGAAGAACTTGTGTTGGTTATTGAGGACAGTTGTTGGCCCTGGATGCGCATTGGTGACGATATACTCGACTCCGTATGGGTCGGGGTGTTACATGATTGATTATCATTGATTGATTTGCTAGGGAGATTATCATTGCTATAAAAAAACTATTCAGCAAATTAAGGTTCAAAGCATCCAAAAAATTATTCGAAGATGTATATATAAATTGATATTTAACTTAATAGATAATCATCAAAAAATAAATTGTTATTAGCCGCAAAACATTTTTTTTGAAAAAAAGTCGGGAAAAAGTTTTGTAGCGTTAACAACAATTAAGATGATGTTGGAATTTTTTTTCCCAAAATAAATAAGGTAACTTTTAATTTTCTCAAGATAATTATTTAGAAATTTGTAAAATTTTCGAGGTGTTACACATAAGCTTTCTTGTTACTACATTTTGCCAACTTTGCTTGATGATCATCAGAAAGCTTAATTCCCTTGTATTTGTCATACATTTTTTCTGATTTTTGGACTTGGTGATTCCTATATTATCAACTCTTAGATTGTCAATCCTCAGAGTTTCTTTTGTATCTTGTGAGTATTTTATCTCTTTTGCAAAAATCTGATTTGCTAAGCTATTTGAGGATTATCAAACTTAAGTGTGAGACCAATTACACATGTATTAACTTATAATGAACTTATTGGGCATGGATTTGTAAAAAAAGGCATGACATTATGCTTTGTTTCTCATAATAAATATTAATTATAATCTCAAAGCAATAATCCTATATTTATAAACAAAGTTTATAGCTCAGTGATGGAGGTTTGAAGAGTAAAACTAAGGCAAAACAGCCTAAAGAACGTGCGCTGAATGCGCGACCGTGCGCTGAAAGCCCGAACATGCGCTGAACGCCCGAACATTCGCTGAACGCCCGAGCGTTTGCTCCAAACTGACAAACTAAAGAAAAAAAAGTTGCAGCCAAGATGGAGCTTTCGCTACGTGGTGGCGTGAACCCCGTCAGGGAGCATTATCTCCTCTTCGTGCAATGCTTCTTCGTTGTTTGTCTTAATATTTTGTCTTACTATTATTCTTTATTTCGTCATTATAATTGCTCTTTTTATGATAGATTTAAAGTTTTGAAAGGATTATCCTGTCATTAGCGAAAATCTCTTCATTGTCTTTATTCTCGTCAAATGGTTTTCTCTGTGAGTAGGGTCTTCGTTGTTCTTTCCATAATTCTTCGAGAATGAATGCCACAGAACTCGAGCTCGATTTTAGGGTTGGAATGAGATCATACTGAGAAGGTTGCTCGTTTATTATTGCTATCTTATGTCCTCTGTTCGTCGTAGTTTTTACCTTATATGTATCTCTACGAGAATAAATCAAACACTAAATACCTTGTTAACACTCAACGTTTATTAGATATTCGAATTTTAAATTCTTAATAGGTAAGAGTGATACTTGAACGTTAATCATGAAATAATAAAAGGGTCAAAATTTGGTGTCTATAGCAGGTCTGCCGAATTTTATGCCCCGAAATTTTCTCCGTCATTGATGATGAATCTACATATTTGATTGCAGGTATTGAGGTTGGAATGTAGAGGACTAGAGAGAAAATTGGGGAAAGTTTTGGTGTGTAAGTTTGAGAAAGAAGAAAGAGAAAGAATTGAGAAAAGAACGATGACCTTGACTACACGATGAAGATGAATTAGATGTTGAAAATGGAGGATTTGAAGATTTTGGAATGGAATTTGTTGAGAAATCTCTTTCGGAGTCTGGTACACCCAATGGGCTCAGAAATAGAGTTGTTCATGGGCGGGACGGCCCGCCAAGCCCGCCCTGTCCGTCCCACTAGATAAGCGGGCTTGGACTTCCATTTTTTTAAATATGAAATTTGGGCGGGCTAAGTCAGGCCAGTTAATTTGATGGCCGGGTATGGGCGAAGTAAATTTTAATACGGCCTGGCCCATCCGACCCATTTATGATTTTACATAGATAATTATTTTTAAATGCCACAAAAAACAACGAGCATTTTTATGAAAAAAAAACACCTTAAAAAGTTGAAACAATATTACTCATATTTTAGGAAAGTTTGGCATATACAACTAAATATTAATGATGAGAGGTATGTTCGACTGTTTAATAAAGTATTTTGGTTTGCTAAGTATAACTAGGCATTGTGTTAAATTTCTTTAGTTTAACAAACTAGTAAAGCACAAATAATGGTTTTCTACCACTTGTTGGACTATTGAAGATTCTTCTTCGAAATTGATTATCGAACTGATGAAAATGTTTTTTATTCGACGCTTTTTAGGCCCGTTAGCCCGCAGGCAAGCTCGGCCCGTTTTTAGGACGGGTAAGGACAAAGAAATCAAGCCCGCAAAAAGGGCTTACTCATTCATTATTAGGCCCGCCGGACAAATATTTTAGAAATGGCCCTGCCCTAGTCCGCAAATGATCACTTCTACTCAGAAACTGGTGCTTGCTCTTCTCAAGTTCGATAAAAAAAAGCTGATCCAAATCCGAGACACAATATTCAAATATGTTCTAAAATACTTCCTCCTTTTTTAGTTGCAATGTTTTCTATTTATGAAGTTGCATATTACTTACAACATTGACATTTTAGCAATGTATTCTCTCATTCTCTCTCCTAGCATATGAGGGCTTTTTTATTTATCTCTCACTTCTCCTAAATTCTTGTGCAACGTTTTAGGGCTTGTTCGGTTGCAGCTTTCAAGGTAGCATTTAAATTTCTAAAAATTATTTTAGTATTTGGCAAAGTAGCTTTTAGAGGTATCTTTCATGTTACTTTTAGCTTTTGATTAGCTTCTGCCAAAAGGTAAGATTATTAGGTTTTTGAGTAGCTTTTGTCGAAAGCTACCATTTTTACATATTATTTACACATTAAAATTTTGTGAAATTACTAAACACTCGTACTTAAAACTTCTAAAATCACAACTAAAAGCTAACAACTACCGTCACAATAAAAAGCTTACAACTAACAACTACTTTTGTGGAAAATACCCTTAATATTATAAGTAAAAATAAGCAAATGAAGATAAAGTCCGAAAATAAACACATGAAATATATACCCTAATTACTTTGGAAAATGCAATATTGATTCTAACCATTATAGTCTTTTAGACCAATACTTTATAGAGTTAAGCATACAAATGAGTACTAAACTTTGCACAAAGGTGCAATTTATTCACCCAACATGTAAAAGTTGCACTTTTCTCAAAACATAACTTTGTTAACTTCTCTGTTAACTTCAAATAAAATGAATATATATTGGTGATTGGCACAAAAAACGAGATTGACAATTATCCTCTCTCCTCCTCTCAAAACCAGATTCACCACCTTCCACCCACCACTCCACCTCTCGTCGTTCTTTTTTTCTTGACCAAGAAAAGATTACCATCTTTACTTTTTGAAAGATTGATTTTTTTCTGATATAATTTGTTATGCGCGTTGATTTTTCATTTGTTGAATTGGGATACTTTGCGTGCTTTAGATTTTTTTCTTGAATTTTGAGTTTGTTCTGGGCGTAATAATTTTGAAGTTTTGATAGTGAAAATTACTGAGATGTCTCCCTCACGGCCTCACCTGATCAAACCCGATCAAGCCCGACCATCTTCGAGATGATGGCTAGTGAGCCCGACATTCAGCCCGCCTCTCTACTCTGCAACTTAAAATCTTCAATGGCTTCTTTTTAACCTTGTGGTATACTAAATCTCCCCCCCTCAAAAAAAATACAGTATACCACAAGTAATAAATCTAATGGTAGAGTGGAGCTTTGAATACTCCAGTAACTCCACAACATATGGTTCTGAAATTGCTGTGGTTTCTAATTTCATTTCATTAACTTGAAAATTCATTTCTTTCCAAATTCATACCTACAATTAAGACACAATCAATTTCACCTGCAAATTGAAGAAAGAGGAAGGTGGAGTGATGGATCGCAAATTTATGGAATTGGAGAAAAGGGGGAACATAATTCAAATCCGACAACCGTCAAATCATCCCCATCGGCAGATTCAGGTTCACTCATGCAGTTCGCCTGAAGCTCAAAGTCACCGGAATCAAACTCTATAGTGCAGATTCATGGCTTCACTTCTTATAACAATTAACTCCAAGAATCTGAAATCTCATGTGCCCGTTATGAGCAAATTAATGTGAAGAGAGAGAGAGAGAGAGAGAGAGAGAGAGAGAATTTGGTTTAAAGAGGGAGAGGGGTGGTAGAGTAAATTGGTTGGGGTCTGTGTAGCCAGTTTGTAGAGGGATGCGGCGGTGTCATGGGTTGTTGATAGTCACTGGAGGGGGATGGGGTTGGGTGGAGGGAGAAAGAAGGATAATGAAAGCTATGGAGGAAGAGAGAGAAAATGGGTAGTTAGGTCCATTTTCGTTTTTTGTGCCAATCAATATTTTTTATTTAATTAATGGAAAGTTAAAGACAAAGTTAACAGAGTTATGATTTGAGTGAGTAAAATGCAACTTTTACAACTAGGGTGAGTAACCTATGGCTTTGTGCAAAGTTTAGTACCCTTTACTATGCTTAACCCATACTTTATACTCCCCCTGCAGTTTTGCAGGTGAGCGAATTGCAGCACCATGCACTCCCAGAGGAGCTGATGATGCTGATCTTGTTAGGAGGAGTTTGGATGCTCTTGCTTTTAGGAAGAGAGTTGAGATTGATTTTGACAAGCAAAGTTTTTCTGAAGCTGAGGCATTATTCTCTCAGGTATTGATTGTATTTTTTTTAATGTGCAGTTGGTATTGTGTACATAATATTCGAGGCCGAACTTTGACCGTAACTGCTTTTGAATGTGTCATTTGAAATATTTGATTAACTGATTTCCCTTCTTTATCTTAAGCACTGCCTGCAATCTTCTATGCTTACATAATATTGTCACGTCATATTTGTTATTTAAGCAAAATTGATGATTCATGTTACTTGATGTTAGAAACTTGAGCATGTCTGGCATGGCAACTCTGATTGTTGGAACTGGAAACAAAGGAACCATCATTTAGGTTACATGCTGTTTTGTAAAACGGGTGGAGTAATAGTTTCATTTCTCGAGGTTAACAATTTTCACCCAATTATTATCCACCTCAACCCCATGGTACACATTATAGTATCCCCCTAGATCCCATAGAAGTGTTTCCATTTTATAGAGGAACCAAACACTCAATAAAGGTAACAATTGTTGTTACCATTTGTTCCCTTTATTTGATTTACTTCCCTTTATATTTCATAAGTTAAACCACTTAGTATAATCTTATAAATATATGTTGTTAGAAGAGCTGCTACTGGCATGTTTGTTGTTTCAGGCTATAGAAGCTGAACCGATTGGAGGCGTTCATATTTCATACAAAGGAAGGTGTGGGAAAGCTAATGTCTTATTGTATGTAGAAGATAAGATCACTTGTTTTGGTTTGTGAAAAATACCCTTCGAGGAAAGAGTGAACAAGGAGTGAATTCTATTTGCGAGTTAGGTCGCTGATAGCTTGACTATTCTTTATTGCTTTAACACTAACATTGTCTTTAGGATGCTTCTTACCTTCTTTTGGATTTGATTATCACAATAAATATGGCATGTAAAATTTTCAGTTTAGAAGCTGTCTTCACTGAATAACTGGGCATCCTGTCTGCACTCAGGTCTGTAATAAGGTTGGCATCAGGAAACTTCAGTGGGGCGCTTGAAGATGCTAGGGAAGCTCTAGTTTATGCCCCACATTATGCTGAGGTGGGTGGGTATTTGTGGTTCTAGTTGTAGGGAGCTTCATGGTAACTTATGGTTTTCAAAGCACTTCTTGGACTGTAACCGATCCTTGGTTATGTCAAAGTTTAGCTTAATTAAATTCAGTGATGAAGTTATCCTCCCTCTTAGAGGTAGTATTACTTTGCTTATTTGGAAGATGTAGTTCTGTGATAAACTAATAGAGTAACTAGGACTTTATATGTTTATTAATATGTACTTCTAGTTTTGGTGGTATGTAAGTAGTACAATCAATTGTGCTTCGGGATATGTAGAAATCTTTCTAGAAATTAATAAATGACGCACAAAGCAGTTACCGTGAGCTGTGCTACTCGACATGGTGAGAAGGGGGGGTTATTGTCTTCAGAAACTGCAAATTTTTGCTAGTGGCATGTTCAATATATCTCATGGCAGTGTTACTCAAGTGGTACACTTAATGATGTCTTGCAATCTTTTGGTGAAAGGGGTAGTAACTTCATACAGAGTCATTTCCATACTGAAAACCAATGGTTATAACTTATAATATGGGAAGTCACATCAATTATATATCCTTTATTATGGTTATGCTGGGGATGGCTGGTACTTTACAAATCTTAGGCTTATATTTGCCAAGGTGATATTTTTCTAGCAATGGATCAACTAGAAGCAGCTGAAGCATCATATGCCATGGCAGGGCCGTCTTAAACATTTTAGAGACCCTGTTCTAATCTTAAAAATTAGGCCCCTAATATTTAATAAAAAAAACGAATTTTTCGTAAAAGATGCATGTATTAAAAATATTATCAAATTACAATTATATTCTTACAAATTGAATCCCCAAAAAACTTAAACTACTTTATTTAAATGGTAAATAAAATCTAGATAATTGTTCAATAGGTGGACATCTTACACAAGGCCACTAAGCCTTGAAAATTAAAATATTACATTACATCATTTACAAATTGCAGCTTAGGAGAGTTACCTGTCAATTGTGATCTTCTTCGTCACATGGCACACTTAGGCTAACAATATCAATCTAAAAAATTAAAGAAAAAAAATGATTAATATTATAATATAATAAACCAAATTAAATAAGTAGTGTAAAATGTAAATATTTAGAATTTACTTTGTCTTTGCTTTCTTCAAACTTCGTCAAATCATAATTACATACCATGACTCCCTGAGTGAATTGAGTGAGAACTGAGAACACACAGACTACCGAAGTGCCGACGCGACGAGATTGACAAACGAAGAAACAAAAGCGAAATTCCCCAAATTCCCCAAATTTCCCTGGTTTTTTCGTCTTCCATTGCTCCTAACCTCCTACTATCTTCTGAACCAAAATACTGAAATACAACAAAAACTTGAAGGTATGATCTTAATTTCTTTTGTCTAAAAATTAGTTGATAATTGATGAAAAATTAGAGATTGGCTAGAATTATATAAAGAGTAAAAAGAATTAGTCTTTAATTGAAGATTTAATGGGGAAATCAGAATTGAGTTTTCCATATTCTTCATAACAGTTGATAGGGAATGAGTGAGAGGATTTTGGGAAGTTGTTATTAGATATTGAGAAATTAAGGATATGAAAGATTTTCAAAAGACAATAAAATTTGGAAAATTGCGTGTGAGTTGTTGCCAATGATGTGGACCGAGAATTTAGGGGAAGTTAGAGAGTTGATGATGCTCAATTCCCGCTGTATGTTTGAGTTTGGGAGAGAAGAATGCTCTGTTTTTTTTTTTAAAAGGCTGGGCTTTAATATTTTGGGCCCTCAAAATTTCGGGGCCCTGTGCTGATGGTCTGTTTGCACAGGCCATTGGCCGGCCCTGTGCCATGGCGTTGGAGACTGATCCTTCTCTCCGTCGTTCTAAAGCTTTCAAGGTAAGTTCCCTTAGAACATTTGTGTATAGGCTATGTTTTTCTCACTTTAGAAAACTGAGTTTCTAAGAAAAATAAGTATTTAGGTTTAGAGAAAAGTCAACTTTAAAAGGAATATAAATGTAATAAAGGCCCTCGGCCCTGAGCAAATGTACACCCAGTACTTGTTGATGGATGGCTATGGCGGAAGCGACTTGTAAGGGATGAATGGAAAGCATTGCGATCCATGGGCGTGAATTTTCTTCACATTAATGGGTTTTTAACCTTATTTGCGTCTTTTTAGTTTAAAAGTATTCTATCAGCATATCATGACCAACATATATAATATGAGTATGGTATATATTTGGTGAATGATTTTTTTTTTATAATATTATGTTTCATTAACTATATAATTAATTAATAAAATATTTTTTTTTCAATCTTGACAAAAGAGTGAACATAAAGGACGACCCTGCGAGGAGCATGTGATTTTTACCGCATCGTCTACTAAGGAAATTTCGCAGTATGACTCTTCCAAAATCTTCTACACTTGGTTTGTTTTGTAACGGATGGTCTTGAGTTTTAGTTTCATGGGTAGTACTTGTTGTGACCTAAAAATGAAGGGTTGAAAAGTTGACACGCGGACCCATCAAAGGCCTCCAGGTGTCCTTAAAATTGAAGGAAAACCTGGTCTTTCCTAGGGTTTGATTTCTCTGGTGTTTGAGGCTCACGTTTAGATAGTAGGAATAAACAAAAGCCCAATTCCCAAAAACGGCTGCATATGATTGGTTGAAATTCAACCCCCAATCATTGTCTGCCACGTGTCGAATTCTGATTGCTTAGCCAATCAAATGCCCCTATTCTAGGGTGACATCAAATGACAGCTTTCAGATTCCAAACACTATATATAGTCCCCTTAAAATCAGGTAAAAGGTAGATCATTGAATATTGTGCCATTACTCTCCTAAAATGTTCTCTCTCTATCTCTACACCTGATTCCATACCTGAACTGACTTAAGCTTCGGAGGGGGAACCACCACCCAAACCTCCAGGGTTGGTTTTCTTTGCTGTAGGTTCGGAGTGCGGAGCAAAAGCATCATTGCACAAGTCTCTCCAAGAACATATTGAAGAAAGAAGTTGTTTGACCTACAAGTAGACTAAACATTTGGCGCCGTCTGTGGGGAGATGCAGCGATGACTGACTGTCACTCGTCCAACCTATCTAGAAACCGCAGCTATTAGATTTGGGTAGAAGACAATGTGGATGATGATCGACCGCCTCGAGGGAGGGATATGCCTCCCTCCAATGTTCCTGATCAAAGTCAAGTACCTGTTATCCAGGAAAATCTTGAACGTCCTATAACTGCTGCTCATCTGGAAAATGTGTTGAATGACTTCCAGACCAAGATGGCAGCAGTCGTCCAGGAACAGATCAAGAACAATATGTTGTTTTTTCTAGGTGAATCCAGAGCCGACTGCTCCCAACCCAGCTCCCCTCCGGAGACGCTCTCAGGAGAATCTTGCAGGTCCAAGTCGACATGCTCGTCAAGAAGTTTCTAGAAGGATAACCAGAGAGAAACATCCAGCGGGTAGTGAGCAACGAAGGAAGATGGACTGAAACCTGATGGTAAGGTCTCAAGATGATCGGCGTCCAATTGGGCATCAGATGGAAACAGATGCTCGGGAATATTTGGAAACAAAGAAAGCTGCTGCATTACAACGGTCGGCCATAGGGTCTACACCGTATTTGAGAGATCCCCCTTTGAAGATACACTCTCGGACAGAAGGAAGAAGTCTGGGTCCTTCCCTTCTTCGTCCAAGGCAAGAAAAAACAGTGGTGCAGCCGATGGTCTATCGACGTGCAGCCCCACCAAATACCTCATCTAATCCTGTTTTGAACGAGTATCATAAGGAGTTCATACCCATTGAGGGGCAGCTGGGAGCCCTCCGGATCAACTACCCAACCCTATTCTCGGCCAGGATCATGGAGGCGCCCCCCTTGCCAAAGGTTAAACTCCCTACAATTGAGCCATTTGATGGAACGACTGATCCTGTCGGTCATCTTTCCGCTTACAAGCATCAGATGTATGTTAAGCAGTAGATGATGCTACTTGGTGCAAGAATTTTCCGGCTACTCCGAAGGGAGTAGCTCAGAAGTGGTTTAACAATCTCCCCCCCCTAACTCAGTTAAAAATTTTACTGAACTCGGTTATTTATTTACCAGTCACTTTGTAGCAAACCGACAAGAACAAAAGACAAGCATGCATTTAGGCAAGGTCATTCAACGTCCAAAGGAAGCTCTTCGGAGTTTTGTTAAGAGATTCAATCTAGAAGCTTTGCAGATTTAAGATCTTAATGTTGGAGTGGCCTTTGACGCCTTTATTAGAGGGCGACTTCCATGAAGTTTTAAGTTTGATCTTATTAAGAAGAAAATCATCAGTCTTACAGAAGCCATGAAGGAGGATGAGGCATTCATACATGCTACTGAAGTTTGTGCTGAGGCTAAACACCCCAAGTCCAAGAAGCCTGAGGAGGTGGTTCCGGCAAAAAAGAATAACCCAAAGAAGGCTGAGACTTGGGTCGTGACCTCCACAACTACCTCGTACAAACGTGGAAAGAGAAAGGAATCGGAAGCTTCAGTCGATTCAATAGAATTCAGCAAAGATCAATATTCCATTCTTATGGAGATAAATGATAAGTATGAGCTCAAGGCTCCAGCTGAGATGAAGGCTCCCTATAGAAACAGGGATAGGAGCAAGTATTATCATTTCCATAAGGACTGTGGACATGAGACTAATGAATGTAAGCACCTGAAGAGGGTCCTGTAAGATTTGGCTCGGCAAGGAAAAATGAATTCGTATTTACCCCGAGGGGAAAAGAAGTTTCAGAAGAAGGACGATAGTCAAAGCAAAAAGAAGGAAACACTAGTGGATAAAAACGCAAGGGCTGCGGTGCAAGGGCTGCGTTTTTTGAAAAACGCAGCCCTTAATAGTGAAGGGCTGCGGTTAGCCCAAAAACCGCAGCCCTTTTAGTGAAGGGCTGCGGTTAGTCGAAAACCGCAGCCCTATAAGTAATAAAGGGCTGTGGTTTTTTAAAAATGCAGCCCTTTAAGTAATAAAGGGCTGCGTTTTTTTTTTAAAAACGCAGCCCTTTATGGGCTTTTTTTTTTAATAACTTTAATGTGAAAGGAATTGCAGGGGCTTGAAGGGTTTCTCACAAATTAAAACTCAATCTCACAAATTAAAACTCAATCTCACGCCTCCTTCGTTCTCCCTCTTCTCTCTCACCCTCTTCCCTTATCTCTCACCCTCCCTTGTCCACTGCTGCAACACCACACCGCCGGCACTACAACCGCACCTCCGCCTGCCAGCTGCCGCCGTGCAACAACCACCACTCGCGACGCCCGCCTCACCTCCTGACCGCCGTGCAGTTCACTCAGAGCCCTTCTCTCCCCGTCCTCCTCCTCAACCCTGTACTGCCGTTTTTTTTGCTACCACCGGCGACTTTATCGTGCTCCTGCTACCACCGGTGCTTCGTGGATGCTGCTGCTTCGATGGGGTTTCCTCGCCGTCGGTCGAACTCCGCTCATCTCTTCCTCGTCGTCGAGCTCCGCTTAAGCCGTCGTTGTCGTCGGTGATAATTTTTCTTTTTCAGATCTATAATTTCTTGATCTTTGTTTTGATTAATGTTTATGTAATTTCAGATCTATAATTTTTTCTCTTATGTATTTTCGATCGCTTTTTTTCATTTTCGTTGGTTTTTTTTCATTTTCGTTTGTTTTTTCATTTTCATTCGTTTTTTTTGATATATAATGTAAATTTCGACTGTTCTTGTTGATATGTAATTTCGTTTTTTTATTTTCATTCGTTCTTGTTGATATATAATGTCGACTATTATTGTTATTCGTTTTTTTAATAGTTAGTGCCTTAAATTGTTCTTGTTTTTTTTACTGTAAATTGTAATTTGATGTTCTTGTTGATTGTTAATAAATAATTTCGTTTTGTTTGTTTGTTGATTCGTTTTTTGATTTTTCCTGTTGTAAATTTCTTGATATATTTAGGAGTAAAAAATTGCCAAATTTTTTTTATTTTTTTATTTTTTTGGGTCAAAAGGGCTGCGGTTATGGTCAAAACCGCAGCCCTTTGTACAAAGAAGGGCTGCTACGGAAAGGGCTGCTGGCCAAAAACGCAGCCCTTAGGGCTATTTTGACCGCAGCCCTTCCGTTTTTCTCCACTATTGAAAGTAAAGCACTAATGAGGATGTTGTTCTGGTCATTTTAGGAGGATTTGCGGCTGGAGGACCTACCAATCGGGGGCACAAAAACTATCTTAGGGAGCTCGGCCAAATTTTGTTAACTGATCAGACAAAGGCCGAGCCCTTCCCAAAGGTAGTGGTCAGTGAGCAAGACTGTGGGAAGCTGAAGACCCCTATGATGACCCCCTAGTTGTCGAAATGAAGATAGCAAATCTAAGAGTGAGAAGGATTTTGTTTGACACCGGAAGCTCGACGGACATTATCAGTGCAGATTGTTTGTCCAGGATAAAGTTTGATGAGAAGAACTTGGTCCCCATTCATCATCCAATCAATGGGTTTGGGGGAGGAGTCATCCATCATATGGGGACGGTTACTCTGCCGGTCCGAGTACGAGAAAAGGACGTCTCACGAACTTTCTTCATCAAGTTTCTAGTCGTCAGAGACTTAACAGCCTTCAATGCTATTCTTGGACGACCAACTCTGAATCATGTTAAAGTAGTAATTGTTGCTCATTTTATGCTCATGAACTTTGAATGTGACGGAGGGTAGATAGGAACTCTTTATGGAGATCATCAGGCGGCCAGAGAATGTTACTTAACCACTCTAAAGCCATCGTCCTGGAAGGTTGAGGAGAAAGACCAGACGAAGGTTGCTTGTTAAGGGAAAACGGCAGAGATTATAATGACCCAAACAACCTCGTTGAGAAAGACCATTGAAAATTCTGAGACGCAGGTTACCCCCTCAAGGAGAGACCCTTCCCAGCAAGAAAAGAAAGTATGTGCCAGTCAAGGAAGAGTCTCGCTCGTCTAAAGAAGTTATGGCCATCATGGGTTTGGCACTTGAGCGTCCAGAGCCTGTTGAGGCCCCAAAGGATATATGTCTAGATGATGCTCGTCCATAAAGGACCATGAAGACTGGATCTTCTCTTGCCCCTGAGTTGCAGGGAATTTTGATAAATTTAGTCAAAGAGTTTCAGGATGTGTTTGCCCATGGTGTTGAAGAGATGCCTGGGATTGATCTAAATTTAGCTGTTCACAGGTTGAATGTTGACCCAAACATGAGACCAGTTCGTCAGAAGAAAAGAAATCTAGGACCAGCCAGAAATCAAGCGGTGCATAATGTTGTAATACCCCGAATTTTAATCTCGTTTTATTAGCTACTAATTATGTTTATTAGTATAATTACGTCCTAAAATTTTTCGAAACTATTCTGATGAAGATTATCTTCTAAAATAAGTATATTTACCTTAGTTATTACAAAAATGATATTTATTATGATAAATGATTTTATAATATGATTTATGAAAGAAAAAAAAAAAAGAAAGAGGAATGAAGAAAGCTGAACATCAGCTTCTCCAAACCAACCGACCAACCACCCCCCCTCTACTCCCTCTTTAATTCCCTACTCTAAGCTTCCCTATGGTGAACCACCAACCTCCATCATTCCACCTCCATTAATGCCTCCAAATTTCTTTCTATAAATGCTCAGTAATTGAGCTTTGAAATCACAAGTTCAACAACCAAAAAGGAAACCCCAAACCCCAGTTTTTCTCTCTCCTCTCCCCAACCCATCTCTCGCACCCCTCTTCCTCTCAACCTCGCCGGTGTTCTTGAAGCTCGCCGGAGCTTCCCTCTACTCCCCTGCTCGCGCGGTGCTGCGGTGCCCCTGCTCGTGTGTCTCTCCTCCGTTCGCTGCTGCTGCTGCTTGCTTTGTGTCGAGCGGTCTTGGCCGCGCCGTTAGGCGATCGACCGGCCGGAGACCCGTTTCGCACCTCGCCGCCCACCGCGACGCAAGCCCCGTTTCTCTCTCTCTCGTGCCCTTCGGCTGCTGCTTCTTCGTGCGTCATTGTTGTTGCGTGGTCGCGTTGTTCTTTGCGGTGTGGTTGTTGCTCGACAAACGCCGGCGACGTCCAGATCCACAACACCACCAGTCCTCTGTTTGCCTTTGTTGTTGTTGGAACTACTACCCCTCTCTTTTCTTCAAACTTCACGATTACTACACCTTTTCCTTATTCCTCCTATGTTGTTTTGTTTCTTCAAATTATGATTAAGGATTAGTAACTTGATTATGGATTGTTAATGTTCAATGTGATATGTGATGTGGAACTCATTGTTGCTTGTGAATTGAAATTCGAAACTGAGTAATGTTGTGTTGATAATTGGGTGAATGTGTGCTGGTAGATTGTTGCTGCTAATTAATGTTAGACTTGTAACTCTAATACATCAACTAAAGAATATTACAAATCAAGTATAATTTACTTGCCAAATTTATGTTAAAGTAACAGACACTTATATATAGTTAAGATGATAAGAATAAAAGAGTTATGTTACAAAGTCTTAGTTTATGGTTTTCGTGATCTTTATTAGTGTTTGAAGGCGACTTGAATAACAAATTGATTAATAAAGTAATTAAGTCATGTTCTTGGTTGGTTTCTGCTATTTACGAAAGCTGTTTATATATTGTTATTGATGAAAGTTTAGTGAATTGTGAAAAGGTGGCATACCTAATATAGAACAAGACTTTTAATTGTAAGTTAACATTTTGTCAAAGTCTTTATTATATTAATAAGTGGATTAAATTGGTAAGTTATGATAATGTTCTAAGTGTAACTAACCAGAATGTTTTCTAGAGTCGTTGGAGTATAACTTTAAGAAGTTGATTAATTAGATGAAAGTCTCTTATAAGGTGCAATCATGATTAATTAGTTTCAAAAAGAGTATATAATTAGATCATAGGTTTCTTATTATATATTTTAATAAGTTGAAAAGCGAAGAGAATGTATCACCGGACTATTGTTAGAACTAGTTAGAGTTGAATCATGTTTAATGACCACAGTCGAATATGTGAATTATATCGCTAATGAGCTTATTAATATAGATATGAAGGAGTATGAAATTAATATGTCTTATGTTTCATAAGTGATCGAAAAATGTGAAAAGATGAATCTTGTTCTTATGAATGACGAGTTATGAATTATATACTAAGGAATGATTCGTTTGGTGTTGTGTCTATTTGGAATATAACGAGAAGTTCTCTAATTACCATTGTTCAACTTACTAGATTTAACTTGATATATGTCATTTAATTAATTCTAATTGAAGGATGTGAGTAATATGGTGGAAGTAATTATAATCGGTCTATGAAGGTTTTACATGTAACCCCCGTGAGAGAACTATCACCAAATTACCTTATCATTATAGCTTAAGTAGTTGGAGATGATTGTGGACTTAAGCAATGGATTAGTTAGTATGTGATGTGGAGATGTCTTAGTTTATATAATGATCTGTTTAGACTCTTAAGAGTAAATTACTACGAGTTTCTAATCAAGTATTCTTACTCACGGGTTGACAAAGCAATAAGGTATTAAGGTATAAGTAATCTAACGATATACCCATTGAATGACTCTTAAACGATTTAAGATACGAAAATACTGCTATGTTCTGCTATGCTTCTGATATGTTTCTGTTGTTATTCTTAAATGTACTTTAAGTTATGAGACATGCTTATGATTACTTTCCATGATTAATGATATGTTTTGCATATGGATTGCAGGAAATGGAATGTTTTATGATGATTATGATGATACGATGCTATGAAATGATTATGAATCTGAATTGATAAATGAACTCAAGTGACGGTTGTATTTATGAAATGAGTTATTGAAACCACTATGAATGGATTGAGATTATGATGGATGAAATATGTTCACACTGGATTGAACAATGATGACGTAATTGTATACGTGATTTATGTGATGACGTGAATTAAAAGATGTTAATCACGTAAAGTGAAATATCGGAGGGAAATGATGAACAGGTTGCCCTGTATGAGTGGTTCAGCGGCCCCTACGGGTTCTCTCGGTTACTATGCTGATTTTACGTTACTTGTCTTCCTTCTATCTTGTTGTGATCCAAGTAGAAGGGGTGTGCACACTAGGGACTCGTTATTATGGCCATTATGTTATCCGTAGGTGGTTACGGGGGATTGACCCCGGCCTACAATGTTGAAGTAAGTGGTTACGGGGATTGACCCGCCAAACTGCGGCGTTCTCTTTCCTCTCCTTAAATAATCGAATTAATTAAGATTAATTATGTAATTAATCATTGTATATATATCTACATGTGAACGTATGGATTATGTGAATATTGCTATGCTGTTGTGATATGGTTATGAATGATGTGAACATGTATTGATTACTTGAGAATCGTAGACACCAAAGCATGTTTTAAGAATGTTTTATGGGTTAGTACTCAGCGTTGTGCTGATGTGTATGTCAATGTTTTGTTTTGTCACTACTGTGGCCTGTCACTTGGTGGGTGGCAGTGTTACAATAGTGTCAGGTTGAAGTCCTGGAGCATCTCTTCCAAGATAGAAGCGGTTAAGTACTACGATCTCAGCTACGAATGTTTTATGTTTTCTTTGAGGCGAGGATGTTCCATTTTGTAATAGTTAGATAATTAATTGATTTAGTTTCATTTCTAGTTTTTGGTTGAGCAATAGTGCTCCTGATTTTCTTTAGCTGGTACTCCGCGAAAGCGTTGAGTTTGGGATTTGGTATATATATTTTATTTGTAACAGGTTTTTCAAACATTTTCCCATTTTGGGTTGTCCAATTTACAAAGGAGACTTTGCCGAAATTTTCTGAAAATATTAATTTATTATTAAAGTGTTTCTTTCAAAAGTGACTAATCAAAGTAATGTCCCTGTAAGTTAATGATTAATGTAGCCTTGCATTTATTTACAAGGAGATAAGTGCGGCGGTAACACGCCCGTTGAGTCGAACCTTCGTGGATTTTCCCCCATCTCGAGTTTTATTAAATGAAAAAGGGTTCGGCTTGGCGGGGGTGTTACATAATGGTATCAGAGCTAAGGTTAGATTCAGGTACGCTATGATCTCCATATCATGGCGTAAAGGTTCTAAATAGGTTTAATGGGTTGGCTAAAAAGTTAGGTGTAAATGAACCAAGCCGTTTGAGCGTTTGTGCTTTTGCGTGTGCAATGTGAATCTGTTTATGTAAAGATGTGGTATATGTGATTTTCTATGTTAATTACTAGTTTATGTGTGATGTATCGTGCATTGACTTGTATTTGTCTATGATATGTATTTATTCAAAGTATATATTTATAAAACTTATATGATTTAAGAAACCAACTGAATTTCAAACGGGATCTCACTGAATGAGTTAGTTGAAGTTCATTGCCAACAAGTTTGCCCCTTTTGTTTTCTTTGCTCATCGATTTCGCGAGTTGAGTTGAAGTAGAGATACAAAAGCAGATGGCGGAATGGAGGCTGAATACCTAACGAAGCCATGGAAATTTGAGATCTGGGTTTTGTCTAAACGAACTTTATTTTTGTTTTCTCGATTAACTTATTGCAAGTTTCGAGGACGAAACTTTTTATAAGGGTGGTAGGATGTAATACCCCGAATTTTAATCTCGTTTTATTAGCTACTAATTATGTTTATTAGTATAATTACGTCCTAAAATTTTTCGAAACTATTCTGATGAAGATTATCTTCTAAAATAAGTATATTTACCTTAGTTATTACAAAAATGATATTTATTATGATAAATGATTTTATAATATGATTTATGAAAGAAAAAAAAAAGAAAGAGGAATGAAGAAAGCTGAACATCAGCTTCTCCAAACCAACCGACCAACCACCCCCCCTCTACTCCCTCTTTAATTCCCTACTCTAAGCTTCCCTATGGTGAACCACCAACCTCCATCATTCCACCTCCATTAATGCCTCCAAATTTCTTTCTATAAATGCTCAGTAATTGAGCTTTGAAATCACAAGTTCAACAACCAAAAAGGAAACCCCAAACCCCAGTTTTTCTCTCTCCTCTCCTCAACCCATCTCTTGCACCCCTCTTCCTCTCAACCTCACCGGTGTTCTTGAAGCTCGCCGGAGCTTCCCTCTACTCCCCTGCTCGCGCGGTGCTGCGGTGCCCCTGCTCGTGTGTCTCTCCTCCGTTCGGCTAGCTGCTTCGCTTTGTGTCGAGGCGGTGCCGTGCCGTATTAAGCCGATTCGACCGCCGGAGACCCGTTCGCACCTCGCCGCCCCACCGCGACGCAAGCCCCGTTTTCTCTCTCTCTCGTGCCCTCGCTGCGCCGCCGCCGTGCGTCATTGTTGTTGCGTGGTCGTTGTTCTTTGCGGTGTGGTTGTTGCTCGACAAACGCCGGCGACGTCCAGATCCACAACACCACCCGAGTCCTCTCTTTGCCTTTGTTGTTGTTGGTACTACTACCCCATCTCTTTTCTTCAAACTTCCTGATTACTACACCTTTTCCTTATTCCTCCTATGTTGTTTTGTTTCTTCAAATTATGATTAAGGATTAGTAACTTGATTATGGATTGTTAATGTTCAATGTGATATGTGATGTGGAACTCATTGTTGCTTGTGAATTGAAATTCGAAACTGAGTAATGTTGTGTTGATAATTGGGTGAATGTGTCTTTGGTAGATTGTTCTTTGCTAATTGATGTTAGACTTGTAACTCTAATACATCAACTAAAGAATATTACAAATCAAGTATAATTTACTTGCCAAATTTATGTTAAAGTAACGAGACACTTATATATAGTTAAGATGATAAGAATAAAAGAGTTATGTTACAAAGTCTTAGTTTATGGTTTTCGTGATCTTTATTAGTGTTTGAAGGCGACTTGAATAACAAATTGATTAATAAAGTAATTAAGTCATGTTCTTGGTTGGTTTTCGCTATTTACGAAAGTTGTTTATATATTGTTATTGATGAAAGTTTAGTGAATTGTGAAAAGGTGGCATACCTAATATAGAACAAGACTTTTAATTGTAAGTTAACATTTTGTCAAAGTCTTTATTATATTAATAAGTGGATTAAATTGGTAAGTTATGATAATGTTCTAAGTGTAACTAACCGAATGTTTTCTAGAGTCGTTGGAGTATAACTTTAAGAAGTTGATTAATTAGATGAAAGTCTCTTATAAGGTGCAATCATGATTAATTAGTTTCAAAAAGAGTATATAATTAGATCATAGGTTTCTTATTATATATTTTAATAAGTTGAAAAGCGAAGAGAATGTATCACCGGACTATTGTTAGAACTAGTTAGAGTTGAATCATGTTTAATGACCACGATCGAATATGTGAATTATATCGCTAATGAGCTTATTAATATAGATATGAAGGAGTATGAAATTAATATGTCTTATGTTTCATAAGTGATCGAAAAATGTGAAAAGATGAATCTTGTTCTTATGAATGACGAGTTATGAATTATATACTAAGGAATGATTCGTTTGGTGTTGTGTCTATTTGGAATATAACGAGAAGTTCTCTAATTACCATTGTTCAACTTACTAGATTTAACTTGATATATGTCATTTAATTAATTCTAATTGAAGGATGTGAGTAATATGGTGGAAGTAATTATAATCGGTCTATGAAGGTTTTACATGTAACCCCGTGAGAGAACTATCACCAAATTACCTTATCATTATAGCTTAAGTAGTTGGAGATGATTGTGGACTTAAGCAATGGATTAGTTAGTATGTGATGTGGAGATGTCTTAGTTTATATAATGATCTGTTTAGACTCTTAAGAGTAAATTACTACGAGTTTCTAATCAAGTATTCTTACTCACGGGTTGACAAAGCAATAAGGTATTAAGGTATAAGTAATCTAACGATATACCCATTGAATGACTCTTAAACGATTTAAGATACGAAAATACTTGCTATGTTCCGCTATGCTTCGATATGTTTCGTTGTTATTCTTAAATGTACTTTAAGTTATGAGACATGCTTATGATTACTTTCCATGATTAATGATATGTTTTGCATATGGATTGCGGGAAATGGAATGTTTTATGATGATTATGATGATACGATGCTATGAAATGATTATGAATCGAAGTGATAAATGAACTCAAGTGACGGTTGTATTTATGAAATGAGTTATTGAAACCACTATGAATGGATTGAGATTATGATGGATGAAATATGTTCACACTGGATTGAACAATGATGACGTAATTGTATACGTGATTTATGTGATGACGTGAATTAAAAGATGTTAATCACGTAAAGTGAAATATCGGAGGGAAATGATGAACGAGGTTGCCCTGTATGAGTGGTTCAGTGCCCCTACGGGTTCTCTCGGTTACTATGCTTGATTTTACATTTACTTGTCTTCCTTCTATCTTGTTGTGATCCAAGTAGAAGGGGTGTGCACACTAGGGACTCTGTTATTATGGCCATTATGTTATCCGTAGGTGGTTACGGGGATTGACCCCGGCCTACAATGTTGAAGTAAGTGGTTACGGGGATTGACCCCGGCTTCGGCGTTCTCTTTCCTCTCCTTAAATAATCGAATTAATTAAGATTAATTATGTAATTAATCATTGTATATATATCTACATGTGAACGTATGGATTATGTGAATATTGCTATGCTGTTGTGATATGGTTATGAATGATGTGAACATGTATTGATTACGTGAGAATCGTAGACACCAAAGCATGTTTTAAGAATGTTTTATGGGTTAGTACTCAACGTTGTGCTGATGTGTATGTCAATGTTTTGTTTTGTCACTACTGTGGCCTGTCACTTGGTGGGTGGCAGTGTTACAATAGTGTCAGGTTGAAGTCCTGGAGCATCTCTTTCAAGATAGAAGCGGTTAAGTACTACGATCTCAGCTATGAATGTTTTATGTTTTCTTTGAGGCGAGGATGTTCCATTTTGTAATAGTTAGATAATTAATTGATTTAGTTTCATTTCTAGTTTCTGGTTGAGCAATAGTGCTCCTGATTTTCTTTAGCTGGAACTCCGCGAAAGCGTTGAGTTTGGGATTTGGTATATATATTTTATTTGTAACAGGTTTTTCAAACATTTTCCCATTTTGGGTTGTCCAATTTACAAAGGAGACTCTGCCGAAATTTTCAGAAAATATTAATTTATTATTAAAGTGTTTCTTTCAAAAGTGACTAATCAAAGTAATGTCCCTGTAAGTTAATGATTAATGTAGCCTTGCATTTATTTCCAAGGAGATAAGTGCGGCGGTAACACGCCCGTTGAGTCGAACCTTCGTAGATTTTCCCCCATCTCGAGTTTTATTAAATGAAAAAGGGTTCGGCTTGGCGGGGGTGTTACAAATGTAGTCATGGTGCCAAAGCCCAATGGCACATGGAGAATGTGTGTGGACTACACTGATCTCAACAAGGCTTGTTCCAAGGACAATTTTCCTTTGTCTAAGTTAGATCAACGGATTGGAACTCTTCATGGACGCATTTTCTGGGTTCCATCTGATACCTATGTGGCCAGACGACCAGGACAAGACGTCTTTCATAATAGAGAAAGGGTTGTATGGTTGACTGATGATGCCTTTTGGACTCAGGAATGCACCGGCCACCTTCCAAAGACTAATCAATACCATTTTCAGCCACAATTGGGTAGGAACATGGAGACATACATAGATGATATGATTGTGAAAAGTCGGCAGGAAAAACACCATGTTGGTGATTTACGAGAGACCTTTGAGACTCTCAGGAAATATAAGCTAAAGCTGAATCCCAAAAAATATGTTTTTGGAGTTGTGGCCGGGAAGTTTTTGGGTTTTCTTGTAGATCAGCGGGGAATTGAGGCTAATCCAAAAAAAATTCAAGCCGTCTTGGATATGAAGTCACCGGCCAAGATTAAGGAAGGGCAGCGTCTGACTGGCTGCCTTGTGGCTCTTGGCCATTTCCTTTCTAAGTCGGGGGACAAATGTCACCTCTTCTTCGCTTTCATCAAGAAAAAAGCCAAGTTTGAATGGACAGTTGAAGCAGAGCAAGCACTTCAGCAAGTCAATGATCATCTTCGTCAGTTTCCCAGGTTGGTCAGTCCAGCCGAAGGGGAGAAATTATTTGTATACTTAGCAGTATTCCCTCAAGCTGTAAGCGCTGTCCTGTTGGCAGAGCGACAATTAGTACAAATACCGGTGTACTTTGTGAGTTATGTCCTCAAAGATGCAGAATGTAGATACACCTTAGTCGAGAAGTTTGGATTGACACTAGTCATGGCCAGCCGGAAGTTGAGGCCTTATTTCTTGGCTCACAGTATACTGGTCTATACCGACCAACCTTTAAAGCAAGTTTCTTAAAAGATGGAGGCCGCAGGATGTATGTTAAAATGGGTTGTTGAGTTGAACATGTTTGACATAACCTTTGAGCCAAGGAAGACAATCAAAGGCCAGGCCTTGGCTGATTTCATATTTGAGCTTACTCGGCCAACTATAGACCCAATAGGTGACCCAACGGAAGGTAGCAAGCATTCGACGCTCATGGTAGATGGATCGTCAACCGCCAATGGATGTGGGGGCAAGAACCATTTGTCAATCTTCGGAGGGAGATAAGTTTGAATATGCATTAAGGTTCCAGTTCCAGGCGTCCAACAATGGGCTGAGTATGAGGCCCTGCTGGCTGGAATCAAGATGTGTAGAGCGGCTGGGGCTTCAGAGATTGAGGGCCTGAGGCCAAATCGGACTCTCTCTTAGTGGTCAGCCAAGTAATTGGAGATTATGAATGCAAGGAAGCATCTATGAGCAAGTACATGCGTCTCATCAAAGACGAGATTGATCGAGCCTTTAAAGCGTTTTGTGCTGGAATAAGCATCAAGATCATAAAACCATTAGGCATATGCCCTTTTAAAATTGGCCAGCTCAGGTGGTTGTGATATACCAAGGACAATGTTGTGGGAAGTTTAGTCATAGAAAAGTATTGATCAAGAAGAAGTCATGTTTCTAAGCCCAGGAACAGTATGGATGGAGCCCATCATAAACTTCAAGAAGACGGGCCAGTTACCTTCATACACTGTGGAGGCTAAGTATGTCAAGGCCAAAGACAAGTTGTTTGAGCTATAGGATGAAACTTTGTATAAAAAGTCTTTCAATCGTCCTCTACTGAAGTGTATCACTCTGGAGGATGGACTAGAAGTGTTGAAGGAACCCCATGATGGGGCATGTGCATCTCATATTGGGGGGAAGAGCCTTAGGAGAAAAGGCCTTAAAAACTAGGTAGTGCTGGCCTACCTTAAAAGAAGATTATGCGAAAAAATGTGATAGTTGTTAGAAGCATGGGAACTTGCACCAGAAGCCGTCCGATTATCTAACTCCCATTCTGTTCCCGCTGCCTTTTGCCAAATGGGGCATGGATATCTTGGGACCGTTTCCTATGGTTGCTAGACAAAATAAGTTTGTGATTGTGGCTATTTATTACTTTACTAAGTGGGTAAAAGCGGAGGCAGTACGTGGCATAACTACCAATGATGTCAAGAGTTTTATTTGGAAGAACATCATAACTCGGTTAGGTATGTCGCAATCAATTGTCTTCGACAATGGTCCACAGTTTGAAACACCAAAGCTGAAAGATTGGCTGTCAGAAAGAGAGATCAATGCTCACTTAGCCCACCCACAAACCAATGGGCAAGTAGTGTCTTTCAACAAGATCTTGTCAAAGGGCATTAAAAGGAAGTTGGAAATGCCAAGGGACTATGGGTTGAAGAGCTACAACTGGTTTTATGGTCAATTAGAACTACGACTAAAAATTCTATAGGCGAGACACCTTTCATGTTAGTCTATGGAACTGAGGCTGTCTTGCCCATTGAAATTGAAGAACCCACACTAAGAGTCATGTTGTAGACAGAAGAGGCCAACTGGGCCGCCTTGTGCACTGCCTTGGATCAGTTACCTGAGGTAAAGGGCAATGCACTGTTAAGAATGCAGCTGTACAAGCTTCGAATGGCTCGTGATTTTAACAAGAGGGTTGCTAGACGACCGCTGAAAGTGGGGGATTTGGTTCTGAGGAAGATGGAAGCCGTAGGACGAGCCAAAGAACAGGGCAAGCTGAAAGCAAACTAGGAAGGTCCTCATTTGGTCGTAGAAGAAGTCAGAATCCATCTTCAAGATCTTGATTGCCGAGCCATACAGCGCACATGGAATTCAGACACTCTGAAGAAGTACCACGTCTGACTTAAAGTAATACTCAACAATGGTAGTAGTTTGTAATCAGGAAAAGTGCCACGGCACAAAAAAGAGAATTAGGAATGTATGCATGTACCTTGGTGGTTAGCCAAGCAAAATTCACATAATACAATTTCTACCTTTTCTCTATATTTATGATTGTTTCTCTTTTTTACTTAAGTCATTCACTTTGGGGAATTTTTACCACTGGTTAACTAGTGGTCTTAAAGTGACATTAACTTAGCTGAAAACTGAAGAGACCAATAACGTCCAAAACGAATTCAACTAAAAGAATGATCACCCCAATAAGGGATAATCATTTTTATGATGCACATTGCTTCCTAAAGGAGGCCGGCCAGACAGTAATAAACCTTATTAAAGGAAAATTACCTACACAAGTATGGTCAGCCAAATTGTAATATTCCCTAGTAAGGGAATCATTATTGTCTCCTAACGAAAGCCGGCCTGAAATAAGCACACCTTAGTAAAGGTATCTACTTTCAAAAGCAAGGTCGATCAAGTAGTAATAACCCTAGCTAGTAAGGGGACCATTACTACAAGACGAACACTACCTTCTAAAGGAAGCTAGCGAGACAATGATAAGGTCATAAAAGCAATCATATTCAACAAGTGAGACTATAATAATGGACAAACTATTTAAGCTCGTCCAGTTGAGAGTCATACGAAGTTCGGCCTCCGTTGGCCAGTTTCCTTCTTGGAACACAACTCATCTGCAAAGTCAGGACGAGCCCAATTCTAGGAAGGGAGGGAAGTAACTAAGCCTTAAAACTTCTAAGACATACTCAGGCAGGACGAGCGAATTATAGTTCAAATCTTAATCATCCAACATTAGACGAGTTCCTTTGAACTTGGGCATATTTGTTCAAGATTCAATACTCGTCTAGTGTTAGGTAAGCGTCTTTGGACTAAGGAAATTAGTTCAAACCCTAATCATTCAAATTAGCATTTAAGACGAATTCTTTTGGACTTAGTCATTCGTTCAAGTTCATTAATCGTCCAACATTTTAGACGAGTTCTTTTGGACTTAGACATATTTGTTCAAGTTCATCAATCGTCCAGCATTTAGGACAAGTTCTTCTTGACTTGGGCATATTTACTCAAGGTCATTAATCGTCCATCATTTTGGACGATGGAACTTGAAATTGTTCAATATTTAGTCTAAAGACGAGTATTGTTGGACATAAGCAATTCAGTAACAAAATTTCCTTGCATAAAATGAGGAATTCATTGCCAAAATATGGTGAAGTTACAAGACTAATCTAAAAAGCAAAATACAAAGAAAATCTAGACTAAGCCTGACTACAAGGAGAGAAATCAACCAAGATACAACAATAATGATAGCCAAAAGCTATTCATTCTATTCAGCCGGGGGTGTATCTTCGCCGTTAGCCGGGTCCTCAGGAGCTTGTTGGCCGTCCACCTGGCCCTCAGGATTCTCCTCATCATCTTCCTCTTCTTCATTAGAATCGAAGAAGGTTGGTGGAGTCTCACCAGCTATTTGAGCCCTGTGCAAATCTTACTAAAAGAGCAAGCGACGCTCGAAGCGAGAAACCTCCTCAGGCTCAGCCATCATTTCGTAGGCTTTTAAAGCCCAAACTTTGGAGGTTTCGACAACGTCGACCAGGGTCTCTTTGGCATCAGTGAAAAATTGGACCGCCTCTTCCTTCAGACTAGCGTTATCCTCACTTAGCCTGAGATTTTCTCTTATGAGCTCAGCAACAGCCAAAAGAGCTGCGTTCATCTCCCCCTTCAGGTCGTCTGATACAGTGTCCAGAGCCAGCTTTAACTTGCCCTTCTCCTTGTTCAACTCGTTGATCTTGACGAGGTACTGTTTATTGCTGGACTCCATGGTGGCTAGACGACTCTCCTAAGACTCCAAGGATTGACGATGGAGAGTCCTCAACATCTCGCAATCCTGAATGGCCTTGTCCCCAGCCATTGTAGCTTGGTGGACGAGCTGCTTATTTTCTTTCCTCAGCTCCCTTGCCAGTCTCCAGTAATCATGCTCCGAGCAAAAAGCTGCATAGACGAAGAATAAAAACATAATCAGTGGACGATGTCAAAAATAATGAAAAAAGTACAAGTACAAAATTAGAACAGCAAAGCTAAGTAAGAGATTTACCTCGGCAGCAAGTTGAGACATATAGCCAACGTGCCCAGACGAGGCCCCCCTTTAAGCCCTTGATGTAGGACTCAGGGTACCATTTGAAAAGCTCCTGCTTGAGCTTATCCCTCTCAGCTCTAGACATTGTGGCGAAGGCTTGGGAGGACTCATCATCTGAGTCGGCAATCAGAGCAGCAGGCTCTGCTGAGGGTCCTTTGCCCTTATCTGAAAATATGGAGGAATCAGTTCTCTTGAGGGGAATAACAACTACAAGTCTGTAAGACGAACTCATTGGACGTCCACCAACTCGCAGCGTCCTAACCATATTTGAGTAGTATGACTCACCAGAAGATAAGGACGCAGATCTATAAGCTGGGGGCATTTGAGCCACCAGCTGTGAAACCGGCCCGCTAAAGGCCGATCCCTCCTTGACAGCCGCGTCCGGCTAAATCTCCGCTGCTGCAGCCGCCTCCAGCTGGTTTTCAATTTGATCAGCCGCGTCCGACGTACCCACATGGAGGAAGGGGGAGATATGCCCTTCCTCTCCCAAAAGGAGAGGGTGTGGTAGACGAGACATCTACCACCACCAACGATTTCTCCATCGGGGATGGACGAATCCCATCTCCTGTCCTCTGATTGACTGGAGTAGCCTTTTGGACGGACGAGCTCGTCTGTTCCGTCTTCCTCTTAGAGACAAAACCCTTTGACTTCTTAGCCAGAGGAGCGTCTCCGGCTGTGTTAGAAGGCCTCTTTTTGGACGCGCTGATTTCCCAGCAAACGTCTTGGACGTTGGGGCATTCTTCTACAAGAAAAAATTATAAGTTACATGAGTTAAGTCCGAAGAAAACGTCAACAAATATGATACATATAAAAAAGTATCTTAGATGCACTCTTCTTGCTAATGGAAGTCGGCCTGAATGGCCGTTACCTTCAGACGAAGAACCATACGTCTACTATAAAGATCGTCCAAAATTTATATCTGGACGAGGAATGAATCAAATGAAACATTGGACGATCACCATCCACAGAAGGAAGCCGACCAAGTTTAGTCGCCTTCCCTCTGGGATAGACCCTCGTCCAAAATGTGATCAACTTAGCCACAAGATTATGGACGAAGACCATCCGTTGAAGGAAGCCGGCTAGGTCTAGCCGCCTTCCCTCTACGGAGGATCTTCGTCCAAGAAATGCTATAAACGAGGATCTAAAAGGCCGGCCAAACCCGGACGCCTTCCTTCTACGGAGAATCTACGTCTAGAAATGATACAGACAATTAATCAAACAAGAAGGACGGCCGAGTCTAGCCACCTTCCTTCTAGGTTAGATCTTCGTCCGACAAAAAAAAATTACCTTTATCTTCGGCCGAGTCTAGCCACCTTCCTTAGGTTTTTGGTGAATTACCTTTATCTTCGGCCAACCACAAGCCAACGGCGACCAAGAACTTGTCCTCAAAAAACATTTCTTCGAAGGGGATCTAGTTAGCTAGCCCTTTCAAAGTCGGACGGTTTGGTTTGGTGTACTCCACCACCTCATCATCAAACCTATCTTCTAGGTCCGAGATAGGTGCTCCTCGTCCGGTGTTTTTCGCTGCCCGGCTACGGTAACGATATCTCCCAGCAATATCATCGTTGGGAGCCCGGACGAAGATGAAGTCTGCCTTCCAGTCGTGCATTTTTTAGGGTTTAACTAAAGCAGTGATAAACCCAGCACGATTGCAGATGCTGAACCAAGCCCCTTCCACTGTTTTGGGAACCTTGGATACATAGTGTATGTGGGTGAAGGTTGGTAAAGAAAGAGTTAAGCCGCGCAACTCGCAGACGGCTATAAAAGTTAAGATGTTGTGCCAGGTATTCTGCACCAGTTGGTTATGGCCGATGTTGTAATGCCTTAGCACAACCTCGATGAAGTCGTGAAGGGTAAATCTCAGCCCGGCGTCCAAGGCCAATTTATAAACGGCAAATTGACCCTGGGCATAGCAAGTGATAAGTGACAAGTGACTAGGGTCAGGACCAAGTTTTTCTAACCACTTACGGTTGACTATTATGGAACCCGGGTCAGAGACGAGACTTAGACGTCTCCTAATCTCAGACGATGTGGTGGAAGGCTCATAGGACTCCCCAGGAGAGCTAGACTCTCCCTCGTCATTCTCGTTGTTATCTTCTTCCATCTCCACATCCCTACCAGACGGGCTGGCCTTTGGATTTATTCGATCAAGATCCTCCTCTCTACTGTTCCTGGGAAGAGATGGCTCCGCCGCTAGCCGAGCACTTTGGGTTTCTCTTTCCCTTATTTCTCCCACGGGAACCCGTCCAGTAGAGTCTTCCATTTGAGAGCTGGAAGCAGGCAATATTAATCCTCGTCTTAGACGGGCAGTTTGCTTGACGCGCGCCAGATTACCCTGCACAGGTAAAGACTGGGTCGTCTGAATTTGTTAGCCAAATCCATAAAAACAAGGATATGCATGACCGGCCAGAATAGGCCCAACCTTAGAATGCGCCGAACAAGAATGACTATCAGTTCTAGCGTCAAAGGAAACTCCTGAACGGTCAGGATTATTCGACGAAGAAGAAGAGTTCATTTTTATTGCTTTTTTAAGAAAAAATAAAGAATAAGCAAGGAAGAGAAGGAGATACCTGACGAACGCTTGGACGGTCGATGTAGAAAAAAGCACCACAAGTCTGGCCGAACACACTATCTCTCTAGAAAGTTAAAAAATTCCCCCAGCAATATCTTCGCTGGGAGCCCGGACGAAGATGAAGTCTGCCTTCCAGTCGTGCATTTTTTAGGGTTTAACTAAAGCAGTGATAAACCCAGCACGATTGCAGATGCTGAACCAAGCCCCTTCCACTGTTTTGGGAACCTTGGATACATAGTGTATGTGGGTGAAGGTTGGTAAAGAAAGAGTTAAGCCGCGCAACTCGCAGACGGCTATAAAAGGTAAGATGTTGTGCCAGGTATTCTGCACCAGTTGGATATGGCCGATGTTGTAATGCCTTAGCACAACCTCGATGAAGTCGTGAAGGGGAAATCTCAGCCCGGCGTCCAAGGCCAATTTATAAACGGCAAATTGACCCTGGGCATAGCAAGTGATAAGTGACAAGTGACTAGGGTCAGGACCAAGTTTTTCTAACCACTTACGGTTGACTATTATGAAACCCGGGTCAGAGACGAGACTTAGACGTCTCCTAATCTCAGACGATGTGGTGGAAGGCTCATAGGACTTCCCAGGAGAGCTAGACTCGCCCTCGTCATTCTCGTTGTTATCTTCTTCCATCTCCACATCCCTACCAGACGGGCTGGCCTTTGGATTTATTTGATCAAGAACCTCCTCTCTACTGTTCCTGGGAAGAGATGTCTCCGCCGCTAGCCGAGCACTTTGGGTTTCCCTTTCCCTTATTTCTCCCACGGGAACGCGTTCAGTAGAGTCTTCCATTTGAGAGCTGGAAGTAGGCAATATTAATCCTCGTCTTAGACGGGCAGTTTGCTTGACGCGCGCCAGATTACCCTGCACAGGTAAAGACTGGGTCGTCTGACTTTGTTGGCCAAATCCATAAAAACAAGGATATGCATGACCGGCCAGAATAGGCCCAACCTTAGAATGCGCCGAACAAGAATGACTATCAGTTCTAGCGTCAAAGCAAACTCCTGAACGGTCAGGATTATTCGACGAAGAAGAAGAGTTCATTTTTATTGCTTTTTTAAGAAAAAATAAAGAATAAGCAAGGAAGAGAAGGAGATACCTGACGAACGCTTGGACGGTCGATGTAGAAAAAAGCACAACAAGTCTGGCCGAACACACTATCTCTCTAGAAAGTTAAAAAATTCCCCCAGCAATATCTTCGCTGGGAGCCCGGACGAAGATGAAGTCTGCCTTCCAGTCGTGCATTTTTTAGGGTTTAACTAAAGCAGTGATAAACCCAGCACGATTGCAGATGCTGAACCAAGCCCCTTCCACTGTTTTGGGAACCTTGGATACATAGTGTATGTGGGTGAAGGTTGCTGAAGAAAGAGTTAAGCCGCGCAACTCGCAGACGGCTATAAAAGTTAAGATGTTGTGCCAGGTATTCTGCACCAGTTGGTTATGGCCGATGTTGTAATGCCTTAGCACAACCTCGATGAAGTCGTGAAGGGGAAATCTCAGTCCGGCGTCCAAGGCCAATTAATAAACGGCAAATTGACCCTGGGCATAGCAAGTGATAAGTGACAAGTGACTAGGGTCAGGACCAAGTTTTTCTAACCACTTACGGTTGACTATTATGAAACCCGGGTCAGAGACGAGACCTAGACGTCTCCTAATCTCAGACGATGTGGTGGAAGGCTCATAGGACTCCCCAGGAGAGCTAGACTCGCCCTCGTCATTCTCGTTGTTATCTTCTTCCATCTCCACATCCCTATCAGACGGGCTGGCCTTTGGATTTATTCGATCAAGATCCTCCTCTCTACTGTTCCTGGGAAGAGATGGCTCCGCCGCTAGCCGAGCACTTTGGGTTTCTCTTTCCCTTATTTCTCCCACGGGAACCCGTCCAGTAGAGTCTTCCATTTGAGAGCTGGAAGCAGGCAATATTAATCCTCGTCTTAGACGGGCAGTTTGCTTGACGCGCGCCAGATTACCCTGCACAGGTAAAGACTGGGTCGTCTGACTTTGTTGGCCAAATCCATAAAAACAAGGATATGCATGACCGGCCAGAATAGGCCCAACCTTAGAATGCGCCGAACAAGAATGACTATCAATTCTAGCGTCAAAGCAAACTCCTGAACGGTCAGGATTATTCGACGAAGAAGAAGAGTTCATTTTTATTGCTTTTTTAAGAAAAAATAAAGAATAAGCAAGGAAGAGAAGGAGATACCTGACGAACGCTTGGACGGTCGATGTAGAAAAAAGCACAACAAGTCTGGCCGAACACACTATCTCTCTAGAAAGTTAAAAAATTCCGGAGTCTCTCTCTCTAGAAAATTTAGTTAGGGTGTTGAAATGATTTCAGAATGGACAAATTGAAGTATTTATAGGGGGAGAAAAACCTGCCCAACCGGTAAAAATGACCGGCCACGTGGCCCTCCAGTGCTTAGGCGCGTCACTGCCCTTCAAAATTTGGTAACTTCTCCTGGTAAAAGGACATTAACCAGTTTTACAACAGCTAAATCCCCTATTAGGGGCAAATGTTGTGACCTAAAAATGAAGGGTTGAAAAGTTGACACGTGGACCAATCAGAGGCCTCCACGTGTCCTTAAAATTGGAGGAAAACCTGGACTTTTCTAGGGTTTCACTTATCTGGTGTTCGAGGCCCACATTTGGATATAAGGAATAAAAAAATGCCCGGTTCCCGAAAACGACTGCATATGATTGGTTGAAATTCAGCACCCAATCATTGACTGCCACGTGTCGGATTCTGATTGCTTAGCCAATCAAATGCCCCCATTCTAGGGTGACATCAAATGGCAGCTTTCAGATTCCGAACACTATATATAGTCCCCTCAAAATCTAATAAAAGGTAGATCATTGAATACTGTGTCATTACTTTGCTAAAATGTGCTCTCTCTTTCTCTCACTATCTCTACATATACCTGAACTGACTTAAGCTTCGGAGGGGGAACCACCACCCAAACCTCCAAGGTTGGTTTCCTTTGCTGCAGGTTCGGAGTGCGGAGCAAAAGCATCGTTGCACAAGTCTCTCCAAGAACATATTGAAGAAAGAAGTTGCTTGACCTACAAGTAGATTAAACAGTACTACATGTGGCACAAGTAGGCTATGGGAGATTTGATTTGGAAAGTTTACAGCCCAATATCTTGACATGCTCAAACAAAAAATAGGCTCTAGCTTTAAACCCATAAAAGATAAGCAGATAGGTATTTTGGTGATACCGCTATATGTTTTAATGTGATTTGACTACCGCCCTGCTTACATGGCCTTACTTACATTGGCCTCGCCTCTTAAGCTACCCAAAATTTGCAGGGGCTTAGCTTTATGTTGCATCATATTTACTCCTTAAAAGTGGCCAAAGAGCTATATCTATCTTTTACATGCTCGAGCTCAGAAGCTTCATGAGAAAGTGACTTCTGAAGCTATGTCTTCACATCCTAAGAGTTTTGCTGAAGTAACTAAAGATGGAGCTCTTCTATATTGTGGAGGTTTGATTTCTTTTAACTTTAAATTTCTATAGTCCTTGATCATATAATGCCTTCTCTGCCTTGAGAACTTGTCCTTGAACTTAAATGAGAGACAGGGAAACTCTAATTTGCAAAATGATCTCCTATAGTGTTTCTTGGTGCTTCATACTTTTTATTTATGCTTCCTTTATCTATCTTTACCAAAATAATAGGTTTTAAGCGCGCTGTGGTATCTGTTGCTGTTTAATGAGTTTATGTGAATTCTTTTAGCTGCATCCATCACATTGCGATTAGCTCCTCTGTAGACATCTGACTTATTAGTGAATTTAATATTGAAGCCTGAATCGAAGTTGTAACACCCCCAAAATCCATACAAGTCTAACTACGTTGCATCGACTTTCGGAGTGCAACCGCCGCGGTGAAACGCAAGGCTTATTGAAATTAAAACACTAACTTACTCTCTACTCTGAAAACTAAATTGAAGTGGAAATAAAATGTTAACTTAACTACAACTCGAGAATCACCATTGACCCCTTTTATTTAAACCATTAACTAAGTGAATCATAAATAACAAACTCTAGAATGTTCAACAAAAACACTTTAAGTTTATAAACCAGTGAATATCACCCGTATGCCCAAACTCATGCAGCATCACCAGCATACCTAATCTACTCCCCATTGAAACATCAATGGTTCATCACAGGTTAACAAACAACACAAATAACAAACAATCAGCTATGCTGAGTACGTACATAATCAGTTACATAACACACTAAACATAATCAGAATAATAATATCAATTCCTAAACATGATTCTACAAAAACATTAAATTCCGTTTTTGCAATTTATTTGGCATCGAACGGGCACCGTCATCTTTCCAGAATCATACGGGCTACTTAATCCTTAATAGACAACTTGGTCTATTAGATGAAATGTAAATACGGTTTTGTTCCGTTCCACATCCATCACCTTAGCATGCATACCCCCAAGATCGTATGGAACCTTCCGCCTACTTGAGTTATCAAAATTTATAAGGACACTACTGTCGTCACAGTATGCCTGCGTAGGAGTGTAGAACAAGTCTCACACTCCCCCCATTTTTCATACTTATAGGGATTCCAACTACAAGTTTATCGCCAAAGATCCTTCTTAGTGATATTCATTCATACAACATTAAGCATATAATCATTTAATTTTCATTCTTAGGTACATTACTCAATTCTCTAGTTTTAGCAACCTCTTCTAACATCCTTTCTACAACAATTAAATCACAGGATTCCAATCCAATTCTCATTTCATACTTGTGATACGATAGAATTACGCATACCAATAATAATTCATTCCAACTCACAAGTCATACAACAAAGAAATACTTAAAGATTTCCAATTGATTTCATGTTACCAAACAATCTCATCAATCATAATCAACCATAGTTCCCTATCATGAATCTAGGTTCTAATAAAACAATTCATAACCTAACATGATACAAACGTATCGAGCTGAACTAGTACGCGTACGTACCTTGTAACGGAGAATCTTCGCTGGCTACTTAAAACGTTCCGCTTATGAAATTGGGACCTAATCGAATAATAAAAGTATTTCAGTACTAAGTACTAAAAATCAACTTAACTAACTATGTAAAATATGGTGTTTTGAAATATTAAAATGACCATTCTTGTTGTATAAACTTCCTCTTCATAATCTTTATTGAAACCAACATATTTAGGACTTAATAATATACTTGTAAATCTGATTTCTTTTAACTTATATTATACTTGTTCATAACAACAAAACTTAAACAACTATATATAAGTATTATTAAAATCAAAATTAGGAATTAATGTCATCATAAGAACTACTAATACAATTGTAAATCTGATTTCTTTTAACTTTTACTATACTTTATTTATAATACAAACTTAATCCAAGATATATAAGAATTACAAAATCAGATTTTACAATTAGTTAAAAGTATAAAAGGAAGAGAATGACCACCGAATGACCACAACACGACACCACACTCATTCCAACTCACAAGTCATACAACAAGGAAATACATACATATTTCCAATTGATTTCATGTTACCAAACAATCTCATCAATCATAATCAACAATAGTTCCCTATCATGATTCTAGGTTCCAATAAAACAATTCATAACCTAACATGATACAAACGTATCGAACTGAACTAGTACGCGTACGTACCTTGTAACGGAGAATCTTCGTTGACTACTTAAAACGTTCCGCTTATGAAATTGGGACCTAATCGAATAATAAAAGTATTTAAGTACTAAGTCCTTGATCTTATTAAAACAAAAATCAACTTAACTAACTATGTAAAATATGGTGTTTTGAAATATAAAAATGACCATTCTTGTTGGTTAAACTTCCTCTTCATAATCTTTATTGAAACCAACATATTTTATACTTAATGATATACTTGTAAATCTGATTTCTTTTAACTAATATTATACTTGGTCATAACAACAAAGCTTAAACAATTATATATAAGAATTATAAAAATCAGAATTAAGAATTAATGTCATCATAAGAACTACTAATACAATTGTAAATCTGATTTCTTTTAACTTTTACTATACTTTATTTATAATACAAACTTAATCCAAGATATATAAGAATTACAAAATCAGATTTTACAATTAGTTTAAAGTATAAAAGGAAGAGAATGACCACCGGATGACCACCACACGACACCACATCACCGGCAAATCACGCTTCGCTCGACCCACACTTGCACAGCACCACGCGCAAGCCTCGCACGCACAATAACTTGACTCGACAGCGGCGACGACTCGCACACCACACTTCGCGTCGCACAACCTCGCACACACGCTCGATTCACTCGCACCAACCACACGCACACACCGACCCACAACACGCATCGCACTTCGCACGCCCAGCACCGCACTTCGCACACCTCGCAGCCTCGCACCCTCACCCGACTCGCACAACCCTCGGTGCACTGCGCGACTTTCGCACCGCACACACTCGACTCCACACAACCGTCAATGATGCACGCGGCTACAGCCTCTGTGCAGCACTCGAAGGTCGACGGAAGAAACAGAGGAGGGTTGAGGAGAGAAGAAAGAACGTAGGAGGAGAGAGAAAGTTCTTGGGGTAAATAAAACGGCTGATTATGTAAAAGAAAATAGGGTTTTGTTTCCCCTTAATTTAATTTTTTATTTATAGCATGAGAAACCTATGCTCATTAGGATTTGTTTTCCAAATCAAATTCTTATTTCCATTTTATTTATTTCAAAAACAAAACCAAAACCGAATTATAATATAGTTAGGTACAAAAAAAGTAGTTTGTATTTTCTTATTTGTAATAAAAATAACTTCGAAAAATACGGAGTATTACAGGCTTCCCCCTAAAAGGAAGTTTCGTCCCGAAACTTTGAGGTAGCCAGTCTTAACGACGATCTTTTTGCACTTCTAAGTCCCAATATTTCACAAGCGTTTCTAATTTTCTCAAGTCACATAAGCGATAAATACACATAAATAACAGACTTAACAAACTATAGCAAACTTTAGGGTGGAAGCGCGAAATTCTATCGCATTCTTCCCCCCTTAAAAGAAAAGTTACGTCCCCGTAACTCACCTACCACTTGAAAGAGCTCAGGGTATTTCATGCAATCGAATAACATGTTTACCGTACGCTTTGGCTAGGGCTTGCATACTCTTTTATGGGTATGAACCTCGCAGTCTTGGTCAATCTGTCTGTTATCACCCATATTGTGTTATTGCCTCCCCGACTCCTAAGGTAAGGCTACGACGAAGTCCATGGATATTAAATCGCACTTCCATGTTGGAATGTCTAGAGGTTGGATTTTGCATTGAGGTCTTTTGTGATCGGTGAAAATTTTACAAGTCACCCCGTAAAGGTAATGTCTCCAGATGTTTAAGGCAAATACAATTGCGGTCAATTCTAGGTCATGTGTTGGGTAATTAACTTCATATGGTTTCAGTTGACGGGATGCATGAGCTATGACTTTACCATTTTGCATAAGAACACAACCCAACCCATTCTTTAACGCATCACTATCGACATCATACCCCTCATTCCCGTTAGGCAGGGTTAGAATAGGTGCTGAGGTTAATCTCTCTTTGAGTGTTTGAAAGGCTTTCTCACCATCTTCAGTCCAGTTAAACTTACAATCTTTCTTCATTAAGTTAGTCATGGGTTTTGCTATCTTCGAAAAGTCTTTAACAAACTTCCTATAATAACCGGCTAAACTCAAGAAACTTCTTATATCTGTGACATTCTTTGGTGTTGGCCACTCACTCACAACTTTTATCTTTGCAGGATCTACTGACCCACCCTCCTTAGAGACGAAATGACCCAAAAATGACACTTTTTCTAACCAAAATTCACACTTTGAAAACTTTGCATACAGTTGGTTCTCCCTAAGCATCTGTAAAATAAGCCTCAAATGTCCCTCATGTTCCTTCTTGCTCATTGAATAGATCAATATATCGTCTATGAACACGACTACGAATTTATCGAGGTAGGGTCGAAAAATCCTATTCATGAGGTCCATGAAAACAGCAGGTGCATTGGTTAACCCAAAAGGCATGATGGTAAACTCATAGTGTCCATACTTAGTCTTGAAGGCAGTTTTAGGTATATCTTGATCAACAATCCTTAATTGATGGTAGCCAGACCTTAAGTCTATTTTAGAGAATATCCCTGCACCCTTAAGTTGGTCAAACAAGTCATCTATCCTAGGTATTGGATATTTGTTTTTCACAGTGACATTTTCAACTCACGGTAGTCTATACACAACCTCAAACTACCATCCTTCTTATTCACAAATAAGACAGGGGCTCCCCATAGTGACATATTAGGTCTAATGTACCCATTCTCTAGTAGTTCTTCCAACTGGTTTTTCAACTCGTTCATTTCTGCTAGAGCCATTCGGTATAAAGCTTTTGAGATAGGTCAACAGTGAACTCTACATCTCTCCTTGGAGGCATAACATGTATTTCTTCAGGAAAAACATCATGGAACTTTCTGACTATAGGTACATCATCAGGTCTCAATGGATCATCCTCAACCCTTCTCACGGAACACATAAATAGTGGCCATCCTTTGTCTATATAACACTTAAGTTGCAAGGCATTGATTACTTTAATCCCTAGTTCTAGAGGTATTCTCCAATATGACACCCTTTTTCCCGAAGGATCTCTCAGTTTCCCCTTCTGTGCACCACAATCTATCTTAGCCTTGTACTTCTCAAACCAATCCATTCCCAAAATGACGTCTAGGATCGATAGGTTAAACTCTATTAGATTGGAAGGAAAGAAGCCCTCCCCTATTTTCAGTGAGACAATTAGGAATTTCTTAAAGCAATTACCAGTATCCCCAGATGGAATAACTATAGGCATATAAATTGACTCGGACTCAACCAGTGCTAGAGTTCTAACAGTTGTATGGGCAATAAAAGAAAAAGATGCTCCAGAATCGAACAATACTTTAACAGGAATTGAGTTGATAAAGAAAGTACCCGTGACAACATCTCTACGAGCTTCCTCTTCGCTAGCCATCATCATATACATCTTCCCTTTGCCTTTATTATCATTGTTGTTATTCACATGGTTTCCATTTGGTGCCTGATTATTTGCATTGGTTGGTGGTTTAGAGTAATTAGAGTTCCCTGATCAATTAAATGCATTTCCCTCATTCCCATTCCCATTCATAGGCTTGTCTCCATAATTCCCTTTCTTCTGACCGTTGGGGTTAACCTTATTCTTCGAATAGCACTCGTACACTCTATGCCCCATTTTTCCAAATCCACGACACACCACCTTATTACACTAGTGGAAAAAAGCCCATCCGATTCTTGTAATATTAGGCTTCTGACCGTTTTGGTCCGCATCGGGTGGGCTCACAACAGCTTGTAAAGATTAACTGATCCGGTCTTAAATTGAATCAGTGATCCGGTCTTAAACCGAATCAGTTAATCTTATTAACTGATCCGGTTTTCCTTCAAAACCGGATCAGTAAACCCCCCCAAAAACCAAAATTTTTTTTTTTGGCATTTTTTCATTATTAATCGATACAAAATCAATAGTATATACCAATACTCATTTTATTAAGCATATTATGCTTAATTGAAGCATAAGCATAAATAATTAGATACATAAAAATATAAACTACAATTTTAACATCAGACTCAGCGAAATCTTAAATCATCAGGCGCAAACATGTTCAGCCTAAGCAATACTCAAGTGTGCTGAGGCATCTGAAACCAAATAGAGACCTAACATCTGAAACAGGTTCATCCCACTTTGCATCCACGAAGGCATTCCAGATCTACCACTTGGGAGTGATCCACAAAAAGGTTCACCTGAAATTGTGATAATAAGCAAGGAAGTATAAATCATGCTGAATGTCTAACTCGGTGAAAAGAACAACTTGCTACCGATATCGGAAACAAGTAAGACACTAATCTTTGTAAGATCATTACCTTGGGACCATATTGGGCGATAAACCATTCACTTTGTTCTCACATCTGCCGCCTCAAACATAATCTTCTCAACACCTAGCGGACCAATAATCTTTGCGATGATGTACGCCCTTAAAGATTCAACTCATTTGCAAACATCCTCGGCGTCAATCATTATCATGTCTCGCTCCGGCCTCCAAAAACCTCTCCGCTTTATCACGACCGTATATGCTCCATATGCTCTGTTTCCGTGCAATGATATATCACATTTGTCAAATTTAACCGCAACCGAGGCTTTACTTTTAGACCAAAGACTTTTAATCATGTGCACATATCTTAAAAGAGCTTCTTCGGGGATCTCAAGTGATCCCGCATCTAGTTCGATTGTGTCCAAAACCCAAGCGCTTGCATTCTCGAAGGATATCGGACAAGGATTTGAGAACAATATTAACAAGTAATTACTTGTAAAAAGCAAGAAGGTAAATCCCGATTTCTCTAATCACCTCTAAGTAATGTTTCAAAGCGAGATGGGCCTTTGCGAAGTAGATGTTCACCCCAGTCACCAAGATCGATATATACATTGTGCACTGTGTGCCATGTCATTCACCTTACGTATATAACTCTCTGCGAAGCTATGAGCCTCCGAAAAACTTCGGACCATCGACAAACTGCCCCATTGTCTCAAAAACATCCTACGGGATGCATAAAACTAATTTAGCCATAATATGCAATGGGCAGATACATTTTCCACATATAAAAGGGCCTTAATTTGCGGGAGGGGGGGAGAAAATATTGTTAGTAGAACGGCAAAAGACATCTACAATATAAACAGATCCACATAATATCATATCAACAACAAACAACTTCAAATTATACATTCTCTCGTAATTTTTAATGCTTGGCTAGCATAAGCACCTCTAGATAGTTTTCTAACTTGGACCCGGCAGCCGCACAAAGAAAAAGGCCTCGCTAAGTAAAATTTGTAGAGGGCCTTGCCTCATAACCCCGAAACATGCACCCCACCCCTGCGCCAGGAGGCTCTTGCGGATTCCCTTCAGTCGTGAAAAACATAGGTCCATACCTAGTTAGATTCATCTCGATATTACTTACAAAACATCAACTTTATATAATTTTACTTATAGATTATTGAAGATATCAATGGTCAAAGTTGTGCATTCGGATATGTGAAACTCTATATGTCGTGATTACTAAAGAACACAGCAAGTAGTTACCAGCTTCTCTGCACATAATGTTATTTTTGGAAGAAACTCGACCAGATTTCCGTTGTTCTTAGTTCTAGGACACTCCTCATTATAGCAATTTGGAGAATAAAATAGTTGGACTTTCGAAGACCCTCTGCAACAACGAAATATAGGATGCATGGCACTGAACCATTCAAAATTTTCATGTTGCATTCCCTTTTTCTTGATAAAAATAGAAAGATTACCCACTTCACTTGCAGGAAGAAATAGAGCAAATTAAAAGAAACCTTTGTGTCCTTACATGCTTTAGCGACCCTCCAAAAATTCGGACGAACTTCTTGCTATTCAAAGCAGCAGAAAACTAGACTCTTGAGAACGTATACATCTCTTGAAAAAAAGAACACTAAGGCTCCATTTCAGCTAAATCAGCAAGTAGAAGGCATATCAGCTGCAATTACTAACCTGCAAATACTTCCTCTTCTGACACCAGTGCCTTGGGACAGGAACTGTATTTCGGTACGACTTAAGAAACACCAGCAACTTTCTAAAATTAATCTAACACTTTTTGATTTCCTCTTCGTATCACAACACCAGCAACCTGAGTCAACAAGTAGTAGTTAGATAAGGCCCACTAACACAAACACGCAAACACGCGACTCTAACACTTTCTCAAAGAGAAGATGAAAGGAACTGTATTTGAGATGCCTCTCAGAACTGACAACAGCAACTTCCATCTTTACCTTATTAGTGGTCATCCTATTTACTAGCTGGGAGCCACATACTTCATTGTTTGTCTTTCTATTTTATATCATTTACTTTCTCGGAAGATTGAAGATGCCGTCAATGCCGCTGTTAGGGCGAAAACCAACGATCCTGTCCTCTTCATCGTAAGTTCTTGTGCTTAATTTTGCATCTGATTGATTATGTTTTGTTGATTTTGTTAATTTCAACTTAGGCTCCGTTTGGTAGGGTGTAAAATTTTTTCCATGAAAATGAGTTTTCCTTTTCCTCTCATTTTCCGTTGTTTGGTTTGGTAAGGGGTGTAAAACAAGTTTTCCATCAAGGGAGCTCTAGATGAAAATCATTTTCCTTTCAAAAAGAAGGGAAAACACATTTTCCTCCCTCTTCCTTAGCAAACCTTTTACTCTCCTCTTATCCATCCTCTCCCTTCCCCTTCCATTTTTCTCTTTTCTATAACTTTTTTTACATTGAACCAAACAAAGGAAAATTAGCTTTGCATTTGACTTTTCCATTGTAAAATGTTTTACATGAAAAATCATTTTACATTGAAAATGTTTTACATCCAACCAAACGGAGCCTTAATCATCAACTTTTTTTGGGTGATTTTTTCTTATTAGTTATTACCCAGTACAAGCTTCAATTGAATCGCTTTTTTTGTTCTTGGATAATATACCAAAATGATTTCAGCTCGATATGACAACTCCAAACACGCGAAAACTACAACTCTAACACAAATATAACTCTCTTATAACTAATCCAATCAGCGAATTAAACAAATCATAACTCCGAAACCGAGGTGTGATTCAATAATTCCCTCTTCGTATCACAACATCTCATTCACTAGCTCCTAGCCTAATTTGTAGAATTTTCCAGAATAGTATGAAATAGATTCATACAAAAGATAAAAATGCAACATTCAGCAAAAAAAAATTATATTAAACAAAATTCCGACTACAGCTTACAAATATAGAGTCAGCGAATTACGAAAAGGTAACGCGAAAATTGCAGAAGCAATTAATTAAAAAAATGGAGACAAATGAACCATAAAATTAAGACAAGAAAAATGAGAGAGAGAATGAAAACTTACAGAAATAGTATCAGGATCGCACCAAGGGATTTGATCGCCACCGCCGAAGAAATTTCCGATAGAATCAAAGAATTTTCCGATATTGGCTTCCATTTTTTTGCCCTAAATTTGAAAAACTTTGCGATTTCGAATGAGAAAGAGGAGGATAGAGAAAGATATGGAAAAAAAATGTAAGAACTGGTAGCAATTTTGGCCCTGTTTGGTAAATGGCTTTTTCATTGGCTTTTGGCTTTTGGCTTTTCAATTTGGTCAAACAGCCAAAAAAAGTGTTTGGTTATTGGCTTTTTGGTTGGCTGAAAAGCTGGCTTTTAAGCCAAAATGAAAAAGCTGCATGGAGTAGCTTTTTGGATTGGCTTTTGGCTTGTTGGCCCACAAACTCTCTAATAAACAGCCAACAGCCACAATTAATTTTGCCAAACACTTTTGCAAACAACTGGCTTAAACAGTCAACTTAAAAAGCCAATACATACAGCCAATGCTTCCAGCTAGTCAAACAAGCCAACTAAACCAGCCAAAAGCCAACAGCCAACAGCCGATTGCCAAACAACCCCTTAGTTTCTTGAGCTGATTGAGTTGCGCCATTTTCTGCATTTGGAGTTCTTCGCAGATCTCTTCTTGTAATAATCAGTTTATAGAAAGCTGAGGTTGAAATTTCGGAGTTCAAACGTTTGTTTTTGGTAAGATTGATGAGAAATTAGGTATATGGAGGGGAGTGACGGGAATAGGTATATTGGCTTTTTCATTGGCTTTTGGCTTTTGGCTTTTCAATTTGGTCAATCAGCCAAAAAAAGTGTTTGGTTATTGGCTTTTTGGTTGGCTGAAAAGCTGGCTTTTAAGCCAAAATGAAAAAGCTGCCTGAAGCAGCTTTTTGGATTGGCTTTTGGCTTGTTGGCCCACAAACTCTCTAATAAACAGCAACAGCCACAATTAATTTTGCCAAACACTTTTGCAAACAGCTGGCTTAAACAGCCAACTTAAAAAGCCAATACATACAGCCAACGCTTTCAGCCAGTCAAACAAGCCAACTAAACCAGCCAAAAGCCAACAGCCAACAGCCGATTGCCAAACAACCCCATAATCAGTTTATCATATTGCGCGAGAGAAATGGGCTAGATAAATGGACGCTGGGCCCGTTCCTTTTGGGCCGTTCTAAGGGAGCAAGCAGGTGAGAAATAAACGAAAAATCTGATCCGGTCTTATGAACCGGATCAAATTTTAGAAAACCGGAGCGGTTTCTAAAATCTGATCCGGTTCACAAAGGACAGGATCAGATTTTCTGCCCAGCTTTCTCTCCCATTTTCTTAATGATTTTCGGATGCGGTTTTTGTAAAAACCGAATCTGTTACTGAGTGACAGATAAGGTTTTTTCCACTAGTGTTACCCTCGCAATCCTTTCCAGGATGGTTGTATGGGCACTTCTTACACCTGTACACACGCTCAGGTCTGCGGTTATTGGTGTTATTGTTGCGGTTATTGTTATCGTCGTTGGGTCCCTTACCGAAGTTTCTTTGGGAGGTCTGGTTATTCTGGTTCCCATGGTGTTTCTTTTCAAATCTCTGAACCTCAGGGTTTGGGTTCTCCTTTCGCTTCTCTCCTTGTTTATCTCCTTCCTCTCGTTTCCTTATTGCATATAAGTGGGCAGCTTTGCCAAAAACATGGTCCAACGAGGTGAAAGTATCTCCCCCCAGTCTCCCTTGCAGGTCAAGGGTGAGTCCTAATTCAAAGCGAGAGGCCTTAGCTTCCTTAGTAGGGTTAATTTCAGGAGCAAATCTCATCAGTTCTATGAACTTGCGGTAGTATTCCTCAACAGACAGGTTCCCTTGCTCTAGCATCATAAACTCTTGGGCTTTCTGATTTTTGAGGTATGGTGGGTAATACTTATCCATGAGAGCTTTCTTAAAAGTTTCCCACCCAAAGTCAGGTTGTTTTAGGAGGTTGTCCTTAACTTGAGTCCACTAAAAGTGGGCATCCCCCTGTAGGTAATAGCTTGCTAAGGGCACTGTCTTGTCATCTGGACAGGTGAGGGTAAAGAAAAGCTTATCAAACTCCCCAATCCAGCTTTCCAATTCTTCTGGTCCCCCTTTCCCATTCAGTACTGGTGGGTTCCTACGGGCAACCTTTGCAGACAAGTCCCCATCCCTATTATGCCCTTGGGCTAGGTTAGCTGTTATCTGCACTAAGTCTCGAATCGATTTCTCGACATTCAGAGAGATCTCAGGCGTACTGTCGTGACGAACCATTCTACGCTGAAAAATGACACAACGACTGTTTCAGTGACATACACCGAGTCGTTCATTCACTAAACCATTACACATTTGCACGTTCATACAACACGTTTTTATTGCGAACAAATCATTAAGTCTCTATTGACTTGCAATATAAACATCTCAAGTAAGACGTTACATCAAATAATAAAAGAATGAAAATAGCGTATTATCATTGAAAAAGGGAAAAATTTATTGTTTCCAAGGAAAACATAATATGAATAAATAAAGGAATAAAAGAATGCTACTTTGCTACTTGGCATGCAAGCCTTATGAAAACTAAAATAAACAAATAAAATAATATTCTAATCCTAATTATATATTCAAAAGAAACTAGGGACTATAATGGTGAGCTTTGTCATCTGAGTTAGGATTTTCTATTCCTTCTTCCATGTCGGCTTCGTCCTCAAAAGGCTCGTCATCCTCTATAGGTTCATTTTCCTCCATGGGTTCTTCCTCTTCTTCTATGGGCTCTTCTTCTTCTTCTTCTTCTTCTTCTTAATCATTTTCCTCCATTGGATCTCCTTCAGCAGGCTCATTTTCATTAAGATCTCCCTCTTCCTCATTTTCTAAGACAAGTATAGGTTCAACAAAATCTTCCCCAATTACTGCGATGAATGTTCTATTATTCCCTTCATCATAGGAAATATAGGTAACAGTTCTAAAGTTTGACGCTATGTGGTAGTCTTCGGGTATGAACTCATCCTCAAAAGTTTGGTACCTAGCTCTTTTTGCAGCTCTAGGTGACGTTTGAAGCTCAGGTTCAACTCTAGGGTTCTCAGAATTCACATCTACAACCTTAGTTCCCGAGCTTTCCCCCACATGGTAGGTTCCTCTAACTAGAGGTGATGAGGTAGAGGGCTCCCAAATTAATTTCTCACGAATTCTCCATTCATTTTCACAGTATTTAAGATCAGTAATGAAATGCCCTATAGTAGGAAGGTATGGGTTCTAGTAAGTGTGTTTGGTTGCATTAAAATCTCCATTTTCTGACCATATATCCCCATATCTACGGTGTACGAAAAGGTAGGGTTCCTCCTTAAGGACGTACTGCAGCATCAAGTATATTTTCTCCATTTCAGTCCTTAATCTAGTATCTCCCTATAAGGTCCTATATTCCATATCAGCTTTCATCTTATAGGCCCAGATGTCCCAATCTTCCGCTATTCGGTGTTTCATCAGGTATTCCTTAGGACCTATGTCGTAAATCATCTGTGAATTAAAAGAAAGAAAATAGTCTTAAGTTTTTTTTTTAAAGAAGTCGAGCAATTTCAATATCTAACTTAGTGCTTCTACAAAATATCACTATCTATAAAACCTTTCACCAATTTAATCAAGCAACCAGCACAATATTTCATATAATCAGAACATCTGATTCATTCCACAGTATTTGCATACTTCCTATAAACATAACAGACAAGTAAGACAAGAAAGGCAGTACAAATAAAATCATTCCTATGATTTAATGCACGCAAAAGTAATCTATATGCTCTTATCCCATACCACCCATTTTAAAAATCTTTTGAAATATCTTTGAAAATAGGAACTTTTGGCTCTGATACCAGTTTTGTAACACCCCTAAAATCCATACAAGTCTAACTACGTTGCATCGGCTTTGGGAGTGTTACCGCCGCGGTGAAACGCAAGGCTTATTGAAATTAAAACACTAACTTACTTTCTACTCTGAAAACTAAATTGCAGCAGAAATAAAATGTTAACTTAAGTACAACTCGAGAATCACCATTGACCCCTTTTATTTAAACCATTAACTAAGTGAATCATAAATAACAAACTCTAGAATGTTCAACCAAAACACTTTAAATGTTTATAAACCAGTGAATATCACCCGTATGCCCAAACTCATGTAGCATCACCAGCATACCTAATCTGCTCCCCATTGAAACATCAATGGTTCATCACAAGTCAACAAACAACACAAATAACAAACAATCAGCTATGATGAGTACGTACATAATCAGTTACATAACACACTAAACATAATCAGAATAATAATAACAATTCCTAAACATGATTCTACAAAAACATTAAATTCCGTTTTCACAATTTATTTGGCATCGAACGGGCACCGTCATCTTTCTAGAATCATACGGGCTACTTAATCCTTAATAGACAACTTGGTCTATTAGATGAAATGTAAATACGGTTTTGTTCCGTTCCACATCCATCACCTTAGTATGCATACCCCCAAGATCGTACGGAACCTTCCGCCTACTTGAGTTATCAAAATTTATAAGGACACTACTGTCGTCACAGTAGGCCTGCGTAGGAGTGTAGAACAAGTCTCACACTCCCCCCATTGTTCATACTTGTAGGGATTCCAACTACAAGTTTATCGCCAAAGATCCTTCTTAGTGATATTCATTCATACAACATCAAGCATATAATCATTTAATTTTCCTTCTTAGGTACATTACTCAATTCTCTAGTTTAAGCAATCTCTTGTAACATCCTTGCTACAACAATTAAATCATTGGATTCCAATCCAATTCTCATTTCATACTTGTGATACGATAGAATTACGCATACCAATAATAATTCATTCCAACTCACAAGTCATACAACAGTGAAATACATACAGATTTCCAATTCATTTCATGTTACCAAACAATCTCATCAATCATAATCAACCATAGTTCCCTATCATGATTCTAGGTTCCAATAAAATAACTCATAACCTAACATGATACAAACGTATCGAACTGAACTAGTACGCGTACGTACCTTGTAACGGAGAATCTTCGCTGACTACTTAAAATGTTCCGCTTATGAAATTGGGACCTAATCGAATAATAAAAGTATTTCAGTACTAAGTCCTTGATATTATTAAAACAAAAATCAACTTAACTAACTATGTAAAATATGGTATTTTGAAATATAAAAATGACCATTCTTGTTGTTTAAACTTCCTCTTCATAATATTTATTGAAACCAACATATTTAGGACTTAATAATATACTTGTAAATTTGATTTCTTTAAACTTATATTATACTTGTTCATAACAATAAAACTTAAACAACTATATATAAGTATTATTAAAATCAGAATTAAGAATTAATGTCATCATAAGAACTACTAATACAATTGTAAATCTGATTTCTTTTAACTTTTACTATACTTTATTTATAATGCAAACTTAATCCAAGATATATCAGAATTACAAAATCAGATTTTACAATTAGTTTAAAGTATAAAAGGAAGAGAATGACCACCGGATGACCACAACACGTCACCACACTCATTCCAAGTCACAAGTCATACAACAAGGAAATACATACAGATTTCCAATTCATTTCATGTTACCAAACAATCTCATCAATCATAATCAACCATAGTTCCCTATCATGATTCTAGGTTCCAATAAAACAATTCATAACCTAACATGATACTAAAGTATCGAACTGAACTAGTACGCGTACGTACCTTGTAACGGAGAATCTTCGCTGACTACATAAAACTTTCCGCTTATGAAATTGGGACCTAATCGAATAATAAAAGTATTTTGGTACTAAGTCCTTGATATTATTAAAAAAAATCAACTTAACTTACTATGTAAAATATGGTGTTTTGAAATATAAAAATGACCATTCTTGTTGTTTAAACTTCTCTTCATAATCTTTATTGAAACCATTTTATTTAGGACTTAATAATATACTTGTAAATCTGATTTCTATAACTTATATTATACTTGTTCATAACAACAAAACTTAAACAACTATATATAAGTATTATAAAAATTAGAATTAAGAATTAATGTCATCATAAGAACTACTATTATAATTGTAAATCTGATTTCTATTAACTTTTACTATACTTTATTTATAATACAAACTTAATCCAAGATATATAAGAATTACAAAATCAGATTTTACAATTAGTTTAAAGTATAAATGGAAGAGAATGACCAACGGATGACCACCACACGACACCACACCACCGGCAAGTCACGCTTCGCTCGACCCACACTCGCACAGCACCGCGCGCAAGCCTCCCACGCACAACAACTTAAGTCGACAGCGACGACGACTCGCACACCACACTTCGCGTCGCACAGCCTCGCACACACACTCGAGTCACTCGCACCAACCACACGCACACACCGAACCACAACACGCACCACACTTCGCACGCCTAGCACCGCACTTCGCACACCTTGCAGCCTCACACCCTCACTCGACTCGCACAACCCTCGGTGCACTGTGCGACCCTCGCACCGCACACACTCGACTCACACACAACCGTCGATGATGCGCGCAGCCGCAGCCTCTGTGCAGCACTCGAAGGTCGACGGAAGAAACAGAGGAGGGCTGAGGAGAAAAGAAAGAACGTAGGAGGAGAAGAGAAGAAGGAGAGAGAAAGTTCTTGGGGTAAATAAAACGGCTGATTATGTAAAAGAGAATAGGGTTTTGTTTCCCCTTTATTTTATTTTTTATTTATAGCATGATAAACCTATGCTCATTAGGATTTGTTTTCCAAATCAAATTCTTATTTCCATTTTATTATTTGAAAAACAAAACCAAAACCGAATTATATAACTCCAAAAAATACGGAGTATTACAGAAGTATTCTGCTTCTTTTTTTTTTTTTTGGTCTTTTTCACCTTTCTGGTGTTTATATCCACCTATTTTAGAGAAAGCACTACCAAGTGATTATGTGGTATGAAGTTGCTTCTTGTTTATGACATTGTGCCGATCTAGGATTAATTATTTGGAGTGGCACTGTATAAACAATATTATATATCATTATGACATGAACCAACCAAGTATCTAAATTTTCATGAGCAAAATACGCAAATCAAACAATAATTTTATCACATAACTTGACAATGAAAAACTTAGTTTTAAAAAAAGAAGTCCAACTTTATATAGCTAGTGAAATTATTCTCTAAGAAAAAGGACTTTCACAATGTCATATTCTAATACTCCCCTCTGAATATTCAATGCATATAACACTTTGATTTTTACGTTCCCGAAGACATAACTCTAATCATTGAACTAATTTCAATACTAAAAAATGTAAGTTGTAGAAAATATACATGAGAGAAACCAATAGTTACATTTGTATGTATAAATTAGCTTAAGTTGATGGCAACTCTTTAATAAAGAGAACAAAGTAAGGAAAAAAAATGAAGAAGAAAACTAAAAGCGGAAGTAAAATGAAACTCTCCAAAACAGATCCTCCTAACGAGCTTCGAAACCTTGACCTATCAAATCCCTTGAAGGTTCTAGGGCGCACCTCTAACCACCCGAGCTAACTGTACAACATGGATATTAAGCGCGGAGTCTCCTTTTTATCTCCTACTTTATCTGACTGTAAAAAACAGAAATACTTCATATTATTTGGGGGGCCCGTACCACCAAGGACACCGCATAGATCCACCCCTGATCGCACATGTAATCATTACTAATCTAATTCTCTTCCCCCTTTCTGTTGTGATGGACTCCTTAGTTTTAGTTTGAACTCTTTGTTTGAGCTAATGGTGATACTGATTTTAGCAATGTGTTTCACTTACTTTACATAACCTGACAAGTGACCTCCAGATATTTGCCCCAGTGAATTTATTTTTGCTGGTAATTTTTGCATTGTATAGTGAAGGTATTTCCTAAATTTAGGACAACATTTCTGAACAATTCAAAACTGTGTTTGCTGCAACCTTCGTGACCAAACTTTATCCTATTAGAGACTAACTAAAATTTTGAGCAACTTAGTATTTTTATCTATCTAATTATATTAATTTAGATTTATAATAATGCAATCCAGTGACAGTACTTTTTGGGATGATCTAGCAATACACTTATTTTGAAAGTCATTTTTTTTTCTAAATATTAACAATGAAAGTTGGCATATGTTGTGACTTGTGACCTTGAGAAAGTTGAAAGCTCTTATTATATCTAACATTATCCAGGTGTGCAGATATGTCAATCTGAAGATACCATACTTATTAGGGGACACTGTTATGAATTGCTTGATGATGTGTCCGAGCTATGCGTGCATCTTAAAAACATTTTCTATCATTTTGGTTAGTAGTTAGGCTTAAGTGTGAAATAATGAAGTTGTTTTAGTCTTTGAAGGTTTAGGAGTAATATGTTGATTTTTATCTCCTAATTCCTATTTTTGTGAGTCTTAAAGAGTGAAGGTCATTGTTATGTGGTCCCGTTCTATCCGAGATATTTAAACTTCAACTTTAGAGTGTTCGGGAGTTTAAGCATTGAAGAATTGTGGCGCAGCAACAGAACCTCATCGCACCTCGCGAGCCAGGTCGCGGGTCGCGACCCGTTGTGTTGTCCCAGCTCAGGTCTGCAGTGTTAGGTTGAAAAAAGCAGTAGTGCTTCGCACCTCGCGACTCATATCGCAACTCGCAACTGTTAACCGACTTTGGCGGTTTCTTCAACTGCTAGTTTTTCTTCCGTGAAGTATAAATACAAACTTGCGCCTCTTTTTACACAGGGAGAGGAGAAAAACATAGCAAAGGGCCAACAACTTCATCTTTTGATTTCTTTTTCATATTTTAGTTTGTAATTTAGTTAGATTATGGAAACTATAGCTTAAATAACTCTTGGGAACGATTAATCGAAGCCTCAACTAATTATTGTAAGATTCTCTATACCCTACTATCTCTCTTGGTTATTGTTTGATTTCTTGTATTCTATTATATGATGATTGCAAGACTTGCTACGAGAACTACTAGTTTGATTTTGTGATTCATCTATTGCTAGATTTAAGAAAAGAATCGATTGTTTTGTTCTTTTATCACTTGGTACTAAACTAAGATCTAACTTGTCATGCGGATCATGAATTGTTAGAACTTAGGCAAATCAAACAAATTGATTGAATGCTTATCGCTTGTATAACATTGGCAAGCCTATTGATTCTCTATTATTATTGCTGATTTTGAATTGAATTTAGACGCAGACCGGACTAAGTTATTCAATAGTGAGGGTTTTGTAGTCACGCAGATCGTGCTATTTAACTACAACTAAGGAGAATAAGAGATTTTATCTCAACAATAGGTAACCTTGAGCTTAAGTAGAGTTGTGGTTTCAATGAGGAATAATTTAGTTGAAAGTGGAAATTAATCGGACTCAAGAATTGTTTACATTGAATTTCTATAACTTTTATTTAGTTATTTGCATTTGTTTAGTAGTAATTTGTATTGAAAATCCCCTCTGAATTGGTTACTTGACACTTAGAGTCATTTAGGTGTTGTTTATATTGAATACAAACTTGTCCCTGTTTCCTTGTGGATACGAACCTTACTTCCCTTCTGCATTAAATTGTAAAAGAGAGTAGGGGAAATTTATTTTTGGATAGGTGCATACGACTAAACCGCATGCCCAAATTTTGGCGCTGTTGCCGGGGAAACGGTTTTACTTGTTTGTATTTAGTGTATGTTTTGGATTATATTGCTTATGATCTTTGTTTATGGTTAACACTCGTGCTACTAACAGAGAAAATTTGCAGTATGATCCCGAATCGGAGCTAACTCTTTTCAAGTTTAGAAAAGAAGTGCAAGAAAATTTTCAAGAGTTACCTTTTATTATTGAAGAGGAGAAGGAGGAAGAGATGCCTCCTAGAGTGGAAGCTCGTACATTGAGGGAGCTTACAACTCCTAATCTTGATCAGCAGCCTCTATGTATTGTGTATCCTCCAACTAAGGAGGGTGCTACTTTCGAACTCAAGTCAGGGTTAATTCATTTACTTCCCACGTTCCATGGATTGAATGGAGAGGATCCAAATAAGTTTCTTTCAGAGTTTCACGTGGTTTATACTAGTATGAAACCAAGTGGAGCAACGAAGGAACAAATCAAGCTAAAGGCATTTTCTTTCTCTCAAAAGGATTCAGCCAAAGATTGGTTATACTACTTACCTCCAGGATGTATCTCTACATGGGTTGAAATGAAGAGGCGGTTTCTTGAGAAGTTCTTTCTAGCTCCTAAATCATCAACACCGAAGAAGGGGATTAGCAACATTGAGCAGAAACATGATGAATCTTTCGATGAATATTGGGAGAGGTTCAAGAGACTTTGTGCTAGTTGTCCATATCATGGCTATTCTGATGAATACCTCATCTTGTACTTCTATAATGGTCTTTCTGATGAAGATGTACGAATGGTGAATGCTGCTAGTGGAGGTTCTATCATCAATAAAACTCCCACTAACGCAAGGGCATTGATTGAAGAGCTATCTGAAGGCTCTAGACAATTTCACAGAAGGTCCAACCTTCGAAGAGCAAATGTAGAAAGTGCAGGTTCAAGTTATAAGCTTGAGGATCAAGTGCAAGCTCTCACTTCAATGATGCGTGAATTCAAGGTTAAAAGCAAATTTCAACAAGTGAAAGCATGTGGGATTTGTTCTTCTGATCACCCTACTTATTTTTGTCCACATTTACAAGAAGAATCGAGTGAAAAAGTGAAGGCCATGGGCCTTTAAGGCCAAGGATTTCAAAAGAGATATGATCCGTACTCGATTACATATAATCTAAGGTGGAAAGATTATCCCAAAATGAGATATGGCAATGCTCCTGGACTCCAGCAGCAACAACAACAACAACAATACAACAGACCATATCAACCTCAACCTAGGCCCTAAGGCCAAAGTTCGAGTCCTACCATGTCCACAGAGGAAATGTTAAATGCTTTAACTAAAAAAGTGACTAACATGCAGGGTAATATGATGCAATTTCAGGAGGAAACTCGAGCGAGCATCAAGAACTTGGAACGACAAATGAGCCAAGTTAGATTAGAAGCTCGAGATTCTGGAAAATTACCATCTCAAACAGAGCTGAACCCCAGGCCTAATGCGAGTGCCATTACATTAAGGAGCGGAAAGGAGTTGAAGGGGAATGAAAAAGCAGTTGTTCGTGATAAAGAGCTCGAGGAAGAAGTTATTTTTCATGAACCGGCACCTGATGCAGAGCCATTGTCACCACAATAGGTTGAACAAGTTCAAAAGCCACCTTCTACACCTTATGAACCAGTTCCACCATTTCCAGAGGCATTAAAGGACACTCGCCGGAAGGAAAGTGACAAGGACATTTACGAGCTTTTTCGTAAATGTGAGGTAAACATCCCTCTTTTAGATGCATTGAAACAAATTCCTAGGTATGCTAAGTTTATTAAAGAGCTATGTACTGCTAAGAGAAAGCATAGGTTGAAAGGAGTGCAAAAAGTGAAGGTTAGTGAGCATATTTCAGCGATGTTTCAAAGAAAGCTCCCTCCTAAATGCAGTGATCCGGGCATGTATACCATTCCTTGTCTTATAGGTCACACCACGTTCCAAAAGGCCATGTTTGACTTTGGTGCTTCTATCAATGTGATTCCTTATTCATTATATGAGTCTTTAAAACTTGGTACATTGCATGAAACTGGTGTAGTGGTACAATTAGCTGATCGTTCCAATGCTTACCCTAGACGATCTACAGGTTGTCCTTGAGTATGGTTTGGGGGGTGATGAAATTGAATATGTTTTGAGTGCTAATTTGCAGAAAATGGTGCAGGTTTTGAAAAAACAGAACAAGCTTCCAATGGTCCCTTTTCATTTAGGACCTGTTCCACTAACTATACCTAGAGAGAAGCTTTTGCCCTCTGTTTTACAGGCACCAAAAGTAGAATTGAAACCTCGATAATTTGAAGGATGTATTCCTTGGAGAAGGAGATACATTACCAGTGATCATCTCGAGTAAGCTTACCAAAGATCAAGAAGGAAGACTGATTGAAGTTCTCAAGGAGCATAGAGAAGCAATTAGATGGACGATTGCCGACATTAAAGGCATAAGTCCTACCACATGCATGCATCGGATTTTATTGGAGGATGACGCAAAACCAATGAGGCAACCACAACGCCGGTTAAACCCACCTATGATGGAGGTAGTGAAAGCTGAAATTTTGAAATTACTCCAAGCAGGTATAATTCACCCTATTTCTGACAGCAAATGGGTTAGTCCTACCCAAGTTGTGCCTAAGAAAACGGGTGTAACTGTTGTGAAAAACCAAAATGGTGAGTTGATTCCTACACGCATCCAAAATGGATGGCATGTTTACATTGATTATCGCAAATTGAATGATGTGACTAGGAAAGATCATTTTCCTTTGCATTTATTGATCAGATGCTTGAACGACTTGCTAGTCATGCCTTCTATTGCTTCTTAGATGGTTATTTAGGGTATTTTTAGGTGGCCATTGCGCCAGAAGATCAAGAGAAAACCACGTTTACGTGCCCCTTTAGCACGTTTGCATATAGGCGCATGCCTTTTGGGCTATGCAATGCCCCAACCACTTTTCAGAGATGTATGATGAGTGTATCACTAGTGCAAAAAAGCTCAATTGCTCCGGTTAAAAACCCCTCAAATGCTCCGTATTTGACCCGTAGCAGACGTCATACGAGCATTTGAGCATTTGTATATTTCGTATAGTAAAAAAATAGGTTCAGCTACTACCAGCATGCACAGCGTGCTTACACTATTACAATAGGGCAGTAGCCAGCAGCAGCAACACTCACCAAATCTAACATAAACCAGACACTGTGTCCCTCCCTTCAACCACCACACACCTCGTCTTCCTCTCATTTACATACAAAAAACACACACGCAAATCATACATCCAACACATTCAAAATATTATTATTAATAAAATGAAATAAGTGTAAATTAGTTACAAATAAAGTGTAGATTCGAGTACAATTCTGGTATTACAGTTGTCGTCCCAATACAGGGTAAATATTATGTACAGTTGCTGAACACTCAATACCTGAAACATAACCAAGTATCAGCACTCAAAGAAGATTCTTGCATTCAACATGTTTTTCTTTTCCTAATAGTCCAGTCACCATTGCAATCTCATCTAATGTTACTTCACAGACCATAAAAGCAGCAACAAATGTTACTTAAAACGATCAAGCAAGCTTAACAGTTCATCACTTTCTTTACTAATTAAATAGAACGCTTCTCTAGACCTTTTTAGGACAAGATGCAGTAAGAAGATGTACATAAACGCAAGATCACATTCACTCGACAAAACACCACATTAAATCCTAGCAAACAAACTCACTTTATTACGAACCACTGAAAAAGATAAATTATTTCATCCATCAAGGGGAGGAGGGAGTAGAAGAGGGTCGTTGTACTAAATAGCTATTAGAACAAGTTCCACAGACAAAGTGTCGAACATATAAACAAAAAAAGCATCACAAAAGTACGATCGTAGAAACTTAAAATTTCATGGCATAAACCAATGCTAAAAGCAAGTTATCTACAGACAATACCAAATCTAAGCATAACATAACAAACAAAAATGCATCGTTGCCACAAATTACAAATTTTATTTTTAATCAATATAACCAAGGATGCACAATGCAAAACTGAACTAATGAAATCATGCCTGAAGCGGTTATGAACAGATCAATCATGAAGGCAATTCATTACCTCTTAAAACACATCTATATCAGATTGAGGAATGATGCCCAATATAAACATCTCTAAAGATAGATGCGCTTGGTGCAACAAAGAAGGCTGAGTCATGATTCTTCACTCTATTTTTATATTCTTAAAAGTGAACAGGGGAAATTTCATTGCTTGGAGAACGAGTTGCAATCACGCAAACAAGCAGAAAATCAAGAAAAGGAAAGACGCAAGGGTTTCATTGAGAAAAAAAAGAGGAGTTGTGCGGAGTACCCAGGGTTTACTGCAGTTTTAGTAACCAAATCTGGTAAAAGCTGCAGGCAAGCATGTCAACAAAATGACTTACTAAGGATATATGTATATGCAAAATGAGGATGCCTATATCACTAGAAAGGATCAATGAAGATAAAAGAATGAGTCAAATCCCAATTACCTCTATTATGATTCTTTGGACAGGATCCCCACCAGTTGATACATCTAAAAACACATGAGGGTTCTATATCTTATCCATATTTCTTTATACTGTAAAATCTGAAAAGGTAGTCCATTTGAAAATTAGGATCAACTCCAACTACGTCAGATACTAAGGATATATGTATATGCAAAATGAGAATGCCTATATCACTAGAAAGGATCAATGAAGATAAAAGAATGAGTCAAATCCCAATTACCTCTATTACGATTCTTTGGATAGGATCCCACCAGTTGATACATTTAGAAACACATGAGGGTTCTATATTTTATCCATATTTCTTCGTACTGTAGAACCTGAAAAGGTAGTCCATTTCAAAATTAGGATCAACTCGAACTACGTCAGATACTAGTCACCGACAATCTCCAACTTCTGAAAAATTGAAAACTTTCATCCCTGAAGAAAAGTAAGTAACACCAGTTTCATTCGTTTAGCGTCACTAGTGATTAGAGTTTGAAGCTATTAGAAACATGCACTTCAAGAAAATGATAACAACAATAGCTAGCAGCCTACCTCAAGTTGCCTAACAAATTCAGATAAAAAACACCATTGACAGAATAAAATCCATTCCAAACTTTTATTTTCTTTTGCAGAAACAAGAGAACTGCACCTATACCAACCTAGCAGTCTTCTGCCTCAACAATAAGTGGCTTGCTTAGCTAGATAGTTCTTCCTTTATGAACTAGACTTAGCAAGGGAAAATGCGTTTCAATCACATAAGCATTCTTAACAGCCACAAGAAAACTATAGAGGAGCTTTTATTATGGACAAACAACATATTAGAAATCGAATCTACAAGTAGTAGCAAATATTAAATGTATACAAGCTGCCGAAAAGGAAGACCCTGTCCCCGCCATCTTGAGACCAATAAATGTCTCATTATAAAGAAGTTATATGAAACCAGTAACAATTTTAATGTGCTTCAATATGATCTACCCTGTAAAATTTTGATTTAAGCAGTCTTATTCTAGAAAAGTTTTATGGAACCTGTAGCAATTCTGATGCACTGGCATTCAACACAATCTACCCTACAAAATGTTGATATAAGCAGTCTTTATTGTAAAGAAGTTTTATGGAACCTGTAGCAATTTTGATGCGTTGAATATCTTCATGAGTGAAAACATCTCCATTTGGTACCACTAGAATTGATAAAGCAGCAACTACATCAACAATCTCATTCCACTTTGCAGGATCCCTTGGTCTATCCGGAACTCTTCTATAATATATTTGAAAGAGAGGATACAGAGAAGGGAGGGGTATAAGATACAATACCAGGACATATGTCATACCAGCAATTTGATTTAGGTCATACTACCATAAACAAAAAGACATGATATAGTATAACAGTAACATCTAGTCTCAAAGATGGGGAAACAGATGCAAAGAAGGCAAAAACAACCTTCCATGGACAAAGAAGAGCGAAACACCTCGTTTTCTCAATCCGTCTTGCCAATTCCACTGTGTCATGACTCATGAGATGTTCGCAAAAGTCGAATTTTACATGTCATGGGAGTATTTAGGTTCCTCTTCAATGTTGTCAATATCTAAATTCAGAAGGGGGGAGGCAATGTTGTATAATTAGCAACAAATAATAAAAACAAACCAAAGAAGATGGGACAAGAAGAATGAGAAAAAGCTCTTAATGAATTGAAAGTAAGATACAACATCGAGACAATAAGCTACTTTGCAGAAGTGGAGACATTTAGTCTTATAGAAGTAGAGTGAACTCAGTAACGTACATCATGAATGATCTCTGGCTTTGACAGCAGTGTAGCACCCATGCCCCCACTGATAGAAAATGACCTAGGACAACCGATGTTAATATCAATAGCAGCAACATCATCGCACCTATAAAGGGGGACAAAATCCATGTCAGTAAAACACATGGTCAGAGCATAGAGTATCACCGTATCATCACGATACATAGGAACCATCTTTGCAGCTTATCAGAAGAGAAACAAATGCCAGAATACTTGTTTTTCTTCTAAGACTTAAGAGCACTCGATCTTACAATATCGAGGTTCAAAATGTTGATAGAATTATAGGATTATATGACAACACATCCCTACACAGAAAAAGGAGAAAGTAGGATCCACTATTTTAAGAAATTACATGCAAAAAAAAGCCAACAACCAACTTCCAGTATAATGCACATATGCAAGGAACAGCATAACCCTAAAAGAGATGGATAACAAAGGTATCCTATGCTTTAGGCAGTGGGCCAAATGCTCAAGTCTTCAAGATGGTGAAATAAAGAAGATAGTTGATTGGTTGGCATGAAGCATGCTTAGCACGGGGCAATGCAACATGAAGATAGCGACTCCCTATAGTTCAATATAAGTATATTACGATTAAAAAAGACATAAAAAAGAACCATTTCCACAACATATAATACAAGACACATGGTTCTTAAAAGTTAAAGCTATAATTCAGTTTATATATAGTTAGCGAGCCATGACTTGGTTTTTCCGAAGGTAAATCATAAACATACCTCATTGAGATTTGAGATCATGATTCCCCCCTCATGGTGCAAAATGAATTAAATACCTTGCATTTATCATACAGGACTGTAAACACTTATCAAACTACTACTGAAGTTAAAAGAATCAAGTTCTAAGTCTAGTGTCATCAAGCATAAACATAGCATGATCAAGTGAATTAGAGGATAAAACGCTAATATGCACCAATAAACATGAGTCCACTCAAATAAGACCAACAATATTATGTTAGTAAGGCAATGATTCAATTGTGAACCCTCACTAGAACATAATATCAACGCAGTCATAAAATCAAATCACATAAGCATCATCCAATGACAGAAATTCATAGAAACATGAAACTAACAAAGGAAAATGCATTCTCTTTAGCAAAATCAAATATGCAGAGCCATATTAACCAAAAAAATCGTACAAGATGGACTTACAGACAATCCAATGTTACCACAGAAAAAATGAGTTAATGATATCATACCTTATATCGGAAGTTCTAATGCAACCTAGTTGATCCACTATCATGAATTTCCTAACAATCAAGAAAATAAATTACATATTAGTAGACTCAGAAGGAATTCATTGTGCATAATAACCAGCTAATAAATTTACATATGTCCATGATACTATCAGTTAGAAAACTGACTGAAGATCAAATCTTTCAAAGAAAGAGGCAATTAACCAATAAGTAAACGAATAAACCACAATGTACTCAGCATTTGACATTGCAACATTAACGAAATAATTAAACAATATAGCAGAACCCAAGATCGAAAATAAAAAGCAAAAGAAGAAGAGAGAAAGATCCAAGTACCAATCACGATTTTCAGATCAACTATCAACACATCATAATCTGACACAACAAAAATAACCTAAAAGAAAAAATTTCCATAAATAAAATGAAAGGACTTACGAGGCGATTAGTTTCAGGAAGCGAAAGCCACTGTTCAAATAACTCTTGCGCCAGGTAAGAATTAGGTTTGAGAGCCAAAGGTGAAACCTCATGCAACTTCAAGAGATCAGCATCAATTGATATCAAATCGTCATTAAAATCCATCTTGATTCATAGAGCTACGAATAAAGCCGAATGAAATCTCGCAATAAAAAACCGATGAAATTGCCAAACCTTGACAAAACAAACAACGCGTAAACCACAACAATTCTCCTTGTAAAATTCGACTGTGAATCACAATCAGCGATGAATTTGAGAAACATGAAAGAAAACAGAAAGTTTCTGAATCTAATACCGGAATGTTTAGTCGAGGTGAGAGAGAAAGTTTTTGAATCAGAGAAAATCCTAAAAAAATCAAAGAAAACCCTAAAAAATCCCCAAATCTAGGAAACCAAAAAAACCTAAAATACAGCAATAAAGTTCGAATAAACTTACCTTGACATGCGTTGTGTGTTGAAGTTTGAGGATCGACGGATTAAGGCGTGGACTTGGTAGTTTTTTTGGAGGAGGAATTCGGTTAAGTAGGATCCGTCTTGCCCTGTTATGCCGGTGATTAGGGCGACTTTTGTTGGGGGTGAACGGTTTTTTTCATCTGAGGACGCCATTGTTGTCGGTTGAGTTTAGGGAGGAGAGGGAGAGAGAGAGAGTGAAGAGGGAAGAGAGAGACAGAGAAGCAGTTTGATGGAGAGGGAAGAAGAGAGAGAACACGGAGGGAGGGAAAACACTAGAGAGGGAAGGACTGATGAGGAGAGTGAAAATAAACACTCTTGAGTTGAGTTTTAGTTTTCATAGCATGTGAGAGGGTTAAGTGCTCGGGTTGACTAACCGGAGCACTTATTCACAAATGCTCGGGTTGATTAGTCAACCGGAGCATTTGACATCAAATGCTCCGGTTGACTAATCAACCCAAGCATTTGTAAATTTTTTTATTAAAATTTTTCACAAATGCTCGGGTTGATTAGTCAACCAGAGCATTTGATAAGTAGCAAAAGCAGTTTTTTCCACTAGTGTATTTTCCAAATATGTCGAGAGGTTTGTTGAAATTTTTATGGATGATTTCACTTTACATGGAGATTCTTTTGATAGTTGCTTGGAACACTTAGTTTTTGTGCTTAAAAGATGTGTAGATTCTAATCTTGTGTTAAATTCCGAGAAGTGCCATTTTATGGTGCAACAAGGAATTATTTTAGGCCATGTGGTTTATGAAAAAGGTCTCGAGGTAGATAAAGCTAAGGTAGATACTATTCAATCTTTGCCTTATCCTACTAATGTTCGAGAAGTGCGTTCTTTTCTTGGCCATGCAGGTATTTATCGCAGGTTCGTCAAGGACTTTTCGAAGATTTCATCTCCTTTTTGTAAGCTGTTGCAAAAGGATGTGGATTTTTCTTTTGATGAACATTGCAAGAGTGCCTTTGATACCTTGAAAGAAAGGCTTTTTTCGGCTCCAATTATACAACCCCCTGAATGGTATCTTCCCTTTGAGATCATGTGCGATGCAAGTGATTACGCCGTCGGAGCAGTGTTAGGTCAATGGGTGGGGAGAGCACCTCATGCTATCTATTATGCTTCCATCACCCTTATTGAGGCTCAGCGTAACTATTCTACTACTGAAAAAGAATTGTTGGCTGTAGTATTTTCTTTGGAAAAATTTAGATCTTATTTGCTTGGAATAAAATTTATTATATATACTGACCATGCAGCTCTTCGTCATTTAATGACGAAGAAAGAAGCCAAGCCAAGATTGATCAGGCGGATTCTATTGACTTGGAGGTGAAAGACAAGAAGGAGTCACAAAACTTGGTGTCAGATCATTTGAGTAGATTGGTGTCCTCCTATGATTTAGAGAAGAATGTTGAAAAACCATGGAGAGAACCAATTTGAGAAGAATTCCCAGATGAACAATTGTTCACCCTTAAGGAGCTTAGCCTGTGGTATGCTGATATTGTGAGTTTCCTTGTTTCTAACAAATTTCCTCCTCATTTTTCAAAAGCACGGAGAGATAAATTGCGAAGTGATGCAAAGTATTATGTATGGGACGATCCATATTTATGGAAACATTGTGCGGATCAAGTGATTAGAAGGTGCATTCCCGATAATGAGATAATATCGATTCTCACCTTTTGTCATTCTCATGCCTGTGGAGGTCATTTTGGAGCAAGGAGAACTGCTCGCATGATATTGGATTGTGGATTTTATTGGCCTAGTTTGGATAGAGATGCATTTTATTTCTGTAAGTCGTGCGATATTTGTCAAAGAGTTGGGAATATTTCCCAAAGAAATGAAATGCCATAAAACGCGATCTTGTATTGTGAAATATTCGATGTTTGGAGCATTGACTTTATGGGGCCATTTTCTAACTCTTTTGGTTTCACTTACATTTACTTATTGTTGATTATGTGTCAAAGTGGGTGGAGGCAAGGCCCACTTGAACTGATGATTCTAAAGTGGTTGCGGATTTTATCAAGGAAAAATGGATCAGAATACCCCCAACTTTGGCCCGTCCGCTTTTAATACCCCCAACTTTGAGTTATTTTTAAATTTGGGGGTATTAAAAGCGGACGGGCTAAAGTTGGGGGTATTCTGATCCATTTTTCCTTTTATCAAAGCTAACATCTTTTCTAGGCTCGGCATTCCACGAGCCTTGATTAGTGACAAAGGAACTCGTTATTGCAACCGGACAATTGGAGCGTTGTTAAAGAAATATCATGTCACTCACAAGACTTCAACTGCATATCACCCACAGACAAATGGACAAGCTGAAGTGTCAAACCGGAAAATTAAATCCATCCTTGAAAAGACGGTGAATCCAAATAGAAAGGATTGGAGTGCGTGTAACTGGCAATCCATCTAAACAAGTCTAGGATAACATGATTATAAATAAGCGGAAACGTCAAAATTAGATTACATGCCTGTCACTAGTGTATCTTCCTCCATTAGAGATACAAGGTTATCTATCTTACAGAACTACAAACTTAATTACATGTACAACTTGAAGAGTTATACTTATTACAAACTTTCACAAAAACTGAAGCTGATACAAGTGATCTACCATTAGCTTAACTGGGCTTCCATATAAACATGTACAACACACACAACCAGACAATGGACCACTGCCCACCCCATGAATGGAATGGACAGGGGTAAAATCAGTTTAACGGAGTAAGGCTTGTCCTACAACGTAAACGTTTATGTAAGTGAGGTACACCTGCCCTCGAACATTGACCCATTAATTAACTCAATACTTATAAGTACATAGCATTCATCTCACATCTTACCTTGAGTGTTAAACAATTAAACAATATCATGTAATGGATTAATTTATTAGCAACAGGCAAGGGAACGACGCGATGGTAGCAACACCAGATTGCAAACACATCGCTTGCTAGGGAACGTCTTCCCTTGATAAACGATAAGGCCTCTATGTCTTAAGTGCGCACTCTCTTAAAGTGATCCACCATAGATACACTCTAAGACGACTAATATATTACCCCACCAAAGGGTCCTCAGGGCTATTCACTAGAGATACCCCAAGAATTTTGTCCTTGGTTCATGACCTCAGAGATACTCTTGAGCGAGTGATCTTTAAGGCTCCTTAAGCCATGCTTTAGTCTTCCACTTTATATATAATGAATTGTAACTATATTGACAACCAAATTAACATTCAAACACATCTTACATCACAACACATAGAATAAGTTCCATGTCCAAGTCATAGTGTCATAACAGAATTTTCAGTTTACATACACTTGCGCATACATGCTTATATCTAACATAGCTCATTCGTTACAAACTATTTTGCCTTGAAATTTTATACACATAATCCTGACATGTTTTAGAACATATTTCACATAAGAAATAACATTAAATTCAGTACTTAACAACCTCAATACAACACAAACTATAGCTGCTTGTTCAGTTCAAATAGTTTACATGTGAGCATTAGAAATAAGTCTCTACCATGGATACCTAATTAGTTATGTAAAATACTCTTCATGTCCTGATACAGTAGGTCATAACACATATTTGGCATGATATTTTCACTTAGTAACACAAAGAATTGAAGGAAAACATAGGCATAAGTCTCACCTTGTCAAAATAGTGTAACCAGCTCTGTTCACAACTTAGACCTCCTATTCCTCAAACGTTTCAACTTCAAAGTTTCCTAAAAATTATTTAACACAAATATATAACATGTGAAATATATGCACACAAAATATTGGGCCAAAATACGAAGTATAACCTATTGAAAAGTCTAAAGAAACAAGAAGGGGTAAATCTGTTCTTATGGACAAAATATAGCATGATCTTTGGATCTGTTTTCTGTACATATTTGGAACTTAAAAGTAAAATCCTAGACTTGTATCATGCTAATAAAGGTTTCTAGTATGCTATACAAACTTAGCCCCGTGGTGATGTGGTGGGACGCGGTCGTACGCGCTACCAAAGATAAAAGTTTATTTTCCTTCTTTCCAATACAAATAAATGTAAGTGGCAAGTAGGGTCGAATCCACAGAGACTTGGGGACTAACTCGTGCTTATAATAGATCAAATGGGGGTTTTGCGTAGTTTTGTGATTAAATAAATGAATAACTAAATACGAAGAACTAAAGTATAATAAAGAAGTGATGTAATCAAGAAGGGAAGAATCTTGAGTTCGGTTAATGGCCACTTCGATTCATACTATTGATCATTGGTTTCTCAAACATGTAACTTTACTCTTAATTACTCAAAGTTGGAAATCAAATTCCTTTCCCTCAAAAGTACCGTTAAACAATCACAATCAGATGATCATAAAACTTGAACTAATGATTAATCTAATCTAATCAGAGATTAAATTCAAATCAAAAGAACATCAACGAACTAGGAAACAATGAGCCAATTAACAAATTGCTAGCACAACATATTCAAATTGGAACTTGTGATTTCTCTAGTGATTAATCAAGAATAATCAGATTCATTAATCAAACCCTAGATTGCTACTCATGAAAGAAGAACGAGATGAATCAAAGATCAATTCTAAATCCTAGCAAATGATAAATCGAATGTATAAACTAGTAGTACCCCTAGCAATACATACCACAATCATAGATTAAAATCAAGAAATCACAATTATAATTAAGAACAAGTTAACAAAGAGAAACCTCACAATAGTAGACCGAAGCTTGATTAACCGTTCTCAAGACTAGATTTAGGCTACAATCGACATAGCATCCATCAAGTAAATCTTCAAACTCATGATTAGAAACTCAAAAAGGGAGAAAAAGGGATTAGGGTTCTTCTTTTCCTCCTCTCTAATTCAGTTCAGAAATTACAAGATATCCAAAACAAAACGTTTTTCTCATTAATAAAACCTAAGGAAAGCTGAAAATTGCCGAAAAGTCGTAGCCGCGTCGAAGTGCGCGAGTCGGGCATCTATGGCGCGCGACCCGGGCCTTGGCTGCTGCCCAAAACTTCAGCTTCGCTCGAAGTGCGCGAGTCGCGCATGTCTTGCGCGCGAGTCGGGCACTCGACGCTGTCAATCCTACGCCTTCGCTCGAAGTGAATCTCATGCTGCTGCTCGAAATGCGCGACTCGGGCTTCTATAGCGCGCGGGTCGCGCGTCTGCGTCTGCCAAGCACCTGCTCCGCTCGATATGCGCGAGTCGTGTGTAATTGGCGCCCATGGTGCGCACTAGCCACTGCTTGAGATTTAGTCTCTAACCACGCCCGAGGTGGGCTCTTCAACGCCCATGGTGGGCAAACAATGCTGTAGAGCCACAAGATGAACTTGGATGCCTCCACCATATAACTCTAGACTCCAAAGAACTTTGTGATCTTTTTATGTTGAATGGATCGCAAACACGGGATGGAAATCCACCTGTAAATGATCATAAACACATATAACCACAAAATATCCTTAAATCTCCTCTAATATCGCCAATTCATCATAACTCCCTCTTCTCCACACTAAGGTATAGATGAGTAAAACTCTCCTTCTTAAACCTTAAACCTTAGCAAAATGGACTTCTCAACACTCTATAATCGCATATAACTTGGTCACATCAAATACCCCCACACTTGAACTTTACTCGACCTCGAGTAAACTCAAAATAAAGGTCAATGAGGCACCCCTTCCAAGCTATTTCTCACCTTTCACCACTCCCTTTATCTCTCCATCCTAGTGTATGATAAAAGTTTGCTATTTCCCCTGATTCGCTCAAAGCCAAGTCTAGGGGTAAGAGTCACCCTCACACTTGAGCTAAAAGCTCTCCTGAAATAATGTAAATAGCATTCTCATACTATACTCAACACCAAGATAATAAAAACGCATGACTTTGAACCCCGAAAGATCTCAAAGGATTCAAAGCCATTCCAATCTGCACAACACCACAACCATCCTCATGTTATGAAATGACAAAAGCAAATTCGAATCCTGAAAAATCTCAAAGGACTCGAACTTGGACCATCTAAACACAATCACAACCACCAAACTCCTTATTCCTCCAATGATGAGCGAGCTCTAACCTATTCGCCTCTAACTCCGAACATCGAGATGAAAAACCTACCCAAGGCACTCCTTATATCACCAATCCTCCTTATGACACCACCTCCGGCAAATGATTTCAAATTTTCTCTCTTTTATCTCTCATTTTGCCTAGGAGCCCTTTCGGGTTTTCATCCTAGCTTCACACACATTTTTTTTCATTTATGAGCTCACCATCTCACCCGCTCCAATTAGCCACTTTTTTGCATAGATTGCCCTTTCGGGTTTTCAACCTATCCGGGCCCCCATTATTGCCTGAGTCGCCCGCCCTTGCGATTTTTCAACTCAGTGGGTTTCAATTCATCACTTTTGTTCTTTCTTTTTGTTTTTTTTTTTTAAAATCAAGCATCAAATAGAACAATGAAGCATCAAATAGAACAATGAGAATTTCCTCCCCCCGACTTAATCAAGACATTGTCCTCAATGTGAGAACAAGTACAAGAAAACACAAAAAACGAGAAGGGGAACACGCAAAAATCGACTCTCACAAAAATTCGCACCTCTTCAACAATACCAAACTAAAACACTTCACACCTCAACAACATAAGAGAACACATGGACGACAAACACACACACCATCTCACAACCCGACTCCCTATAACACCCAAGTAAATGACTAATCCAAAATTAAATTCATGAGGAGAATATAATTTCAGAACTTTGCACCTTACAGTAGAACCAAATCCAGTATGCAAATGCGCACCATTGCTCGTAAGCATTGCTCATGCACTCCTTCATCAATCTCGACCCTCCAATTTCACCAACGTCTCTCAAATGGACACTTCTCAAAGGTCTTTTGATGTATTTTGGCTTAAGTTGGATTATGATTGACTAAAAGTGTTTTGAATTATAGTTCGGGAAACAAGAGGGGGAATGGTGGGTGAAGGATAATTTGTTGTGGTGGAGTATAAAAATTGCGAGGTTTAAGAGTAAGAATAAAAAGAAAAGGAAGAAAAATAGAAAAGAAAAAGAAAGAAGAAAAGAAAAAGGGGCTCGGGTTGCCTCCCGAGTAGCGCTAGTTTAAAGTCGTTAGCTCGACCTTATATCTCCCAAAATCAGTCCGGGGTGGTTCAACTCCTTGTTCCAACACTTGTACCTGTAAGCTTGATGAGACATTTTCCCGCACAAACTAGCGTTAGTGATAACGGTGTAAAATTATGCAGTAAATCAGGTGGTCTCTCATGTTTTTGCAACCTCACTACATCCAATGACTCATGTCCCTCACTGGTATCATATGTATCACACACTATGGACTCAATAGTACCCACAAAGCATGAGGGATGTTCAGTCGCTAAGATGAACTTGGATGCCTCCACCATATAACTCTAGACTCTAAAGAACTTTGTGATCTTTTTATGTTGAATGGATCGCAAACACAGGATGGAAATCCACCTGTAAATGATCATAAACACATATAACCACAAAATATCCTTAAATCTCCTCTAATATCGCCAATTCATCATAACTCCCTCTTCTCCACACTAAGGTATAGATGAGTAAAACTCTCCTTCTTAAACCTTAAACCTTAGCAAAATGGACTTCTCAACACTCTATAATCGCATATAACTTGGTCACATCATGATGCTTTGGGACGGTCCAATTATGTCTAAGGGTGTGTATGGTGGTTGTGTAAAGATTAATGGGCATGAAGGCACCTCATGCTTGCCTAAATGATGTGGTAAAGCCACCATAGTTGCTGCCCAGCAAGCAGCTTGCTCACTAAGCTTCTTGTTCTTCTATTTATAGCCTAACATTATACTAACTTCTCAAGGTATTGAATGGTATGAGAACTTGCTTATTTAAGGTGGAATATTATGGTTTGGAACCATTAGATTCTAATGGAAACTAGCAAGAGTTTAATGTTGCATCCAAAGGTCTAATAGTATGGTCCGTAAGACATAAACATGATTCCACTTCTGTAATTCAATGGAAACCCTAATCAAAACTCTTGTGATGTTTACGAATCAAGCTATTCATGAATATTAATAAAGGTTTTGTGATGGCTATCACACTCTACCCCTAAAAGAAGTTTCGTCCTCGAAACTTAAATGTTTACCTTAAGGAAAAAGATGTGGGTATTGATTCCTCATGTCTGCTTCGAGCTCCCAAGTTGCTTCATCCACTCCATGGTTACTCCATATAACTTTGACAAGGGGAATTACTTTATTTCTCAGAACTTTTTCCTTCTTATCCATAATTTCCAGCGGTTGTTCCTCATATGATAGATTGTCGTCCACTTCTAATGATTCTTTATGTAGTACGTGCATTACATCATGGACATACTTCCACAATTGTGATACATGAAAAACATTGTGTACTTGAGATAACTCCACAGGTAAGGCTAATTCATATGCAACCTCTCCTATTCGGCTCAAAATTTCAAATGGGCCAATGTATTTCGGGCTCAATTTTCCCTTCTTCATGAATCTCATAATTCCCTTCATTGGGGATACTTTAAGAAATACTTTCTCGCCTACCTCATACCTTTCAGATCTCCTTTTCAGATAGGCGTAACTTTTCTGTCGGTCTTGTGCAGCCTTCTTCCTATCTTGAATGAACTTAACTTGGTCAGACGTTTCTTGAATCAAATCTGGCCCGAGGGTGATCCCTCTGAAATCCTCCCAACATAGCAGGGTCCTACACTTTCTTCCGTACAATGCCTCATAAGGTGACATCGTTATGCTTGAGTGATAAGTGTTGTTGTATGAGAACTCGTTCAGTGGTAGACGATCCTCCCATGATCCTTGAAATTCAAGCACACATGCTCTCAACATATCTTCCAATGTTTGGATCGTTCTTTCGGTTTGGCCATCAGTTGCTGGATGAAATGCAGTGCAACACTTCAACCTTGTCCCGAAAGCTTCCTGTAACTTTTCCCAAAAGTGTGACAGAAACCGTGAGTCACGATCAGATACAATTGTTTTCGAGATTCCATGTATCCTCACAATATCATTGACATAAGCTTCAGCCAGTTGCTTCGGTCCCCAAGTATTACTCATAGTTATGAATCTCGCAGTTTTGGTTAATCGATCCACAATGACCCAAATCGCGTTTCTTCCTCCTCTAGTATTTGGTGACTCCATTATGAAGTCCATTAAGATCGAATCCCATTTCCATTCGGGAACATGTAATGGTTGTAGTAAGCCAACTGGTTTCTTATGCTCAAACTTCACTCTTTGGCATGTCAAACATTTGGCGACAAATCGCATAACATCTCGCTTCATCCCTTTCCACCAGAATTGATGCTTCAACTCCTTAACCAATTTATCCCTTCCAGGATGAACACAATAGGGGGTGTTTGTGCTTCTGCCATAATTCTTTCTTTAAGTTCTACATCATCAGGCACACACCATCTTCCATGTATTCGCAAACTTCCATCATCATGCATTTTGAAGTCTTGAGTCGTTCGTTGATTAACATATTCTATTATTCATCTCAATTGTGCGTCTGTATTCTGTTTGTGCCGAATTTCCTCATATAGTGTGGGTTGTATAACTAAAGCACTAAGAATCCCCTTGGTTTCCCCTTTCCTTATCACTAGAATATTCAGCCTCCTCATCTCTTCATATATTTCGTGGGGTACAGATGTCACAATATTCAAATTCCTTCTAGGCTTATGATATAATGCATTGGCTACCCGATTTGCCTTTCCAGGGTGATATTGAATATCCAACTCATAGTCCTTTAGGAATTCCAGCCATCTACGTTGCCGCATATTTAGCTCGTTTTGTGTGAAGATGTATTTTAGACTCTTATGATAAGTGTAAATCTTACACGATACTCCATATAAGTAATGTCTCCATATTTTCAACGCAAACACGACATCGGCTAACTCTAAATCATGAGTTGGATAATTCTCTTCATAATGTGTTAGTTGTCGTGAGGCATAAGCTATCACCTTACCATGCTGCATAAGAACACAACCTAAGCCTTCCTTCGATGCGTCACTGTATACCTCAAACCCATCAACACCTTCTGGCAATGTTAGAACTGAAGAAGTTGTCAACCTTTTCTTAAGTTCACCGAAGGCTTCCTCACATTTCTCTGTCCATTGAAATCTTGTTGCTTTTCGTATTAGGTTGGTTAATGGCTGAGCTGTTCTAGAAAAATCCTCAACGAACCTTCGATAGTACCCAGCTAATCCCAATAAACTTCTCACTTCTTTTACGTTACTCGGCGCTGGCCACTCGATGATAGCCTTAATTTTCTCAAAGTTTACTGAAATTCCCTCCTTAGTTATCATATGTCCTAAAAACGACACTTTTTGCAGCCAAAACTCACACTTACTCAATTTGGCATAAAACTCTCCCTTAAGACTTATAGTACTTCAAGTAAATGTTTCACATGCTCCTCTTCATTTTGGGAGTAAATAAGAATCTCATCGATAAAACTACTACAAACTGATCTAAGTATGGCTTGAAATATCTATTCATCAAATCCATAAAAGCGGCCGGGGCATTTGTCAACCCAAAGGGCATCACAACAAATTCATAGTGCCCATATCGTGTCCTAAAGGCTGTCTTATGGATATCTTCTTCAACAATTCTAAGTTGATGGTATCCTGATCTCAAGTCAATCTTCGAAAATAATCCTACTCCTTTCAGCTGATCAAATAAGTCATCAATCCTGGGCAACGGGTACCTATTATTTATAGTGATCTTATTCAATTCCCTATAGTCTATACACAACCGTAAACTCCCATCTTTCTTTTTAACAAATAAGACAGGTGCCCCCCACGGTGATACACTTGGTCGAATGTACTCTTTATGAAGTAACTCCTCTAATTGGGTTTTCAACTCCTTCATTTCAGCTGGAGCCATACGATAAAGTGCCTTTAATATAGGTCCTGCTTCTGGTACAAGATCAATATGGAATTCTATCTCTCTATATGGGGGTAGGCCTAGTATTTCATCTGGAAAGACATCTAAATACTCCCCTACTACTGGTATTTTAGAAAGATCATTTCCCTCTTTTGTGGTATCTACGACCTGACACAAGAACCCTTCATAACCTTTCCTAAGATAAGTTGACATCTTTAGGGCTGGGACTAATTGACCTCTAGGCTCAATTATGATTCCTCGGTGCGAAATTCTCTCACCTTTAGGGCCATTGAGGGAAATCTTTTGCTTTGAACAACCAATTTTAGCTTTGTACTTACTAAGCCAGTCCATGCCTAAGTTGACATCAAACCCTGATAGGTCAAATTGGATAAGGTTTGTAAGAAAGTCACAGTTCGCTATGTTTATAACAATATCAAGAAAAAGTCGGGTACAAGATATAGAAGTGCCATTAGGAATGGTGATATAAGTGTCTATCTTAGCTGGTGAACAAGAAAGTTTTACTCTTTGAAGGAAGCTAGTTGATATGAAAGAATGAGTAGCACCAGAATCAAATAAAATGAAACCAGGAAATGAATGAACAGAAAAAATACCAGTGATCACATCTCCGCTAGCCTGAGCATCTTCCTCATTCATTACAAACATCTTTCCCTTCACTTGTGTGGGATTGGTTGACTTCTGTTGGATTCCTTTTTCGGCTCCCCCCCATTGGCCACTTGGATTACTAGATCTCGATACAAGCTATGGACAATTCTTAATAATATGCCCAGTCTTACCACACCTAAAACAAACCATTGCTCCTGAGCAATCGAACCCTCTATGGTTCTTACCACATCGAATGCAGGTATGAGATTGGGCTCTACCAAAGTTTTGGGGTTTCCACTGCCTATACTGGGTTTGACTCTGGGTCTGAAATCTAGTTTTTTTTATTATTACCAACAAAAGTGCTTGGAACTACTCGTTTTCTATTTTCCCATGAAACAACTTTTTTCCTTTTCTAGATACTCTCGATATTGATCTCCTTATCATATAACCCATGAAAGTTATCATATGAATTCCCCCCCTAAAATTTCCTGAATATCCAAATCAAGTCCACCCTCAAACCTATTCATCCTTCCACTCTCAATTAAAACTAAGTCTGGTGCAAACCTTGCCAACTCATTAAACTTAGCAGCATACTCAGTCACAGTCATTCTACCTTGCTTTAGGTCAATAAACTCATACTCCTTTTCTTTTCTCATAGATGGAGGGAAAAACCTATCTCTCATAAGTTCTATTAGCTTATTCAAATCAAAGCCTGGTTCATTCGCTTTATCCTTAACCAACCTCCACCATATAAATGCTTCTCCCTCAAGATAGTATGTGGCATAATTAACTTTCCTCTCATTTGGGCAATTGAGTGCATCAAAAAGTTTTTCGATCCCTTGGATCCAATCTTCAAACACCACTGGCTCTGCCCTTCCATCATAGGATTTCGGGTGAAAGGATGCTAGTTTATTGAACATTTCTCCATCATCAACTTCACTGATTTTTCTTTGGGCTTGGTTGTCTAGGATACTAGCCATCTTAATATTTAATGATTCCATTTGACTTAACATCCTTCCAGGTTTTCATCCCGGTCATTTCCCCTACTATTGCCTCGAGTTGCTCTTCGACAAGCCATCTAGAATTATATAAACCGATGTCAATCTCACATCACATTAGTGTTACAAACATCTATAACGTATCCATGCCAATTAATCACTAAAGGGGTAACTCAACACATAAGGAAAGTAATTTTTAAACACATATATATACATCTCATTCGTTCAACTTTTTACATACACATTTTGTACACATACACCACTTATTACACAGACACTTTACAAAATACTAAAGTACACACATCTAGCCGCCCTACGCCTAGCACATGTGATCATAGATCATATGTCATGCACTATACATATCAAAATATCATAAGCCATATCTATTTTATACAATAATCCGAAAGGTCCTAGTGCAAAATAAAAATTCTCTAGGTGTTAGCGTCAAACAACCATCAGCCTAAGCAGAAGTACTTGGACTCGAATGTCCATCGCTGAGCCCTGATCCTACCTCATATGCATCCTCTGATTCTGAATCGGGCACCACAAAACCTACAAACCATCCTTCCTCATCATAATCATTATTTTAGGGATCTGGAAACTGAATAGCATCCTCATCACTCATATACTCATCTCCAACCTCGCCTAACTTTGAATCTCCATACAATAATTCCATTGGAACATTATTAGTGTCTATCTCTACTTCCCCCCATATTCTTCCTCAGGTTCCTCCTCAAAACCTTCCTCAAATTCCTCCTCTAATCCCATCTCTTGGTCTATCCCTCCGTAACCTAAGAAAATAACGTTGGAAGAGTCACTACTTATCTCCACAACCAAAGGCTCATCATCATCAACAATATTTATAACTTCTACTACCTCATCAACGTGTTCAACTTCTCTATGAACTTTATAAAAACGGTCTATAGTAAGGATATCTCGGATAATAGTATCCACCGACCTCGGCCAGAAGATGTGATCAAACATGAGAAGGTAAGGATCTGATCCCATCGGAAGATATCTCCTAAGGAGTTCATAACTACGATCCTTATACTCTGTCCAAGGCGTAACATCAGGTAGTGTATATACAAGGATAAATGCCTGAACCTCAGATTGAGTCTCTAGAATTTCTCCCTTCCCTTGTACATATTGAAATATATTGTCGAGCTTGTCAATCACATGGGTAGGTCCAAAAACATTAGGAGGCGAAACTCAATAAACAGGATGCTCCATCTCTCTAACCATACAACAATCTAGAAAACAGAGTTCACAAGTCACAATCAGAACATAAAATACACATCATAAATTCATAAAAATAACCTCCTACAACCCATAAACACTCAAGGGGCTAGGTTCACTTCAAGTTTAATTCATATGATACCAGATCCATTTTCTAACCATATCGCCATAATAAGAAGATTACGGCGTATGTTAGAGCAACCATGCTCTGATACCATTAATGTAACAGACAATCCATCTAAACAAGTCTATGATAACATGATTATAAATAAGCGGAAACGTCAAAGTTACATTACATGCTTATCACTAGTGTATCTTCCTCCATAAGAGATACAAGGTTATCTATCTTACAGAACTACCGACTTAATTACATGTATAAGTTGAAGAGTTATACTTATTACAAACTTTCACAAAAACTGAAGCTGATACAAGTGATCTACCATTAGCTTAACTAGGCTTCCATATAAACATGTACAACACACACAACCGAACAATGGACCACTGCCCACCCCATGAATGGAATGGACAGGGGTAAAATCAGTTTGACTGAGTAAGGCTTATCCTACAATGTAAACGTTTAGGTAAGTGGGGTACACGTGCCCTCGAACCTTGACCCAGAAATTAACTCAGCACTTATAAGTACATAGCATTCATCTCACATCTTACCTTGAGTGTTAAACAATTAAACAATATCATGTAATGGATCAATTTATTAGCAACAGGTAAGGGAATGACGCGATGGTAGCAACACCAGATTGCAAACACATCGCTTGCTAGGGAACGTCTTCTCTTGATAAACGATAAGGCCTCTATGTCTTAAGTGCGCACTCCCTTAAAGTGATCCACCATAGATACACTCTAAGACGACTAATATATTACCCCACCAGAGGGTCCTCAGGGTTATCCACCAGAGATACCCAAAGAATTTTGTCCTTGGTTCATGACCTCAGAGATGCTCTCCAACGAGTGATCATTAAGGCTCCTTAACCCATGCTTTAGTCTTCCACTTTATATATAATGAATTGTAACTATATTGACAGCCAAATTAACATTCAAACACATCTTACATCACAACACATAGAATAAGTTCCATTTCCAAGTCATAGTTTCATAACAGAATTTTCAGTTTACATACACTTGCGCATAAATGCTTATATCTAATATAACTCATTCGTTACAATTTAGTTTGCCTTGAAATTTTCTACACATAATCCTGACATGTTTTATAACATATTTCATATAGGAAACAACATTGAATTCAGTACTTAACAACCTCAATACAACACAACTTAAATGTACTTGCTCCAATGGAAGATTAGCTGGCTAGGCCAAATATAAAATGTGTGTAGTTGATGAATATGGTTAATTGAATAAACTAGCCTAACAAGCCAGTTTCACCTACTTTGAGGTTTCATTCTTTTCAACTAAAGGGTCCTTACATGAACGTATTCAAACTTCTTGGCGCGTATACAAACCTAATTTTAGCTGCCACATGAACTTGGTAGTCCTTATCTAAGCTTATTAGCTAAACTTGTTGCCTTTATTTAAACGTTTAGAACTTAATTTTGCAGAAATAATTTTGTCAAGGTGAAAAGAATAAGGCTTAATTTCCTGTTTGGAGGTTTTCATCATATAAAAATGTAGAATTACATATGCAGTTGACATGTGGACACATTCAAATCGCAGCATTTCTACAAATATTTTTGGAGTCAGTCTTGGAGTCTGTCTAGTTACTTTGGTGCAATATGTCTGGTGAAAGAATGCTTAAATCTCCATAGTGTTGGCTCAATTTATATTAATCTAACTAGCTTGTTGTGTAAGGATGCAATTTCGGTAAATGGGTTGTATTCATGTTTGGTTCATGATAGTTTCAGTTGTGTTTTAAATTGTATTTTAACATAATAGAATATGATCACATAATATAATTATTGGGTCGAATCTTGTCAAAGTCAAGCCATCATGTTCATACATTGTTGGGTTGTATTTTCTCTCAATGCTTTGGTATCAGGTTCAGGCTGTTTTTTCTTCCATATCAAGGATTGTCAACTGTAGGTTAATGCATGATCGATTAAAAAATATGATAGATTCCCTATTTTTTTCATGTTGAACAGCGTGCTTGCTGGACTATTTTGCTCTTTTTCGCTCTGCTGAAGAACAATTTTTTTTTAAATTGCAGAAGGTAACGAACTCAAAGCAAACAGTTCATGCTCAACTGCACAGTCCTGGGTCGGCTCTGTTACTGTATGCAGGAACAGTGACCTTGCTGCATCTGGTGGTGGAAATGGGTGTGTTTGATTATGGGAAATTAATATTGAGAACAGAGGCATTTTACCCTTATTTGATATTCCTCTGGTGAGTTGAATTTTGAGTGCTTCTTAAGAATATGGACTTTGAGCTCTTCTTGTCTAAATTGACCCAGATGTTGGCTGTCTGGTGATTTGGTGTTCAGCCTCTTTGCTTTGTTTTGTTTGCCATACATATAACCAACTCTTCATATGTACATGGTAACTTGGAAAATGATCCTTCATCATAGTGAACACAAATGATGTGGATCTAAAAACCCAAATAAGATAAACGGACGGACCTCTAAAAGCGCAAGTTAGAGGGTCTCAAAGCGACAAAGAGGGTAAGTTTGTTTGTTCAACACTTAAATGATGGGTAATCAAAAAGCTCAATGAATAATCAATGGGGTTGTTTAAGATCTATTTGTTGCTTTGTTGGCTTTTAGGTGGTTTAGTTGGGCTTGTTTGGTAGTTTGAAAGCGTTAGGTTGTATGTATTGGCTTTTTAAGTTGGGCACATTTAAGCAATTTGTTTCATGAAAAGTGTTTGGCAAAATTAATTGTGGTACATTGGATTTATTAGAGAGTTTGTGGGCAACAAGCCAAAAAGCCCAATCCAAAAGCTCGCTTGCGAGCTTTTTTCATTTTGGCTTAAAAGCCAGCTTTTCAGCCAACCAAAAAGCCAATAACCAAATACTTTTTTTGGCTGTTTGACCAAATTGAAAAGCCAAAAGCCAATGAAAAAACCATTTACCAAACATGGCCAATATCAATCTGTCTCCCTATTGTATAACCCTAGGCCTATGTTTACAACCAGAAAAGAAACAAAATTAACCATAAAATACTAGCCCATTAAACATAGCTAGATAATGAATTAAAGAACTAGATTCACCTACAAATTAATTCTTAAAACTTGGAACCTATCTAAGGCCCAAATACCAAAAATAAGTCCAAATAAATATTTAAAAGTAATAAAAAGTCACTTATAGAAACCCAAAAGTAAGAGTAAGGTAAAATCAAGAACGTTCCTAAATAAAGTAAACTAAAGATAAACCCATATTTTGAGCTCTAGTTCTATTTTGTATCAACCAATACTAAATTTATATAAAAAAACAGCAGGTTTGAGATGTCTGTATAAAGTCTCAATAACATAGGTGTACTTCGGCGTCAGTCAGACAGTCACTTATTTGTAAAATCATCCTGTCATGTAATAATTTACCCATTAATATAATAATTAGGCGCCTTTTGGACGACTAATTGCTTATTGAGGTAGTGCATGATGCTAGGATGCTCAGGGTTATGTTGTCTTTGCCAAGCCATATTGTGGGTATATTGAAATTCTATGAATGATGTCCTGGAGTTAGATGGAGGTTGTACCTCCTAGGTTATTTGATGCTTTTCACTTCTGATGGGTGATCTAGAGTTATTCTTATGTGTCAAAATCGTTTTTTTTTTCAAACTCCTTACTTTTCAAGTTGGTCATTTGTGTCACTTGTGTAATCTTTAGAAGAGTAGGAATTGGTTAAGGTTTCAGCTTGGATATGAGGTTCATAACAGACCTTTTTGGGTTTTTGTTAGAGACCAGAGGGGAAGGGAGAGGAGGCATCATCTTGCAACTTAGTTATGGACCTGAATAAAGGGGCTTGTGTTTCTGACATCTTTTATCTGTAATCTGGCTCGTATTCTCACTAATCTAACTCTGCATTTCGAAAGGCCCAACTGCTTAAGTTTTTATTTTTTTATTAATCATATACTTCCTCCGTTCCCTAATAAGTGAAACATAGTGTTTGGGCACAAGATTTAATAAACATCACTTTTAAAAGCCAAAAAGTCATAAAATACCCTTAAAAGGAGGAGAGAGAAAAGCAAACCACACAAGTTTGTGATGGGTACTCTTGTCATTTTGTCACTTTCTTTTTTCCATTTAAGGTATGTTTCACTTATTTTGAAACGTTCTAAAATAGTAAGTGTTTCACTTATTATGGAACGGAGGAAGTAGTTTTTTTTTTTTTTATCTCCGATCGTTCTTGGCTCACATGCTCCTGGGATATTTTTATGGCTTACTTGCATTTTTCAGGTTGAAGCTTTTTGGTTGGAGCATTCCAGTCTTTTAGATTGTTATGCACCTTCTTTTTCTCATAACTCGTTCTCCTACTAAAGAAAAATTAATGTTTCCAACACTTAAGTGAAGTTTCTTTATTGTTCTTATTCTTTGTGCTTAATTTGGATGATGACATATTGTCCTTTCTTTTCTTTTAAATGTAGGTGGGCTATGTGAATTCCTTGGCTATTTCAAAATCTGGCAAGTTTCTGGTTGCTGGAGTTGGGCAGGTAAAGTGAGGTTTCATATTTAGTCTTATGCTTCCCCACTTTTTTTGTGTTGTGTCATTATATTCATTAGGCTGCAGAATGCAAACTATAATTTTACGCTTTTCTGATATGCGATTTGGGAGGGGTTGTCTTGAACCTGTATGTCTATTTATGAGGACTTAAAAGGATTAAAAAGGGGGAAAGCTGAATTGCGTCATTGTACCACGAGGTCTTTCATGGTAGAATTCTACTTTTAGGCTTGTTCTTTTTCATCTTGTTTATGTCAAGAAATGAACAGTCTATGTCTTCCCCTCTTGTGCAGCAAAATTATGTGTCGATGGAGATTGTGTGTCTGTAACCGTTGTTGCCTCAATGCTGTCTTTTGATCAAATGGAAGAGTAGAGGTATATGATGTTATAGTTTTATAGTGCTTAGTGCTTACCACTGAGTACCTTCAAGGTGTGATACTCGGACTCGTCCGTTCACCTTGTTGTACTCATGTCAACTCCACTCCAGTGCGGTATACGGGTCGGATATTAGAGGGAGAAAACGGACTCCCCACCTTCTAACCCTAGATCTTAAATTGGAGTTAGGGATAGACCATAACATCAATCACGATAATAAGGCTTTTGTTGGCCTCAATTATACGCTTTTCATACCTAACACTTTTTGCCCCCTCTCTTTTTGCCAACTTTTCTAGCGGCGATTGCTTGATTAGGGTTATTGCTAGTCTCCTTTTCTTCTCCTTAGCTTCATGGTAGAGAGGCTCCCTTTATTTACTCTCTCCGCTAAGTAAGAGGAAGAGTTACTACTTAGTGCTTAGTGCCCTTCTAAAAATAAAAAAGAGGAAGGGCAACTATAGGAAAGATATTGCTTAGTCACGAGGGAGGTAATGAAGTCATAAATTATGTTCTTGACTTTTAATGTTGAGCGCTACCTTTTAGGGTTCCTATGCCACTTTTTTAACCTTTTGTTTTAATCTTTAATTTGATTTTTCTTTACTAGAACATTATACTTTGCTACCGTCTACTATTCCTAGTTTTCTTTTTTAAAGAAAAACATAAAGCTTTACAAAAATATTACTTTTGGATCAATTGCCATGTCCCAAGTCCACATTTTGGACACTTCTAATATGTGACGGTATGTCCTTGCTTTTAGAGCGTTTCTGTGTTTTCGAGACGGATACCCGTACTCGAGTCGAGCATCAGAGCTTACAAGTCGATTCATATTGTGTATATTTTGAAAATAATAAAAATAGCTAGTGATCTGTACTTAGTGGGTTATCTATTTCCCTCTAAATAACATCCCTTTTAACTTTTTTTATTTGGGATTTTTGTAGATACTTTATATTCACTTGTATACTATGTTAAGATGAATAACTTAATTTCTAGAGTAGCCAAAGAAGTCCTTGGTAAATATTTGGGATTTTTGTAGATACTTTGTATTGTAAATCTATTTATAATGATTTAGGGGGATTAAATAATTAGAGACTCGTATATTATGCCAAGGTGAACCGTTTTTGCTAGAGTAGCCAAAGAAGTCCTAGGTAAAGCAAAGGAAAAGATAGGAAGAAGCCTCGTGATGTGCATTTCATTTCTCTATAGAGTAGCTGGCGTTTTGCGATTTCAGGTGTAGGCTTAAAAAGCCCCTTTTGCAATTGTATGGGTACGGTTGTATGTATGTCAGTTTGTGGCTTCCCCACTCTGCCACAGGAAGGAGCCTCATGAATGGCATTGGGATAATAGTGTTATTGGATGGACGGAGAAAATGTTAACAATGATTTTTGCAGAAGTTGATTTCTCATTTGTTGATGACGAAGTGGGTCTGAAATTGCTAGTGAGTTGAAAATTGCAACCTTAGATTGTAGATGGTAACAGTAATAATTAGCTATTTGTGCAGGCTGGGGATGATAAGATCAGGAGAAAAGGAAGTAGGGGACAGTTGGAGGAGTTGCAATAGTTAAGAAAAAGAGAGTAAATAGAGGAAATAAGGCCGAAAGGGAGAAGAAATTGGTTCGAGACACCTACAATTTTTTTTTTTGGAATCAGGCCTATTTTCTAGAAGCCTTTTTATTCTCCCATAGGCCATATCATGCTTAGTTTAATCAGTGCTGCAACAAAGTCAGCATTGACTGCTTATGCTTAAGTTTAAGTTTAATCACACCTTTGTATGCTCTAATGGTCCACTTTTATGCAGGAACCACGTCTTGGGAGGTGGGATCGTATTTCAACATGGGGTTGCTTTGCAATCCTTCAAGATTATATCATAGGATGATTACTAGGAATCTTGTAAATGCTCTTCAATTTTGACTATTTATTGTAAGGTTCCAGGATGTAAGAGCAATAGTGTCTATGATTCCGGTGAGTATCTTTTTCTTGTGATTTTTTATTCGAAGATCTATAAAAATATTAGGTTTCTTAATTTACTTGTAGCCAATATTATGAAATTGACTGGTTCATTGCGAATTGTTGTAATGACCATGAATGATGGTAGCAAATTAGTGAAGGAATATGTCCTGGCGCGTTAATTACTAAATATAAATAGGAATAATATTATGAAGATAATAAAGTTAATTATTTTAGTAATCTTATTTTCTTGCTAGAGAATAAATATGATTAATAGGACAATATTGATTGGACCTATAACTAAAATATATTAATCGTATGAGGTCACATATTGTAGCACAAGTTGGACAAAGCAATCCAAATCCATTTATGATTAGGGTTGGGCCGGTCTAAAGGGGAATAGGAGGAGAATTAGTTCTCCTTACTAATCTATGATTCTTCTATTATATATAGGATATAATATTAGAGTTTAGGTGATCAATTGATTAATCAGTTTCTTTTCACAAGAGAGAGAGAATTGAAACCCAAATCTATTCCCTCTAACCGGCGCCTATACCACCAAAAAGTAAGGGATATTTTCTCTTCCGTTCTAGCAGACGTTGGTGTTCAACTGGTGCTCGTGGGCGATTAGAGGAAGCAACACTTGGGGGTCTTCGGATCTTCAAAGTTTGCATACAACAGGGAAATCACGCTACAAAGGTTTGATATTTAATCCCTATTGAATGATTCATATGTTTGATTATGTTTGCGATCCTATGATAGATGTTAGGAAATTGTTTCCTGAAATTCCGCTATATGCATTTATATATTCCTACAGTGGTATCAGTTTTGCCTAATTCATAATATTCATATGATCATGTTTTTGTATGCAAAGTTATTATTTTTATTCAATTAAGGGAGGATTTATTTTATGGCTTGAATTTGCATAATTGATATTTTATATTAATTGATTGGAAATTGTAAATAATTGATTTAATTGTGATTTATGCTCAAATAATTTTATAAAGGTTCGAAATTTTTATATTATGGACGAAATAACTTGTTTAATTCACTCCAAAAATTTTGGAATTTTATAAATATATCTGTTAGATTTAAAATTATTTAATGTTTAATTTGATTCATCATTGAAATAATTTATTAACAATTAAAAGATTTGATTTTTACTTGTTAAATAAATCTAATATTCATCACCCACATAGATCTAGAATAATATGATGGCTGAAAATAATTTGATTATTTTTCCCACTGATTTTCGGATTTTTATCATATTATTTATGAATTTTGGTTAAATTTTATGTTTAATTTGATTATTCATAAGATTTAAGGATAATAATTAAAATATTTGATTTTATCTGTTATGATAATTCATTAGATCACCCTAAAAATTATTTTCGAATTTTTTGGAAATTAATTGTTAATTTTCTGAATTTTTGGAGATACTTTGATTTTTTGCCCTAATTTTGAATTTTTTTGTTAGATTTAATGTTTATTATAGATTAAGCATTGAAATTCTAATCTTAACAAATCTAAAATTTTGTTTTAGTTTGTTAAGTGATTCAAAATTTTTTGCCATAATTTTCGGATTATTAAGACCTAATTAAAATCCTAAATCTTTAAATAAATTGTTTGTTAAAGATTTAATGGCAATTTTGTAAATTCTTACAAAATTTAAAGATTTGCCCACCATGGCTGGGTGGCCCCACCTGCGTCGGTGGAGCCACGGTGGAGGGCGTTTTGGGTCGACGGCAAAGGGGTCAATCTCGCCGGTGTATCGCGACCAGCAGAGCACTTGCGAAGTGCGTGGCCGCCGGGCGCGCCGGGTGGACGTGGCGGCCGCTGCTGACGGCGTCGCTGCCGGGCCGGGCTGGCCGAGGCCGAGGGAGGGTGCGTGATGTTGAGCTTCGGTGGCGGCCGTACTTGGTCGCCGGGCCGGTGGTCGATTTGGTGAGAGCATGGTGGTCGGAGAAATTCGGCGGAGTGCACGGGTCTTTGAGACCACAAGCAGCCAGCAGGCTGCGGTTTTTTCTTTAATGAAAAAAAAAACAAATTCTTTGTAAAATCTTTTTTGTTTAAGTTTGGGCATAAATCACAACATTTCCAATAATGCAAATTAATTTATTAATGATGATTAATATCATTTATGAATAAGTAATTGAATTAAAATAATAAAAGTTTCCTAAATAATTTCTAGGTTAAATTTGATAAGTTTTATAATTATTATGGAAAGTTTTTATTTGCTTATTAATTGTTAATAAGTAAATAATTTGTGTTTATTTTATTTTGATATTATAAATGCGTGGATGTTTAATGTAATATGTATGATATTATATTTTGCGTGTTATGACTAGTATGGCCCAAATTAGGATAGTAAATACGATCTGCGAATCGTTATATTTGAATGTAATTTAAATACGATCTGCGAATCGTTTGTATTTTTGTAACTTTAAATTTTCGTTATTTATTTAATTCAAATTATGTAATCAAGCATGAGGATCCAAGGAGTTTTCAAGGATGGTGATTTATGGAGATTCAAGGGAGGATTCATGAAGATTAGTTATTTTCCTAAGTATAGGGGTCATACTAGATCATTTAATTATTGCTTTTATAATTCTCTTGCATTTATTTTGTTTAAATGCTTGCTTCTAAGTTTATTTTGTGGTTAATTGATTCATGTGTTCATTATTAATTGACCATATTAGTAAACTTAGGTCCCCAAAAGTAATATTGAGTTTAATTGCTTTTCCAAACAACACCTATAAAGCTTTAGATCATGAGTAATAGGTTCTGCCAAAGCAGGGTGTTGCTCATAGTTCCGGGGATAGTAGGGTAGGTTTTTGAAACTTACATGTTAATGTTTGGTTTAACTCAACAAAATCATCAAAAGACAAAGTTTTGGGTTTTGAAGCTAAGAGATAGGAGTAAACAAGGAGTTGTTAACCTGTCTACCAAGAATTATAATTAGTTATAATTAGTAAAGTGTTTACTTACCTCAACTACTATAAATTGAAGGCAGGGCCAAAGTCCGTTTGATTGTAGTGGGATGGAATCTTGGTTATTTCTTTATTCAATATGGGACTTTCATTTTTGAATAAAGGGTAGTAGTTAATTAAAATTTGTTTAATTCCTGTTTTCTTGATAAACATTGATTGAATCTTGCTTTATTATTCTTTTGTTGTAGTTATCATGTCTGGTTCAAACAACAACAACCACCTCGGTTTTAATTTGCGCTATCTACTCGAAAAGGACAAACTAAATGCACATAACTTCCTAGAATGGGAAACGGCTGTGAGAATCGTTCTCAAAGGCGAAGGAAGGGAAAGTGTTCTTGATAATCCTCTCCCTGAACCCCTGCCAGAAAATGCAACTGCAGCTGAACGGAGAACAAGGCAAACCCTCGAGGCTAATTCTGTGCAAGTAACATGTTTGATGCTTGCTTGCATGGAACCAGACTTTCAAAAGCGTTTTAATGGTCTGGATGCCTACTCCATCATCCAACAGCTGAAAACTATGTTTCAGAAGAATGCTAGGTTGGAGAGGTTTGAAGCTCACTGTAAGCTGCTGGAGTGCAAGTTGGGCAAAGGAAAACCCGTTGGTCCGCATGTGTTCAATATGATTGGACATTTTCAGACCATGGAAAAATTGGGCTTCCCTTACCCTCCAGAACTGGCAACTGATATTGTGATCAAATCCTTGCCTGAAAATTTTCAAAACTTTCAGTTGAATTTTTACATGCAAGGAGGGGAGGCTACCTTGCAAGAGCTGCATGGTATGCTAACTCAGGCTGAAAGGAGCTTGCCTGCTGAACCTGGACATAAGGATGTTCTTATGGTAAGGAAGGGCAAGCAATTCAAGAAGAAAGGAGCTCCTAATAAGAAGAACAAGGGCAAGGTTGTTGCCACTGATGATACTTTTAAGCCACAAACCACTCCTAAGGCAAAAATAGCAGCACTACATGAGTGCTACCATTGCCACAAGATTGGTCACTGGAAAAGGAACTGTCCCAAGTATCTGGAGGATAAGAAGACTGGTGCTTCGACTTCAGGTATTTATGTTATAGAGATTAACTTATCTACTTCTACATCATGAGTATTTGATACTGCATGTGGATCTCACATTATTTGTAATGTGCAGGCACTAAAAAGAAGTAGAATGTTGAGCAAAGGAAAAGTGGACCTCCGTGTGGGCATTGAAGCACGAGTTGCTGCTTTGACTGTGGGAGACTGTAGTCTACTTTTGCCTTCTTGTTTAGTATTAGAACTCCATAATTGTTATTATGTTCCAACTATTACCAAGAATATTGTTTCGATTCCGGTTTTGGATTCGGAAGGTTTTTCATTTCAAATAAAGAATAATTGTTATTCTGCTTATTTGAATGATTTATTCTATGTCTCAACCAAGTTATCAAATGGTTTATATGTGCTAGACTTAAAAACCCACCTATAACATAGACAACAAGAAACATAAAGCAAATGATTCAAACCCTACATACCTATTGTCGATTAGGCCACATAAGCTCAAAGCGCATTGAGAAACTTCATAAAGATGGAATTCTCAAATCATTTGATTTCGAATCATTTGATACTTGTGAGTTTTGCTTGATGGGGAAAATGACAAAGTCTCCTTTCACAGGTTCAAGTGAAAGGGCCAATGACCTTTTAGCCCTCATACATACGGATGTATGTGGACCTATGAGTACGTTGGCTAGGGGAGGGTACAGTTACTTCATTACTTTTACCGATGATGTGAGCAGATTTGGATATGTTTACCTCATGCGGCATAAGTCGGAATCCTTTTAAGGAATTCCAGAATGAAGTACAAAACCAACTTGGGAAGAAAATTAAGGCATTACGATCCGATCGTGGTGGTGAATATTTATGTCTCAAGAATTTGGTGATCATTTGAAGGATTGTGGAATACTTTCACAATAGACTCCACCAGGAACACCACAGTTAAATGGCGTTTCTGAAATAAGGAATCGAACTCTACTTGATATGGTTCGATCCATGATGAGTCTTGCTGATCTTCCTATTTCATTCTAGGGATTTGCGCTTGAACAGCGGCATTCACACTTGACAGAGCACCATCCAAAGCAGTGGAAAAGACACCATATGAAATGTGGACTGAAAACGTTCCAAAATTGTCTTTTCTAAGGATATGGGGTTGTGAAGCTTATGTAAAATGTTTACTTTCTGATAAGTTTTCACCCAAATCCGATAAATGTCTTTTTGTGGGTTACCCAATCAAGACTAAGGGATACTACTTCTACAATCAAAGCGAAAACAAAGTGTTTGTTGCTCGTAATGGTGTCTTTCAGGAAAAGGAGTTTATTTCCAGAAAAACAAGTGGGAGAAATGTATATCTCGAAGAAGTTCGAGATGAGCAACAAATGGATGAGGTTAACACCTCATCGGAGGCGGCCCGGCATGAAAATGCTCAGGAGGTGGTGCATTCAATTCACGTACCTCCTACCGTCCCACTTAGAGATACTCCATGTGAAGTCACTCAACCTAGTGAGGTAGAAACTTCTTCTGTTGTTCCCCAACGTAGATCTAGTAGGACCATCATTCCGTCAAAGAGATATATTGATTTCCTTTTGACTGAAAGTTCTGAAATAACGATTTTAGAATCAGAAGAACCTACTAGCTACAAAGATGCTTTGGATAGTCAAGACTCCGAAAGATGGCTTGAGGGCCATGAAATCGAAATGGATTCCATGTCTGAAAATCAAGTATGAGACTTGGTTGATTTGCCTGATGGGGTAAAACCCATTGGATGCAAATGGATTTTCAAGTTGAAAACAGACAAGGATGGAAACATTAGTGTTTTCAAAGCAAGGTTGGTGGCGAAAGGTTTCAAACAAATTGATTGTATTGACTATGATGAAACCTTCTCACCAGTAGCCATGCTGAAGTCCATTAGATAATCCTTGCGATTGCTGCCTTTCATGACTATGAAATATGGCAGATGGATGTCAAAACCGCTTTCTTGAATGGGTTCTTGAAAGAAGATGTGTACATGACATAACCTCAAGGTTTTGAAGATCTAGAAAATCCAGGGAGGGTATGCAAGCTTAAGAAGTCCATTTATGGACTAAAGCAAGCATCAAGGAGTTGGAATCTCAGATTTGATGAGGCAGTCAAGAAATTTGGTTTTCTCATAAATGAAGAGGAATCTTGTGTATACAAGAAGTTAAGTGGGAGTAGTATTACTTTTCTGGTCTTGTATGTGGATGACATACTTCTCATAGGAAATGATAAGACCATGCTTGAGTCAGTCAAGGAATGGCATAAAATCGTTTCTCTATGAAAGACCTAGGAGAGGCATATTACATATTGGGAATAAAGATCTATAGAGATAGGTCGAAAAGGCTTATTGGACTTAGTCAAGAAACTTATATTGATAAGGTTCTTGCAAGGTTCAAGCTGGAAAACTACAAGAGAGGATGTGAAAGTAAGCAAGGTTCATACTGAGGATAACGTAGCAGATCCTCTGACTAAACCGCTTGCTCAACCTAAGCATGAGTGTCATACTAGGTCTATGGGGATTAAGCATATGGGATAATGGCTTTAGGTTGTTTACTTCATGTTTACAATTGTAAAGACATTTATTATGCTTTGAATGTTTATCAATAAAAATTCTTTTCTTATTTAATTGTTTGGTTTAGTATTAAATAAAATGTCCAAATAATTTGTATTTTCAAATAGGATTATCGAAAACGTTTTGATAATGGAACCCTATAAAGTGAACTGAAATCACAATTTATTTAATGTCCCTAGTCTAAATCACTAAATTGGACATAAGTGATTTATTTAAATGGCTAGTATATAATTAATTAATAGCGCAGTTCCATGGGCTATAGAGACATAGAGATGTCTAATTGATTATATGGATGTATAGTTGATACATTGAGACTTGACCTAATTAAATTCTAAAAGTAGAATCGAACTACTATATTTAGTGGATTCCTTAGACATGAGTATGTCTTAATAACCACAACATAATTAGTTTAACTTTGACACTGTTAAACGCCGCGCCGTAAAAGGAGGTTATAAAGGCAGTGATCGGGTGGGCTAAGAATTGAGCGGGAGTTATGGTCATACAAGAGGGATAAGTACTCCTATTAAATAGGAATGGTGTCTGGGCCTCTTGATGAGCGAGAACTAGAAAATTGCATGGCCATGCGGAATAGGATTAAAGAGTTAATCCTTATTTGAGCAGTTCGAACTCAGCGATCAAGGAACAAAATTTGAGAATAACATTGTGTTATCAAATTTGACATTAAGTGACTTAAGGAATTTAACATTGCGCTTTTGTCTTCAGACAAGTGGGAGATTAAAGGAATATGTATTTATACATCCCGGCAATTACTAAATATAAATAGGAATAATATTATGAAGATAATAAAGTTAATTATTTTAGTAATCTTATTTTCTTGCTAGAGAATAAATATGATTAATAGGACAATATTGATTGGGCCTATAACTAAAATATATTAATCCTATGAGGTCACATATTGTAGCACAAGTTGGACAAAGCAATCCAAATCCATTTGTGATTAGGGTTGGGCCGGTCTAAAGGGGAATAGGAGGAGAATTAGTTCTCCTAACTAACCTATGACTCTTCTATTATATATAGGATATAATATTAGAGTTTAGGTGATCAATTGATTAATCAGTTTCTTTTCACAAGAGAGAGAGAATTGAAACCCAAATCTATTCCCTCTAACTGGCGCCTATACCACCAAAAAGCAAGGGATCTTTTCTCTTCCGTTCTAGTAGACGTTGGTGTTCAACTGGTGCTCGTGGACTGATTAGAGGAGCAACACTTGGGGCTCTCGGATCTTCAAAGTTTGCATACAACAGGAAAATCACGCTACAAAGGTTTGATATTTAATCCCTATTGAATGATTCATATGTTTGATTATGTTTGCGATCCTATGATAGATGTTAGGAAATTGTTTCCTGAAATTCCGCTATATGCATCTATATATTCCTACAATTAGCAATAGTAGTTCATATCAAATGAGATTATATTATATATTTCAAAGAAATTCTAAAGCATGCTATGAGCAACGCGACTAAGTTAAACTAGGCTAGGCAAAAATTACGCTAGAACTATTTGAGATTTGTTGTAGAGTTGTGTCGTTGTTCGATGCTTCAGCTTTTTATAGACCTAGGAAAACGGTTGCAGTCGGATAGTCCACCCCTTTCTCCATGATCTTCATTGATGGTCTATTCCTTGAGTTAGTTGAAATCGTGATGTTAGTGGGACAATTCCCCCACGTGTTGAATTTTTATCATCATATCCCATACGGCATTACGCCAAGTAGGGCTGCTTATCGATTGAGGCAAGCCCGAACTGTAGTCTGTTCGGCTTGTGTTCGTTTAAGTTTATTAGAGCTCGAGCCGAGTTTGAAGCTTAATAAGCCGAACATTGTTCGAGCCGAGCTTTGACCAAATTTAAACGAGCTGAGTTTGAACTGTTCACGAACATGCTTGACTCTTTATCACCCCTAGTTTTTACATGTTTTCTTTGTTTTTCCTTTTTTGATATTTGAGATTTAAAGGTTTTCTTTTAGATAATGAAACTATTAATTTATTATTGTGTGATATCTAGGTTAATATATTTATGTATATATATAGATATATTATTTTTCTATATAAAACTATAATCGGGTCTGTTCACGAGCTTTCGAGCTGAGCTTTGCCTAGCTTAGCTCGGCTCGTTAAAGTCTCGAGCCGAGCCACCACGAGCTGAGCTTTGACGGAGCCAATCCCGAACTGTTCGCTTAACAGCAGGCTCATCAACACCCCTAACGCCAACGTTCTCTTTACCTTCCAAGATCTCACACGCTCTTTTATGAATGGGCTTTCTGAGATCTCACATCCTGTTATCTTTCATGGGTTGGGCTTTGACCCTTTCTACGTTGACTTGGTTCTGCATTCTTTCTTAATGGGCCAGGATTTTTATCATTGCTCTTTTATGGGCCAAAATTCAAAAATAGTGATAACAAATATTATACTAACTTTATAATATTCACTTTTAGTTTTAGGTTTTCACAAAAATAGGGTTGTCAATTGGGTCCGGTCGGGTTCACATGTTGACGGGTTGGCTCCCTCTAACCCTAATCCGATCCATTTTCTTGAACAGATCGGGAACATTTGACGCAATCTAACCTGTATTTCTCAAACGTGTCAGGTTCGAGTTGACCGTTTATGACATATAGTTGATTTTCGAAGGCAATTCAATAAGCTTAATGATGAGAGGTATGTTCGACTTTTTAAAGAAATTTGGCATATACAACTAAATATTAATGATGAGAGGTATGTTCGACTTTTTAATAAAGTATTGTGCTTTGCTAAGTATAACTAGGTATTGTGTCAAATTTCTTTAGTTTAACAAACTAGTAAAGCACAAACAATGGTTTTCTACGAATTGTTGGACTATTGAAGATTATTCTTAGAAATTGATTATTGAGGAATGGTCTGGCCCAAGCCCGCAAATGATCACCTCTACTCAGAAACTGGTGCTTGCTCTTCTCAAGTTTGAAAAAAATAATAAGTTGATCCAAATTCGAGATACAATATTCAAATATGTTCTCTCATTCTCTCTCCTAGCATATGAGGGCTTTTTTATTTATCTCTCACCTCTTTTAAATTCTTGTGCTATGTTTTAGGGCTTGTTCGGTTGCAGCTTTCAAGGTAGCATTTAACTTTTTACAAATTATTTTAGTATTTGACAAAGTACTCCCTCTGTATTCTTTTTATCTTTCTCACTTGGAATCTTGACACTATTCACAATTAGAGAGAATCTTTTAAAATTTCATCAATATATTAGGAAAAATATAATCATCTGGGATCTCGTTTGATTCGTCTCACAGAGTACTTTATTAGTATTCAATCATTATAAGTTTTACTAATATGTAATGAAAGATATTTAAGGTCCAATAAGTGCATTGACAAACGTGCACAGTCAAAGTAGGAAAAATAAAAAATACAGAGGGAATAGCTTTTAGAGGTAGCTTTCATGTTGCTTTTAGCTTTTGATTAGCTTATGCCAAAAGGTAAGTTTATTAGGTTTTATGAGTAGCTTTTGTCGAAAGCTACCATTTTTAAATATTATTTACACATTACCATTTTGTGAACAACTATTATTACTGAGCACTTGTACTTTAAACTTTTAAAATCACAACTAAAAGGTAACAATTACCTTTATAATTAAAAGCTTATAACTAACAACATACTTTTGTGGAAAACACCCTTAATATTACAAGTAAAAATAAACAAATCTATACCCATTAAAAAGCCACAAGCCTGGTTACTGTTCTTAGGAACAGTGCTTTGACGTCTTTGCCCCTCTCCTTGTATGATTCCACATTCCTGCCCTTAGTGCCCTCCAACCTTGCTTGAACGTGTTTCCCCTTGCTTCAATTCACAGTTCACACCTTCTCTTTCTTCCTGGTTTTCCTCCAAGCCATTCATCTTCCCTTCTTCCAACAATAGCAGCATCAACAACAGCACCAACGACAAACGCAATTTTTTTTGCTGATTTTATCTACTTTTGCAACTCCTCTATCTTCCAACTCTTCGATATTTCTCCCTCTCTTTCATTCATTTCTGTGGTAAGCTTAGCAATTCCTCTAATTTTTTTCATCATTTATGCTGTTTATAATTTCGAGTTTCAGTTTTTTTTCCGTTAAAAATTGTTCCTCTCATGTTGTTTATGTCGATTCTCATTTTTTTGTTTCGAATTTTAGGGTTGTAGCTTTTTTTTTGAAGTACTATTTAGGGTTTTAGCTTGATGAAGTGAGATTGATTGTCAAAGAGGATATTCTTTTGCCGCTTTTTTCATTCACCCAACTATTTCGTCGACTAATTTCTAGGGTTAGGGTTTGTCGGAAGCTTTTTCCGATCATCAAACATGGCGGTAGAAAAGTTACGAAATTTGAGTCAGCCTATTGATGTTCCTCTGCTCGACGCTACTGTTGCCGCTTTCTATGGCACAAGATCTAAAGAACAGGTAACTATTTCTTTCTCGGTTTTCACTGTTTTTCAGCAGCATTCGTTTGATTTTACTCGCTTGAGTGACGAGTGAGTGCAATGTTGTGCGCTTTTGTTTTGCTGTGTTTTTTTAATGCTTGTGATTTTGTGGCAGTAATCGAGCAATGCTTTTGTTAATTTATTATGTTAATGGATATACATTGGTTAGTGTTGCATTTGAGAGCACTTAATTTTGATTTATATGTTGCTTTGCCATGTGAATGTATTGTTATGTACGCTAATTTTATAGAGTTATTGGATATTAGAATTAGATAGTTGAAGTTGCAGTTTGGTTTTACTGTTGGAATTCGCTGCGTCTGTTAGATGATCCCCTTCATTTTCTCTCTCCCCTCTTCATTTTCGACCAGCCCCTTTCTATAAACTTCGTAAAAACACGAACGCCAACTCAAGTTGCTAGCCACACTCAGAAGTTTTATCTTCAAAGGAGTAATCTCAATCGTCGTAGATCTAGCCTTTTTGATATCACTACTGATTTAGAATTGAATAAACTGCCAAAGCTTCTGATACATTAAGCAGTGGGATGTTTGGGCAAGTTTCTTTTGTTAACATGCCACTCAAATCCATCTCTATAATCCAATTTGATGTAGCCTGGCTATAGTTATGGCAGCATTTGGGAATTGGCGAGTCCCTTCTTTCGTCCGACAGCTTATCCACAGAGAAGAGCATTGCTTGGAATCGGATATTCATCCCTCCAAGAGTCAACAAGTGAATATACTTGAAAATAAAACTGTTATTCCAGATACAGGCCTGCCCAGTTTTCAGATCTTATATTCCACATTCCGACATTGTCCAGTGGCATATAAACTGCAGTCCATGACTTTGGGTAGACCTGTTAAAATCCATGAAGCGTCAAATAAGATTCATCCAGACTAGGTGTGTACAAAACGATAAGGCCATATATTAGCTGGGGTAAATTAATACCTGCACACTGCATCTTGAAATCGCATCTCTTAAATTGTAGGACGATATGCTAGCAGGTGATCAGTCTCCTCCATCCATTCTGTTCAAATTCACATATCATAGAAGTCAAATAATATACTGATGTTCAAACAGGTTCATATTGCCAGATTGGTGTAAAAAAAGATAAGTCTTTGACAAATTAGTTTTTTTTTTTAAAAGTAGGAAACACTATTGCTATATAAAAATAGCTAAGTTTTTATGATGCCAGAGCTGTATTTCTATTTCTTACCAAATTGTCAACTAACTTCTATTTTCTATACCAATACGTTGCTATAATGCAAGGAAATTTTATCTTACCAATCTGCCAAACCCTCTATTATTACACTTATATGGCAATTCGACTAGTTCCTACTAATTATGAATTCGAAGTAAAATGAACTTCTTACCCTACAATAAAGAGAACATGGCCGTCAATATGCCAAGACTGGACTGAGTCTTCAGGGTTCTCAAACACGACTTCAACAAATGCTCGGTAGTCAACAGCCATGACGGAAGTTTGCAGATAGCCACCACCAGAAGTAGGACTGTCTGGAATGCTTCCAAGAGTGAAACACCTGATATTTTGAAGTAGTCGACAAGCTTCAATGGTGAATCTCTCCGGGATGAAAGATACACCATTCACTCGTGTATCTTTGTTTCCCGTTAATTACTTGGAGTAGAATTTGCTAGCTCGATGGTACGTGTGGTGTTGATCATTCCATAATGATAGGAGCCTTGAGGGTTAGGCCTCGGCCCACCTGGTCGTCAAATTTTGCCTCGACGGATCCGGCCTAGTTAAGAGACCAATCAATCTGAGTGGTGGGCCCCCCAGGAGGAAGGCCTGAAACACTAGCTGCTGAGTTATTATAGTGGAGAATGGAGGTGGTAGTAAGTACGTCAGTGGTGAAATGGGATGAAACGACGACGTAGTAATCCTGTGGAGGTTGATCCATTGTAACTAGGATGGAGTATGATTGTCCCAAATGAACATCAAGGGAAGAATAGGTATGAATTTGTGTCCGTCAATTCTAAAGTTGATTGAAGTTGCTATCCCAACATTAGATATCCTGAACCTGTATGGTTTTCCTGTTACCAAAACAATCACCCAATACCCAAGAATAAACCACATTATTTTCTAAGAATTCAGATTTCTGATTTTTTTTTGCTATAAAGGTTGCTGCAAGTCAATCGAATAATCGACAAATCAATAACAATGGAGTTTCTGAATCTTCACCTCCACAACAAGAACCAATTCAAGCGATGGGAGCCATGAAATCAATGAGCAAACTGCAAAGTGGAATTTAGTGTTCTTTTCTATTTTGCAATTGATCAAGAAATTCCCTTTTCTATGCTTTAATATTCAAAATCAAGATTTAGTGAAAATTCTATTGTGGAATCTGCTTAATTTCTTATTTTTTATTGTGTAATATAATAACCTAGATTCCATTAATTACAATCTAAAATTCAAAGAGTGTGTCAAGTGGAGGAAGCTTCCTCATCTCAAGTTGGATTCTCCTTAAAAACAAATTACTCCCACCTTACTTACCAGATTAAATTTTCACTTATTTTTATATTTAATGATGTAGAAAATCAGCCCATGGTTGAGCAAGAATATCGCAGAGAAGACAAGTATGAGATAGATCTCATGGTAAGGATCTAAGAGAAAAGTTGTAAGTGTGAATTCTCTATTTTTAAATTAATATTTATGGTTATATAATTAATTCTATTGATTAAATACAGACACCGTCTTCTGCAATTGAGATCGTCACTTAAGAGGGAGGAAAAGATGGCGGAGATGAGAAGTCGCCAAGTCGGGGCCACTTCTATTTTTGTCGATCACTTGATTAGGTATTTAATCTATCAAAGTAGTATTAATGGCTAATAGTAATTGGATACCAAATAATTGGTTGTCGAATTACTTTGTGGTTGTTTACCTGGTAAGTAATTGTAGTATTGTTAGTGAGCAATAGTAACCATTTACTTTTCAAGTATAAATGTATAATCATGAATTATAAAAAAAAATATATAAATGTATAATCATGGTTAAGCTTTACATTGCATGTTGCCTCTGAGCTGCCTTTTTGAGGTACAGATGTAATCATGATCAATTTTATATCCAAATTTTTATATCCAAATATCCAAACTTGGTACTCCACATATTCATCTAATCAATTTTATATCAAAATTTTTGATTAACTTGAATATTAAAAAGCCGTTTTGCCTCCTAGATATACTGAATTTGCTAAAGGAGTGTACAATTTGGGAAATACACTTCTTTTTTATGTTGAGGATTTGATTATTGAAGTTTCGTGTTGAAATTTACTAAATACTGAAGTACTAATTTGTTTTGCTGGAGGGATCTTTTGGTATTAGCCTTAAAAATACTCATGGCCCCTCCTTTTTTCGGAAAAGCTGAATATATGTCATAGTTTGGGATTCTATACTATTATGGATGCTTAAAAGGAGATTGTTTCGAGTAAATTTCAAAGACACATGTTGATGGGTGAAATTGAAACCTTTTGTGCAAAAGGGAGAAACAAGAGGAACATAAATAGATGAGGGAAAATTGGAGGAATGCAAGAGATGAAGGGAGCAAGTGGAGAAAGGAGAGCTACAAGAGAGATAGAAGTTGTGACGACAACTTCACTGGTGGCAAATCAAGAGTTAAAAAGATCAAGGGTCAGATCATTTCTCATCTTAATCTTTTTTTACACGTCAGATCATTCCCATGCAATGGGATCATGCAAAATAATGTCTTCAGGTATGATATATAATCGAGTATATAAATGGTCAATAAGGGTCATGGTAAGGCCAAATTAGTGAATAATATGCTTGGAGAATCTTACACCAACTCATCTAAGTATCTTGGGTCTGGTCCTTTGTTTCGTAAATAATTTTATATAGTCGATTCTATATGAATGATTTAATCAACTCAGTTACATTACATACTTTGGGAGTACATATTGCGTAATGCATGCTTACATTTCTATTGGTTTGATTGGAGTGGAATTTTTTTACACTTATAAGGGTATATAGTCTAGATGTGCAAACTTGAGAATATGGATTGACTTCCCTGTGCCCTGGTTTGCTTTATTCCTTACTTTTTCCTCCTCCTAGATTTATTTGTTGTTATGCTTAGGAGTATGTATATGTAATTATTCTATGCAACTATACTTCTAAACTTTTAGATTAATACAAGATCACAACCTGGCAAGATCTTTATGTATGTATTTTTCTTCTTTTTATCTTAAACTTATTAAAGGAGAAGACTTGCCAAATGCTTAGGAATAGTGTTTTGAGTGAAAAAGTGTGCAATTTACTGTTTATGTGGCGTTCTTGTAGTTATTGCAAAGTTTGGGGGTATTTTCACACCGACGTCCCTTTATTCAAGTCGTCTGATCTCTCAAAGTATAAAGCAATAACTTTGATTTTATTTTATGCAATATGGTGGGTAGGTCCCAGCATACTGGCACCGCTTGCCATGGCCGGAGTCCGACTTCTCCTGTCGCGTCACCGACGTTGTCGTCAATCGCTGTTTCGGCACTAATTTTAGGGTTTGATATATTTGAGCAATCGCAACATGAACATCAGAGACAGGTTAGGGGTTTAATGCTTGACTTGTTATTTTTGATGCTTGGATTTTGGGATGTTTGGGTTGTTGGTGATAACATTTCCACTCTCGTTTAAAATGGGTACGGTTCAATTTTGTGATTCATGGTGTTGATTAGTTTTTTTTTTTAGTTTTTTATGCTAATATTGGATAGTTTCTCAGCTAGGCTATGCTAATTTTGGTTTTGAGTCGTTCTTGGCTTGTAATTTGTTGCATTTTAACTCTTTTCTAGCTTAAATTTGTGGTTCATTGTAAAAAAAATATTGATGTTAATGTTAGAAGGGTATCCAATGGGTTTTGATTACTTTTGTTCCGTGTTGGTTGATAGTATATAACTATCAATTTCGGTTCTTTTTTGTTCAAGGTGCATGGTTACTTTTTTGTGTTAATCTTTTTGGGCCATGTAAGATAGGGTTATTGTGCTGTTTCACTTGCCTTACTTAATATCATATATGTATGTGTTTTTTCTTGGTAGACTTAGGCTAGAGAGAGAACGTGAGCTTTAAGTTACTAGATTTTAAGCTTTATTCTCAATAGTATTTAGCTCGAGGATCTACGATGAATTAGAGGGGTTAATTTCGGTCATCCTCTTGTACTCTTCGGTATAGATTGTAAGCATTCTAAAGTTGATAAGGGTTGCCAAGATCGGGTTGCCAAGGGATCAAACAACACTACAATTAGCTAAAGAAATCTTCTATAAGGAATTTGTTTGTTCTTGAACTAATAGTCATATTTTTTCGTATTATGTTTATCGGTACATGAATCTCAATGTGAGTGGTCTATGCATCATGTGATTTTGTTGTTTTGTAGAGGTTTGTTATTTCTTCGCTAGAGGCTGATTTTTTTCCCCTGACTTTTGTGGTAGAATAACTCGTTAATGCAAGTATGCTGGAATTTCTTTTGGTTATAAAGATAATATAAGGATATTCAAGTTCTCTTTTATAAATCAGAGTAAACTAATTTAGGTGTCGTCCAAAGTTATTTCTGGAATTGGTAGGCGAAAATATAGAAAGATGGTTTAGTACTTCCATGCTTCATGTGATTTTGTAGTCCTGTCGGGGTTTGTTATTTCTTTGCTAGAGGCTGGGTTTTTTCCTTGACTTTTAAACTTAAATAGTTACTATTTTATGCCAAGCCTTCTTTTCTCTGTGTGTGCTCATTGTTATAATGCAACATGAGTTCCTTTATATACCGGTGATGTGTTTTGACTTTTTTTTTCCAACACTATTGTTCACCAGTGAGTTGTTGATTAATTATGACATGTTTTTGGTGCAACTATTCCCAAACCTCGACAAGATTGTGTTCTTGGATGATGATGTGGTAATTCAAAACATCAGACCCCACTTTGTTTCTTCTTCTCCCTTGCTACTCCTTACTTCACATGCGTCTTCATCTGACATCAAAGACTCTTCTACTCCAATGTATAGATCTACTCTAAAGATTCCTCACTCACCAACATTGCTCAGGCAAACTCAAGTTGGTTAGTTAGGCCTATATTATGCTTAGGTTTAATTACTCATACTTGTTAAAATAAGACGAGAAAGAAGTTAAACTAAGTTAAAACGAATGCCTAAAATCATGAGAGAATATTCTTTGGATTCGATTGCAATTTGTGTGATACCTAGCAAATCAGCTTAATTGGGTGAAACATGTCTTATTTATTTGTTTGTAACTATATGCTTACTAATATGTTCTTTCTTAAGAGATTTTTAGAAATTCAAAAAATCATAAAAGACGAGATGGAGAAGGAAAGAAAGGAAAGGGAAAGACAGGGGGAGAAAGTAGTAATTGACTTTATAAAAATTACAAAAACATAATAGTCGGGAGAGAGGAGAGGACAAATAGAGAGGAGCACTTTCAAAAGATCTTATATATTCGCGAAACAACAAAAGGAGTGAGAGATGGACAAATAGGACGAGGGATAGATATAGAGGGGTGGGAGTAGGGATGTAGGTTTGATCTAGAGTTAGGTTTGGGACTTTGATAGTGTGGTGTATGCATCAATGAAGAGTCACATATATTTTTTAGCAATATATCTAAGTAACATCAAACAAAAAATGCTTGACTCTTATATGTCTCTCCAATTAACCTACGTCCTTAACAGTATCTAAGATGCACAAAAAATGAACACTCAAGTCACTAATAGCCTACATTCCTACCCCTAGATCAAGGGGTTGGGACGTATCGGTGAATATATTGTTACATCAAAGAAAATAGAATTTAATTTTACGGAAAACTATGTTTGATTGATAAGAAATTATTTTTCTCTTGACTCAACACTCATTCATTTTTCTTGGAAAGGTGAGCTGAGAGATGTTCAGTGACGTTCCCAACCCTGGGGGAGAGGCTTGCAGTTGTGCCAACTATTGCGGGTATAATCTAAGCTAGATCTTATGCATGTCTTTGGACTCTAGACACCAATTGATGATGGGATTCCATGTATCCTATTACTGCAATCAGTAAGGCTTTTTTTTTTCCAGACTTGTAGCTGCTCAAAAAATATTGTTTAATAGTCAGGAATTAAATATGCCATTTCTTTTGATAAAATAAACATATGGTGATAATTCAAATTATTCTTTGCTCCGAGAATTTATTTTTGCCCAATGATTAGAGAATGTCTGTTTTGTATGTGAATTGTAAATCGAAAAATTCTATGCGTGTATGTGCTTGTCCAATGATAAATATGGTAATTTGGTGAAACACTGGAAAATATGCTTCAAAGTGCTTAAATATCTTTCTTTATTTTAAGAATAAAATTGTTAGTGGCTTATTTGTCGTGAACTAAATATGATTTAGGAGCATCACTTGTAGTTTGTTAGGAGTAGTGAACTGCTATTTTGAATGAATAATACTAGCCATGTTAAGTCTTTCCGGAACCAATGTTTTGCATTTGTTAACTCACCCTTTGAGTTGTCAGAAATTGAAATATGTGATGTACTCAGGACACTGGACTTTAATTAGCCTTCAGAATCTTGAAGGCAACTTTGATCAATCACATTTTGGTATGATAGAAAAGCATCTTGAAGTACTCTTTCTTCACATCTTTTTTGGCTGACAATAGTTGTTTACACCTTTGCTGCAACGAGGTTATGCAAATATCTGCCTACTACTTCCGTCCTTAGAGTGAATGAATTAGAGTATTAGACCTAATACCCATTTCTGAGACCAACTCTGATCAAGGATTGTTATTAAGGGTGCTTTCCTGAAATTGATTCACTTACCTGTTCTTCAGATTGCATTAGAAAAATGCATCTTTTAATAATACATTGACATTATAACCTGTGCTAGATATACTTGTACTTCATTTGAATTAGTACTGCCTCATCTGTTTTAGCTACTACCTCATTCAGATGAGTTTTAGTCTGTTCATTCCACCTACTGATATTTTTGCTGCATTGCCAGGTTGGATTGGATTCTTTCGGACTTTCTGGCTGGTAGACAAGAAAAGTGTAACACCTCAAAATTTCAAAGCGGAAAAGAAAGAAATAATAATAGTATTAATAGGACGATGGCGGAAACATCGTCTTCTGGGAATGTCACTACTACAAGAAATGCGTTTAAATAACTAAGTGATAAACCAACATAAGTAAATAGTATAAATAAATTAAATTAATTAGAGTAATAACTAAAAGAGAAAACTGACTCTCAAACTAATTAAAAGTCTAGGCCTAAAACAACTATCATTTCAATGCTCACAACTCAACCCGAACCCAAAACCAAAGAAGATTCCCATCAACATAACCTGCAAAATATATAACAACAATCCACAATCAGTGGGGAGTAACTAGCAGTTCTCCCAGAACAAAAGAAATCAAAGCATGATTCAGACATAGATTAATAAGAAAGGAAATCATACAATCATTATAACAATAACATGCATTTAAAAACCATAAAGCTCATAGGTAATACAAGTGATCATCAACATCAAGTAAACAAGATATAGTGAGTGAATCAACTCTAGAATACTTAAATAATAATAAAACAAAAATACAACAAGTTATTGAGTCAGAAACCGAACGCTAGTGAATCGCAATTCACTTCTTAAGGTTTGTCAGATCGCAATCTCCAGATCAGTCTATGGGCTTACGTTCCCCACTGCCTGTGTCTAAGAATGGCCAAACTCCCGATGCAGGGTAGAACACGCAGAACTCCATGACCTCTTGGACGACAACAATTAACCCAGGTGTACCCCTAGTTCGCAAACCAGGTGGTTGTCATGTTCTTCACCGGAGACTACATCTATCCCACCGGATATTCTTATCTCAAAATAAAATCATGCATATCATCAAAGTATCATTCATCTTAAAATATTCATCAAAAAGGGATGCCACCCGGCCTTATACCCATAATTCATCAAAACAACTCTTCATAATTCCTCAAAAATAATAACTTACAAAACCTTCAACAAATGTCTCCCACAATAAACACTTGAACATGTCTAAACATCAACAATGATATTAAACTAGTTTTTACAGCACCAACAATTCAATCAAAAATACATCACTAATTATCTCCAAGGCTTATTCAATAAAAGAGTAGTAACAATTAATCATTTTCTTTCATAAATCACACATAAACATAAGGATACCCAATAATACTTACTGCAACCTACTGAACATCAGGAACCAAGAACATAATATATTACAAATTATTTCTGATTAACAAGCTCTTAAATAATTTAAAAGAGTATCCTCAATTTCACAACAAAAACCCAATAATAATTATTAAACTCATAAGTTCGAGCAGTAAAATCACACAAAAATTATAATACGACCCTAATGGCTCTACTTACATGGTATAATTTTTATTTATAATTTTCAGACACTAAAAGTATTTTTAAACGTTAATTTACAGATTACTCAATAAAGCCAAAATAATAGTTACAAATAAAAATAAACGTACAAAAATTACCAAAAATTTACACAACATGCATAAACTCATGGAAATACATAATATACAAAGAAATGAATTTTTCGGCTTCCATAAATAATTTTCATGATTTATATACTGACAGAAATGATAATGCGAAAACAGATATATCAATTAAATAAACCGGTAAACAGTAGGCAAAAATTATTCTAAGGCATGGAATACATATTAAACATATAACATGATCCACGAAATATAATTTCAGAAATTGTAACATTCGTTTAATAATTATCATGCAAATAAGCCAAAAACGCACAAAATACCAATTAACTCAAATAAATACTAAAAATCAGATGAAAATTATTTTTCTATATACAATATTCACACAGCATGCATCAAGTATATTCATGTCAAATTTCGTTAATAATTTCATTTTAAAAGTATTTTAAATAATTCCTAGCGTAATAATCTAATACCGAATAATACCCTAATCACTATTGTTCTAAGATAACTACTAGTTACCTGGAACGTCGGGAGGAGAGCGAGTCTAAAGAGATACGAAAAATATGTGCAATCCAAGTCCTCAACGAACGAAAATTGTAGCAATAAGTCACTAGGCGTTTTCTTCTTGAACGTTGAAAAATCTCATTTCGTACTCTTCTGTTCTGACCATGATTCCCAGCTATTGAAAGATCGGATTCCAAATCGCACTGGTCAAAGTTAATAACAAGATGTTGTAAACGTTCTGTCCAAATTTGAAGACGATCCAACGGTTAAATCTCCGGTTACGGTTATTTTCGTGAAGGTGTGACAGGGAAAACCGGGTTGAACCTTTCTATTCTTTTCCTCTTCCTTTTCTCTCTTTCTTTTCTTGAAAACGGTGAGGGTTAATGGAGAATGATGCTGAACTTATTTTAATAAAAATCAGAATTTTATGGCAAGGAAAAAAATGAAGGGTTTAGGAGAAATGATTAGGGGGTTATGGGGGTTACAAACTACCAAGAGTCATCAATTAAAAGAAATGAAATAAAAGAAGAGAAACTTCTTCCTTCTCCCTCCCCATAGCCGGCTGTCCAAGCCCAAGTACACCAAGATGATTTCGGCCCAAGTCATCAAAGGTCCACGCATCAAAAGTCCGTCACGGGATAAATCGATAAATTCGTAAATCGCGCCTAAACTTTGAAAATACTTAATAATGAAAATAATTCTAATAAATTATATTATAAATATAAATATAATGCACACATTAACACACCATATAATAAAATAATAATTCGGCTCCCAAATTATAAAGAATAAAAATCATTAATCTAGAGGAAATAATAGTTTTAGGGAAAACTTTTGCGGAAAAACTAGGAGCTGGGTTGTTACAAAAAGTGTCTGCTTTGCCAAGCACTCAGTGACTATCACTGGGTCAGCACCTACAACTTATACCTCAGGTAGGCATGCTCGTCAGCACGACCATTATCATGATTGATACCGACCACAAGAATTAGCAAGTCTATTTTCTGAATTCTGGAGCTTGTGTATAGAATGATAATAAGACATAAGTCTAATATGGTTGTTGTATAAGCGTCTTATTGGGGCGGTAAATATTCCTGAGTACAAAGAAAGAGATAATAAGCATGATACATTTTAAGTGTAATTAAGAAAGAAATGAAGAACACTTATAAATCATTTCCTAAAACTTGCAAAACTATAAAATATTGGTTAGAAAGGAGGGAGGAAGCAAGATGAGAATTTTGAAATTGGAAAAATTGATAATATAATAGTTCCAACTTCCAACTTTGTCACATCTTCTTTAAATAGTTCCACATATGGATTAGCTTAGGGTAATCCCAACTTTAGGTATTTTCTTCTAGAAACAGTCCTCCATCACATACAACTAGGTAACTAGGTAGTTCTTAAAAAAATTATTTCTCTCTCCTTATTTACCTCTCCTTTGGGTAGTTGGACTTGGGCCTTCATTATCTTCATCCTCCTCCCTATCGCGTATAAAATTAATTAGCAATAAAGCATAACAATCGGGAGAGAGGGGAGAACAAAGAGAGAAGAGCACTCCAAAAGATCTTCTATATTCGCAAAATTACAAAAGGTGTGAGATATAGACAAATAGTAAGAAGGGTAGAGATTGAGGGAGTAGGGATGTAGGTTTTGATCTGGAGTTAGGTTTGGGACTTTGATAGCATAATGTATGTATTGATGAACAGTCTAACAAGAAAGTGTACTTTTTTGGTCATGAAGATATAATCTGTGATGTATGATATACTACTTCTAATCTTATACTAAGAGGACTTTTTTAAGTCTCTAATAATCAAAACTTCCTACTTATGTAGGAACTATTCTAAATGAAAAATAATAGGCACTCGGTTGAGTTATAATTTATTATCAGAACTTCTTTAAGTCTCTAATAATCAAAACTTCCCACTAACGTTATTCCCTTTTATTATATTCAGAAAGTCAAAAGGCGTTGTTCAAATTATTAGTTGTGACTAAATTGAACAATCAAGCTATTGATGACGCATTAAGTGGATTACTATTGGTGGAAGCTATCTTACTACATATAGGATGACCAGCTCGGAATTGGAATGAACTTTACGGAGATCTGCCCAACAGTCAGCTTAAGCTTTGTCGCTTCGTTGTGTTCATCATATAAAAGTAATATACAACCATTATCGTATTTGGATTTTCATAGTCGGGAGGAAAGACCTTCACTCACGACCAACCTAGCATCTTTTGCTACTGATGTGTTTTGCTAATAGGCATGGTTAAGTTCTTGTAATATACAATATATTAACAATGAGCCAAGGGCAGTTTAGAGGAACATAAAGGCTTGCATGGCTCCATGCTTCTTGTAAAGATCTTTGCCGTATTTTGTAGCTCAACAATAACCAAAACTAACGAGGGTATATGAATATTATATGTTATAATATCTACTTAGCCTATGCTCTTATCTACCAAGTATAGATGTATTTGTTTTGCCCAACATGATTATACTAATGCTTAACATTTAGTTGTCGGCAATCATTTTTGCTACATTCCAACAACTATAAATATCTTAGTGCAATAGCTCCACGTTCAATATACTAATTACATTTATCTCAATTCAAATATTGTAAATACACTTAAATTAAATGATAACAATAATTATTTGGCTCAAATAGTTACATCATAGATCTTATTCATCAAAATTTTCTACCTTGGGGACAGCGCGCATATACTTCTTTCATTGATACTTTGAAATAGCTTAATGGTGTTTTTGGGAATATGGATTTCATTTGAAATCCTAGAATTTGAGGAAATGAGGTGTTTGGCAAATTGAAGAATTTGGAATTGGATTTCATCCAAATCCACAACACTCTAAATTACTATGTAAATTCAAGAATTTCAAATTACATATGGTGGGATGTCATTTTAAATTCTAATCTTTAACATTCTATACTTCCTCTCTCTAGCCCTTCTCACTCCTTGACTCTCTTAATATTTTCTCTCTCCTTGGGTTTCATCTAATTTCTACTCCTTGGATTTCATCTAATTTCTACTCCTTGGATTTCAATTTCAGCATTTTAAAATGTCAGATTTGAAATTAAATGATTGTATCCAAACACTACCTAAACTCATTTCACTGATATTTGCATAGATTTATGCATAATCATTTTCGCTTTCTTGGGGGGCCGCGCGCGATAGTATTGTAATACTTTTTCTCTTAAATTTTTTTTCAAAAAAAATGTTACTATGAGCAATTCCCTATTCCTATTAAAAATTAGCCATGTTTTAAAACTACATAGGACCCTTTATTTTAGGAAAAGTTATTGTGAGCAAATTCCTCTTAATAATTACATTATAATTATACCTTGCAAGAAATAATTACATTCATTCTTACAAACACAAAACAAAAATTACACTATGAAGAATTTGACGCCTTTAAATTACTACTAATAACATTATACCAATCTTAGAATTCATATAGTTGTTGAAAAATGTTTCACAATAATTAAATAGATGAAAAAAAGTCGGTTTTTCGATTAACCGTTTACTCAAAGACAATAATCGTAACCGTACCGTTTAACCGTTACTTTTATCGGTTCGGTAGTCGTACCGTTAAACCTTTTTTCATCGGTACAATTAACACCCATTTGGACTGCTTTTTCGGTTTTGATTTTTTATGAACTCCCCTGACTATATGCATAGGAGTATATGTTATGCAATCTACTTAACTTTTGTTCTTAACTACCAAGTTTGAATGCCTTCGTTTTCTCTTATCCGATTATGCTAATGTTTAACATTTGGTTGTCCGTAGTTATTGTTGCTACCTTCAATAACCCACTGCCTAATATAAACTAAGCTCTTTTGCTGCTAGGCATGATTTAATGATTGTAATAGATATGGCAAATTAGAGAAGGCACCAAACCTTGGGCAAATTTTGTACTCCAAAAAGGGTTTGCACTAACAAAACATATATGTAATATAATCTAATAGCCTTATTATCTTACCTACACGTTCATATACTTTGAAATGTCGTAAATTAATTTCACTGATATTTGCATAGAACTATTCATAATAATTTTCGCTTTCTTGGGGGGCGCGCACGATAGCGCGTAGACCAACAACTAGTGAAGATAAAGCCCGAAAAATAAACAAATGAAGTATATACCTAATTAGTAATTACTTTGGGAAATGCGATATTGATTCTAACCATTCATAGTCTTTTAGACCAATACTTCATACTTCCCCTGCAGACTGCAGTTTTGCAGGTGAGCGAATTGCAACACCATGCACTCCCAATCCATTTGTTCCCTATCCCCTCTCCATTTCCCCCGAAACTCAAAACCCATCAAACCCACATCCTCTTTCACATTCTCCAGTAAGTTAAAGTTAAACCAACCTTCATCTCCAAACAACTCCAAAATTGAGATAAGGGTGTGCACAAACCGGAGTTGCAGCAGACAAGGATCTTTGCAGATTCTTGGAACTCTAATGGGTGTTTCACCAGCACATGTCTCTATAAATTCCTGCGGCTGTCTCGGCCGCTGCGGCAATGGTCCCAACCTTGTGGTCTTGCCGCTGGCTGCCATGATCAGCCACTGTGGGACAGCGGCCCGTGCCGCTGAGCTCGTTGTTGATGTATGTGGTAGAGGAGCTGAATCTGATGATGATGATCTTGTTAGGAGGAGTTTGGATGCTCTTGCTTTTAGGAAGAGAGCTGAGATTGAATTTGACAAGCAGAGTTTTTCTGAAGCTGAGGCATTATTCTCTCAGGTATTCATTTTTTTTAATGTCTACACAATATTCAAGGCCGAACTTTGACCCTAACTGCTTTTGAATGTGTCATTTGAAATGGAGTATGTGATTAGATTAACTGATTTCCCTTCTTTATCTTAAGCACTGCCTGCAATCTTTTATGCTTTCTGAATGCAAAAATTTCCCTAGGTTGGATGGCTAAAGCAATATTGTCACGTTATTTTCTTTCTTCAAGCAAAATTGATGATTCATGTTAATCGATGTTAGAAATTTGAGCATGTCTGGTATGGCGATTCTTAGTGTTGGAAGTGGAAACAAAGGAACCATTTAGGTTACATTCTGATTGGTACAACAGGTGGAGTAATAGTTTCGTTTCTTGAGGTTAACAATTTTCACCCAATTATTACCCACCTCAACCCCATGGTATGCATTATAGTATCGCCCTAGATCCCATAGAAGTGTTTCCGTTTTATAGAGGAACCAAACACGCAATAAAGGTAACAATTGTCGTGACCATTTGTTCCCTTTATTTGATTTACTTCCCTTTATGTTTTATGAGTTGAACCAACCATTCACTAAGTATAATCTTATAAATATATGTTGGTAGAAGAGATGACACTGGCATGTTTGTTGTTTCAGGCTATAGAAGCTGAACCGATTGGAGGCGTTCATATTTCATACAAGGGAAGGTGTGTGAAAGCTAATGTCTTATTGTATGCAGAAGATAAGAGCACTTGTTTTGGTTTGTGAAAAAATGCCCTTCGAGGAAAGAGTGAACAAGGAGTGAATTTTGTTACATGATTTGCGAGTTAGGTCGCTGATAGCTTCACTATTCTTTATTGGTTTAACACTACTGTTGTCTTTAGGATGCTTCTTACCTTCTTTTGGATTTGATTTTTCACAATAAATATGGCATGTCAGTTTAGAAGCTGTCTTCACTGAATAAGTGGGCATCCTGTCTCCACTCAGGTCTGCTGTAAGGTTGGCATCAGGCAACTTCAGTGGGGCGCTTGAAGATGCTAGGGAAGCTCTAGTTTATGCCCCACATTATGCTGAGGTGGGTGGTTACTTGTGGTTCTAGTTGTAGGGAGCTTCATGGTAACTTGTGATATTTAAAGCACTTCTTGGACTGTAACCGGTCCTTGGTTAGTTTAGTTATATTCAGTGATGAAGCTATCCTCCCTCTTAGAGACATTATGCTGAGGTGGATGGTTACTTGTGGTTCTAGTTGTAGGGAGCTTCATGGTAACTTGTGGTTTTCAAAGCACTTCTTGGACTGTAACCGATCCTTGGTTATGTCAAAGTTTAGCTTAGTTATATTCAGTGATGAAGCTATCCTGCCTCTTAGAGACAGTATTACTTTGCTTATCTGGAATGTGTAATTTTGTGAGAAACTAATAGAGTAACTAGGACTATATATGTTACTTTATTAATATTATGTACTCCTAGTTTTGGTGGTGTAGACTACATATTTACATGGATATGTGCACTATGTAAGTAGTACAATCAATTGTGCTTCGGGATATGTAAAAATCTTTCTAGAAATTAATAAAAGACGCACAAAGCAGCACTGTGGCCGCTGGTCTTACTGTGAGCTGTGCTGCTCGACATGGGGAGAAGGGGGGGGGTTTGTCTTCAGAAACTGCAAATTTTTGCAGTTTTGTCTGCTTAATTCGTACAGTTTCTGTACAGATTTATGTATTCCTCTTTGAAGTAGTTGTTTAGATCACTTACATAGAAGTAATAACTGACTAATGGAAGTTAGTTATGAATATTTGACATTGCTTAATAATGTGGTATGATTTCAATGACTGACTTAAGTTATGTCACATGGATTTATATTGCATTTATGCCATGATGTGTCACTCAACTTATATGCCAACAAGTTTTAGCAAGCATATCTAATTTCAAGGTTTATTTTTTGTGTTTATGATTGTTGTCTTCCTCGTTCCATGCCTGGGAAACTTAAGTGTCGTTGAGCTAAAGTCATTTCAATAATGGTAACAAGCGCAAACTTTATTTTGTCGATAAGATATTTCTCTTAGGATCTAAGACGTATGCTTGGAAACTGTTTCTGCTAAGAAATTAAGGATTGTAATATGTTGTGAGGCGTGATGTGGGCCCCAAGAGCGTTCGCCTGAGCTCCGATATCCGTATGCCGGAAACCTGCAAAATGAAGTTAAACTACCCGAGGGTGGTTCCGGGATCGCCCCTCCGACGCTCAAGTCAGATATGATTGAGGTAGAGAGATAAAGTCTAGAGAGAGATGCTCTAGTTTGCTAGGTCAGAATTGAATACCTGTTCATTGATGAGGTAGTTGGTATTTATAGTGTTGGGGATTTCCCAGACAGGAAACATTGTTCGGATGGGCCTTTTTGGGATCAATGGACATGTTGCCTTTTCAGGCAATGATGATTCCACCCTTTTAGAGGCTTCCCAAGTTCTTGTGATTAGGTCAACTTTCAGGTGGGACCCACTGTCGCCACCTGTCTCATGCTTTAGGAGGCTTTTGTGCTCCTATTGGGCTGCTGATTAATTGAGCCCAAACAATTAGCCCCACGCCAGGGAGGGGGGATCATAGAGGCCTGTCTCCGTGGCGCCTATCCGTGGCGGAACAGTAGTCACCTTAATTCTGATTGACTCATAGCCCCGTCTAAAGTAGATAGATGGAATAAACCGTGTCGCCGGCCACGTCCATCTCAGTGGAGGGGATTTGTGCCGACCGGTTCACCTCCTGTTTGGAAGAAGGGTATTGACCGAGTCCCTCTGTGTTGAGGTAAAAATCCCGACCGGGTCGTTCCATGTTGAAGGAAACTAGCCGACCCGGTCATTTTCCTGTGCAAGGGAAAAATACCGACCGGGTCATCTCATGTTTGAGAGTCACATTGCCGACAAGGTCATTTTCCTCTGGAAGGAAGAATGCCGACCGAGTCATCTCATGCTTGAGAGTAACATTGCTGACCGGGTCATTCTCCTCTGGAAGGAAGGATGTCGACCGGGTCATCTTATGTTAGGAGGGAATGACGCCGACCGGGTCATCTCATGCTTGGAGGGAATAACGCCGACCGGCTCATCTTCCTGTTGAGGGAGAGGGCGCCGACCCGGTCACCCTTGTAGGGTAGCTTTATGTCTATCCGAGTGAGTGTCAGCGGATATTTGGTCATTCCCGACCAGGTATAGAGGCGACTCGGCATAGGAGGGTAGCTCCTATTGGCCGAGTGAGTATGGGGTCACTCGGATGGGGAGCTAATGAGCCCCAAGTTTGTCCGAGTAGGTGCTAGTTGACATTTGGCCATACTTGACCAAGTGTAGAAGCGGCTCGGCAAAGGAGGGGCGCTCCTATTGGCCGAGTGAGTGTGGAGCCACTCGGATGAGGGGCTAATGAGCCCCAAGTTTGTCCGAGTGGGTGCTAGCTGACATTTGGCCATACTTGACCAAGTGTAGAAGCGGCTCGGCAAAGGAGGGGCGCTCCTATTGGCCGAGTGAGTGTGGAGCCACTCGGATGAGGGGCCAATGACCCCCAAGTTTGTCCGAGTGGGTGCTAGCTGACATTTGGCCATACTTGACCAAGTGTAGAAGCGGCTCGGCAAAGGAGGGGAGCCCCTTTTGGCCGAGTGAGTGTGGAGCCACTCGGATGAGGGGCTAATGAACCCCAAGTTTGTCCGAGTGGGTGCTAGCTGACATTTGACCATACTTGAACAAGTGTAGAAGCGGCTCGGCAAAGGAGGGGCGCTCCTATTGGCCGAGTGAGTGTGGAGCCACTCGGATGAGGGGCTAATGAGCCCCAAGTTTGTCCGAGTGGGTGCTTGCTGACATTTGGCCATACTTGACCAAGTGTAGAAGCGGCTCGCGCAAAGGAGGGCGATCCTATCGCCGAGTGAGTGTGGAGCCACTCGGATGAGGGGCTAATGAGCCCCAAGTTTGTCCGAGTGGGTGCTAGCTGACATTTGGCCATACTTGACCAAGTGTAGAAGCGGCTCGGCAAAGGAGGGGAGCCCCTTTTGGCCGAGTAAGTGTGGAGCCACTCGGATGAGGGGCTGATGAGCCCCAAGTTTGTCCGAGTGGGTGTTGCTGTCCTTCGTACTTCGCTAGGTGGGGCTGCGACTATTTTGCCCGACCAGATATGTCCGACCCTAAATGCCACATGGCTACCTTTGCTACATGGGATCTTGGGCCCTTGTTATGGATCGAGTTGACGAGGCGTTGTAAGGAATTTTGACGTTTCGTATTCCTTGGACTCGGAATGATTTTGCTTGATTTTACTAGATCTTTGGTGGGGTGGACTGACTAGGTCCAGTTGGGCCTCTATTGGAAGCCCATTAAGATGACGCGGGGGGGTTTGCATTGCACATCCCCCTAGGCGCGCCTATATATGCGGGGGATGAGACGGTTGCAGGATCATTTGCTCATTTCTTCATTTCCTCTGTCTCAAAAATCTTCAAATCTTCTCCAATTCTCCCAAGTTCTTCCTCCAGCTTTCTCGTCCGACTAGGTACGCTTTTGCTCTTTTAAGTTTTCTTTTTCTTTCTTTTCTTTCGAATAATCTCGGCCGACTCCCTTGTCCATAAATAATGGGAGATTCGTCCGAGTCGTCGACACCCCCGACCTCACCTCCCTATAAATTGTCCGAGGAGGTGAGGGGGATGGGAATAACGTTGGTGTCGACTATAATAAGTTGTCCCGACCCCTCGGCTGTGCCCGACGCAGTTGTTCTTCCGAGCCCGTCTTCTTCGGTAGAGGAGGAGGCCGAGGGCATCATTCCGTACCCCTGGGAGGTGTCTTTAGCTTACCCTCCTTCGAGAAGTTACTTAGACAAATACTTGTCTTCTGATGTAGTGCGGGTGACCATGCCGAGGGGAGCAGGAGAAGCATCGGCCTCGGGTCAGGAGCTCGAATACCCTGATTTGGATCCGAAAGGGGGTCCTGGAACCTTCTATCCCGATCCGGGGTTGATAAAGTCTTTGATAGAAGATCTCCGAGGGACGGCCACGAGGTTTCAGATCAAGGACCCCTATTATTTGGTCCGACCAGAGGCCCATCATAAAGTGCTCAGCCCTCCTCTCGGGTGTATAGCCGTAGACTATAAATCGATGGAGATGGGACTCCGCTTTCCGCTGACCCCCTTTGTCAAGGAGTTGTTGAACGCCTATAATTTGGCGATTTGCCAAGTTTCTCCCAACTCATGGGGCGGAATCAATGCCTTCGAGGTCCTTTGCGACTTGATCAGAGTCCGACCAACCGTCAACCTATGGAGGCACATGTATAAGCTGGTCGAGGTTATGGCCGCAACGAATGGACCGGGTTGGTGGAGTTTTCAGGTCCGACCAGGGTATCGAACCGTCCTCAATCTCCCCACTTCGCAGAAGGGGTTTCAGAGGGAGTTTGCCTTCATTTATATTGGCGGAGATTGAGGGATTCCCCTTGTTCCACCTCCGACCGAGCCCATTATCGCCCTAAACTTCCGAGTGGGTGAACTTGATGATGAGGATGGGGCAGCGGCTTGTTATATGCAGATCGAGTCAAGGAAAGTGGACGGGGGCGAGATATTCGTACCCGGCCAATGGTTGCCCGACTGCAAACTTTTCAAAGACGAGCACTTGCTTTCGGCCATGGATCTTAGCTCGACCTTTCCGAAGGGTAATCTGCCGGGGGGATAATTTAGGGTAGTTGGTATGATAACCTGAGTTTTCTGCTTGTTTGACTAACATTTTATTTTGCCCCATCTGCAGAACCCGTCCGAGCGTACATCGACGAGACCGATCCTACCATGGCCGATAAGCTAAACATCGCGGCGATGAGAGCGGCTCGGCTAAAAGCCGAGATAGCAGCAAAGACCATGAAGGTCCCCGCTCCGCCCAAGGTATGTTGAGTTGTGGGTTTTTGCCGTTTGTTTCGCGTTTCAAGTTTCACTAACTTTTGCTGCTTTGCTTCAGGACCCTGCTAAGCAGAAGACGAAGAAGAGAAAAGAGCGATCGTCCGACAAGGTCGCCCAGACCGAGAAGACGGTCGCTAGGTCAAAGGCCGAGCGGGAGAAGGCTAAGACAGAACGGGAAAAGGCTAAGAAGAGCAAGTCTATCGAAGTCATTAGCCCGAGGGGGCCTCCCCAGTAGACTGACGGGGGTGACAACATTTCCCTTCACTCCTCCGACTTTAACCCGGTTAGGAGCCCGCAATACACTCCTCTGTCTCCATCTGCCGAATTGCCCGAGGATAGCTCGAGGGAGATGGTTGCGTCGGCCGTTCTTTTCACGGGGCTCAGCCGAGATGAGAAGGATGGACGCTGGACTAAGGCCCTGGAGTACATATATACTCCCGCCGACCGGGAGCATATCGATGTTACTCATGGTCGGGATGAGACCAACGAGTTCTTCCGCTCTTGGCTCGATGTAAGTGCTTTCTCTTTTTGGTTCACCTTTGTTTTTACTTGTTCGCTTTTCTAACTTTTTCTTTCATTTTCAGTTCTCCGCTCGGATGGCCAACGTGGCTCAGAACCGAGTAAGCTTGGCTGAAGAGGTGGCGAAGAAACATTTCGATGAGGTCTATCGTGCCAACGAAGGCAAGCGCATAGCCGAGTCGAAGCTTGTCGATGCCGAGAAGGCCATCGAAGACGATCAGAAAGGCTTCGAGGAGGAACGAACCAAGTGGGTCAAGGAGAAGGTCGATCTGATCTTGGCACGTGACTCGGCTCAAACTGCAAAGGACGATGCCCTGACCAAGCTAAAGGAGGTCGAGCGGAGAGTGACCGAGCTGGAGGGCCAATTATCCGAGGCTGAGGGTAAGATTAAGACCGAGGAGCAATGGTTCACTGAGTGGGAGAAATCCGAGGCGGCCGAGGTCTATGCCCACGAAGTCGGGAGCGCGGCTCATAAGATGGGGGAGGATGAGGTCCTGGATCGGCTGAGGAGGGTCTTGGCCGAGTCTCACCCCGATCTGGTTTGGGCCGACGTCTGGTCAGGATATCAAGTATCGATTGACGCCGATAATGTGAGATCCTGGCTCAGATGAAAACCGAGGGGGACGAGACTGAGACTGAGACTGAGGATGATGATGATTAGGAGGGCCAGGTTGACATCAATGTTGTTGACGGCGATGATGATGATGATGATGATGCGGCCGACACTGTGGGTCGGGGGGAGGAGCGAGTCGGTGATAACACCAAAACTAATACCGGGAGTATAAATGATCTTCCCCTCCCCCTAGCTCTTAGGATTCACGGCACCTGTACTTTGTCGTTTTTGGATTCCGCTTCAATTACTCTTGTAATGACTTCTTTTGTAATGTCCGACCTCCTTAATGAAACTTATCTTTTGGCCTCAATTTTCCTTGTTTGTTGATTGCAATATTGTCCGACTAGCTTTACTGACTCCGACTGACTTGTTTATGAACTGATTGACATGTTGAGTAGCTGGTCTGTTTTCTGGTTTTTGACTTAGTCTATTAGTGACCGATTAAATCTCTTACCGAATGGGTGCTGCTTTTGTTTAATCAATCTTTGCCGAATAGGACATCTTAGTGACTGGTTAAGTCTTACAAGAGATGCCGACTATTTTGACTGGTTAAGTCTAATGGACTGACTTTGTTACAAAAATGCCGACCGTCTATGATTAAACTGTCATTGCAAAAAACGCCAACTATTTTGACTGGTCAAGTCTAATAGGCTGACTTTGGTACAAAATATGCCGACCAGCTGTGATTTAGCTATTACAATGTATGCCCCTATTGCAATTAACAAACTCTACACAGTATTTTTTGAGGTTGTCTGCATTCCAGGGTCGGGCCAGGGGAACACCTTCTGTGGACTCTAGTCGGAATGTGCCTGGTTTGATGATTTTTGTTACCCTATAGGGGCCATCCCAGTTAGGTCCTAGCTTTCCTTTTAGGTGCGAGAGCCCAGTGGCCTCTACTTTCCGAACGACCCAATCGCCAAGTTGGATTGGTCTAGCCTTTACTCGGCAATTAGATTGCGAGTGACTCTTTGTTTGTACTGGATGGATTTTAGCAGTGCATTGCCCCTTGTTTCCGGCAATAAATCTAAGTTGACCGGTTTTTCCTCCTCGTTCTTCTCGAACTCGTAGGTCATTCGGGGTGAGGGGATGCGATCTCCACTGGTAAGACCGCCTCGCTTCCATACACAAGGCTGAACGGGGAGTGCCCTGTTGCTTCCTTTGCAGTAGTTCGAGCTGACTAGAGGACTCCATGTAGGTCATCGACCCATGCTCTTTTGGCAGCCTCCAAGGATTTCTTGATTCCTTTGAGGACTACTTTATTAGCCGACTCGGCTTGGCCGTTTGTTTGGGGCCTGGATACTGCAGAGAATTTGGTACGTATTCCGAAACGGGCACAGTACACCCGAGTAGGGCCGCTGTTGAATTGACGTCCATTGTCGGAAATCAGGACCCTTGGAACTCCGAATCTGGTTATGATGTTCCTCCAAATGAACGCTTGAACCTGCTTATCGGTTATAGAGGAGAGTGGCTCAGCCTCAGTCCATTTGGTGAAGTAGTCGATGGCGACTATAAGGAACTTTCTTTGGCCTGATGCTGGGGGAAATGGTCCGAGCAGATCCATACCCCATTTGTCGAATGGCAGAACCGCTTGAATTGTGGTTAAGAGGGTGGTTGGTGCTCTCGAGATGTCCGAATGGATTTGACATGATGGGCACCTTTTGACCAGCTCGTGAGCATCAGATTTCAGAGTAGGCCAGTAGTAGCCCGCTCTGAGAGCCTTACCAGCTATGGTCCTTCCCCCTTGATGACTCCCACAGGCTCCTTGGTGGATTTCCCTGAGGATGTAAGGAGTGACACATTTGAGCAATGGGTGGGTGAAGGACTTTTTGTAGAGCTGGTCTTCATGCCACAGAAACCATCCCGATTTGTGCTTGACCCGCTCGGCCTCTTTGCGGTCTTCAGGCAATGTTCCGTTTCTCAGATACTCGACCACTTCTTTCATCCATGTGGATGTTCGATTCAATACCAGCTGTTCTTTGACGTTGATGCTTGGCTGACGAAGGACTTCCCACATTACTGTCCGAGTGGCCGACCCTTCTGCCGAGCTGGCCATCCGAGCGAGAGCATTTGCCTGCTGATTTTCCGATCGAGGTATGTGGGTGATGGTGAATTGAGACAACTGCTTGATTATATCTTGGGCCTTGGCCAAATACATTCTCATATTATCTTCCTTGGCCTCGTACTCGCCTGACACCTGACCCACTATTAGCTGCGAGTCGGACTTGGCGTTGATCTCTGTAGCCCCGGCCAGGATGCATAACTGAAGTCCGAGGATGAGAGCTTCGTATTCGGCTTCATTGTTGGATCCCAAGAACTCGAACTTGATCGCATACTCCATCTTTTCCCCGACCGGGGGTTTGATTACCAATCCGGCTCCACACCCTGTCTTGGTGGATGAGCCGTCCACTTGCAATTCCCAGCTGTCCTGCTTGCCGACTAGGGGCCTAGTTGTACACTCCGTTATGAAATCGGCCAAGGCATGGGCTTTGATCGCCCTCCTGGGCTCGTATTCCAGCCCAAAGTCTGCTAGCTGATCCGCCCAGTCGGTCATCCGACTGGAGTGGTTTCTGCTTTCAATGAGCTTCCTAAGCGGCTGACCTGTGAGAACTTTAATCGGATGGGCCTGGAAGTAACGCTTGAGTTTCCGACTGGCCATCACTAAGGCGAAAACCATTTTCTCTACTTCGCTGTATTTGGCCTCTGCTCCCAGGAAGGCGTGACTTATGAAGTAGACTGGGTGTTGCTTTTCTTCCCTCTCAGCTATCAAAACAGCGCTGAGCGCGTATTCCGAAACGGCCAAATAAATGAACAGCGTTTCTCCCGGCAAGGGGGAAATCAACTTAGGGAGGGTTGATAGATGTGTCTTGAGGGAGGTGAAGGCCTGTTCGGCTTCATCATCCTAAGTGAACTCTTTTCTCTTCAGAGTTTTGAAGAAGTGCAAGCTCTTATCTGCTGACCGGGATAGGAAGCGACCGAGGGCGGCCAAACGGCCGGTTAGGCATTGTACTTCCCTTACATTCCGAGGAGACTTCATTTCCATCACAGCTTTGATTTTGTCGGGGTTTGCTTCAATTCCTCTTTCATCAATCAGGAATCCGAGGCACTTCCCCCTTTCACTCCAAAGACGTATTTTTTCGGGTTTAACATCATGCGGAATCGCCTCAGTGTACTGAGGGTCTCCCTTAAGTCTGAGGGGTGATCGCCCTGAACCTTACTTTTGACGATCATGTCATCGACGTATACCTCAATGTTCCGACCTAGCTGGTCGTTGAAGATTTTGTTGACTATACGCTGATACGTAGCCCCCGCATTCTTGATCCCGAAGGGCATCATTTTGTAGCAATACACCCCTTGGTTGGTGACGAAGGCGGTGTGGACTCGATGTGCTCGGCCATTGGGATCTGGTGATACCCCGCATTCGCGTCCATGAAGCTTAGGAGAGTGTGGCCAAGCGGTTGAGTCGACCAGCCTGTTGATCTTGGGCAGAGGGTGGTTATCTTTTGGACAGGCCTTGTTCAGGTCTGTAAAATCCACACACATTCTCCATGCTCCGCTCGACTTTTTGACCAGCACAACGTTGGCCAGCCATTCCGAGTACTGACATTCTTCTATGAACCCTGCTTCAAGTAGTTTTTTGACTTCTACAGCTTCCGTGGTGTTTCGTTCGGGGCCTTGATGCCTCAACTTCTGTTTGACTGGCTTGAATCCTTCCTTGATGTTGAGCTCGTGGCACATGACTTTGGGGTCGAGCCCAGGCATTGCTGTGGCTTCATAGGCGAAGACGTCCTTGTACTCTGTGAGTACCTGAATGATTTCCTTTCTTGTTTTCGGGTCCATGGCCTTGCCTACTCTCAAAGTCCGACCGAGTCTCTCGTCAATGACGACTTCTTCGTCGTCCTCGGCTGGCTGAGGACGCTCGTACTACTTGGGATTTTCTGTGATGTAAACCCCGAAGCCACTTGAGGGTTGACCTTCTTCTCGCTTTCTCCTTTTCGAGTCCCCTTGGACGTCGACCTTGCTCTTCAAGCTGTTAACGTAACATTCTCTAGCCGCCCGTTGGTCCCCCCTGGATCTTTCCGACTTTACCCTCGTCGGTTTCGAACTGCATGAGGAGCTGATAAATGGAGATTGCTGCCTTGACTTTGTTCAAGGTTGGTCTTTCCATTATGATATTGTATGGCAGAGGGATGTCCACCACCATGAAGTCAATCGGTAGGCTTCTTCCTTTGCCTTTCTCTCCCATCCGAGTGGGCAATTTTATAGATCCGACAGGATGTACGGAGTTTCCCCCGAAGCCTATGAGTGGCTGATTGAGAGGGGTTACATCCCTTTCATTGTATTTCAGCTTCCTGAGGCACTTTAGTGTGATTATGTCGGCTGAGGATCCACTATCCACTAACACCCTTTTTACTCTTGTGTTGGCCACTTTGAGTTCAATGACCAGGGGGTCATCATGGGGTGTGTGGAGGGGCCGACTGGATTCCCCGAAAGTCATGACGGGGCAGTCGGGGCGGGGATGGTGAACATCAAGCACTTGGTGCTTAAGATTCTGGATGTGGGCTTTGCGTGATCGGCCGGTTAGACCTCCCGACGCGAAGCCACCTGCTATGACTCCGATGAAGCCCTCTGTATCCCCGCAATTGGATTGACCGACTTTCTGCTTGCCTTTCTCCTCACTAGAGTGCTTGAGGTATCGGTTCAGCTTCCCCTGGTCTGCCAGGTTGTCGAGGGATTTCTTGAGTTCCCTGCAATCCTTGGTGGTGTGCCCGCACTCTTTGTGGTATTCGCACCACTGACTCCTATCTCTCCGAGCAGTTGACGTTCTGATGGGAGGTGGGCGGGGGAGCATGGACTTATCCTTGATGTCCAAGTAGATCTCTCTTCTGTTCTTGCTGAATCGGGTGTCGTTGCCATGGTCATTAAACCTGTCTGACCGACCACCCGTCTTCCGTTGTTTAGGTTGGTCCTTGTGATTTCCTTCTTCTTTTCTCTTCTTGCTACCATCGTCTGAGTGGCGACATATGTCTGTTGCTTGGATGAATCTTTGAGCCCGAGTCATCGCTTCAGAGAAGGTTTTAACTTCGTTTTCTGCCAAGGACCATCTTAACCGACCAGGTTGGAGTCCGGACATAAGGGCGGCGAATGCCACCGCGTCTTGTAGATCGGATATCTTTAATGATTCCTCGTTGAATCTTTTGATGTAATCGGCCAGACTTTCATTCTTCTTCTGCCTGACTCCCATTAAGTGGAGACTAGTCTTCTTCTGCCTTTTGCCGGCTACAAACTGGTGGATGAATATGTCTTCGAGCACCGAGAAATCGGTTATAATCCCCGCGGGGAGCTCTTGGAACCAGTTCAAGGCCAGTCCTTTCAGCGTTGTGGGTAAGAAACGGCACCAAGAGGTCTCGCAGCCAGTTTGAACGCTCATTTGTGCTTTGTATATAGCCATATGATCATCTGGGTCGGTTAGGCCCGTGAATGGTTCAATGGTCGGCGTTTTGATTTTTCCCGGGCTGGGCGCCTCAAGTATGTTCTGGCTGAATGGGACCATAAACTTGAGCGCCCCGCTGTTGATCCGAATAGGTTTTGATTGGGCTGAGTCGCCGTGCCCTTCCCGCTGAGCGGCTTTCTTATTTAGAATATATCGGGCGTCTAGCCCCTTGCTGAGGCGCTTTTCGTTGAGGAAGTGACGGACATCATTGGGCTTATGCCCGACGTTGCCTCGGGGTGACTTAGATACGTGAGTTTCTTCCCCCTTTCCTTTAGATCCGTGTCGCTCTTCTTCTCCCTGCTTGGATTGCTGCCGACCCTGATGACTATGTTCCCTCGTACCCGACCGTTGCCGGCTAGGCTGACCTTGGTTCTCTGCTCGAAGGGAAGGGACCAAGGCTTGGTTTTTAGGGGGCTGAAGAAAGCGTCCCTGCTGTAGGTTGGCTAACATATCCATTAGGCTTTGCTGCAAGGTCTGCTGGAGCTGAGCGGCTATCAAGTTTATATCCGCTGTGGATATAGGATGGGGGTCAGCGTGTGAGGGGTCCTGTCTATTTTCGATGGACCGTTTCTCTTCATGGTCGAGGGTTTGTACAGTCGGCGTTTTGGGCCGTTCAGACCTCCGTTGGTGAGATGGTGAAGGATCCCTTTCGGACCTCTGAGCCTGTGCTGAGGGCTGTCTGGTGCGAGTGCTCTTGGCTGGGGCCATTGTGAAGTGGATCTTACTGAGTGGTGGCGAAGTGACTTTGATTGTAACTTCCCCACAGACGGCGCCAAACTGTTTCTGCTAAGAAATTAAGGATTGTAATATGTTGTAAGGCGTGATGTGGGCCCCAAGAGCGTTCGCCTGAGCTCCGATTTCCGTATGCCGGAAACCTGCAAAATGAAGTTAAACTACCCCGGGGGTGGTTCCGGGATCGCCCCTCCGACGCTCAAGTCAGATATGATTGAGGTAGAGATAAAAGTCTAGAGAGAGAGATGCTCTTGTTTGTTAGGTCAGAATTGAATACCTGTTCATTGATGAGGTAGTTGGTATTTATAGTGTTTTGTTCAGATGGGCTTTTTTGGGATCAATGGACATGTTGTCTTTTCAGGCAATGATGATTCCACCCTTTTAGAGGCTTCCTAAGTTCCTGTGATTATGTCAACTTTCAGGTGGGACCCACTGTCGCCACCTGTCTCATGCTTTTTTGGAGGCTTTTGTGCTTCTATCGGGCTGCTGATTAATTGTGCCCAAACAGAAACGATTAACAGGTGTACTTCAGAAGAGATAGTACAACTCTACTGTCAAATTGACCACACCTCCTCAATCAGACATATAATTGGGTGTCAATCTATCTTGTTTGGTTTTGTTGATAGAATCATAATCGGTGTCTAGAATATCTTATTGGCTCTTGGGAAACACCACCTTGTTGCATGTTAAATATCTTCTTTTATTGCTCAATCAGGAAAGTTAAAGCTTAAAGCTTCTGGTCAAAATGCAGAAACAGTTGTTTGGTAATGCTGCACTTGAATATTGATTTTGGACAAAGCGAGCATCTGACGCTTTTCAAGTGTAGATGCATAATTGTGTATTTATGCCATCTCTTGTGGAAATATCGTTGTACAATTCTTTTCTTGCTCTCATAATGAAGGTTCAAAATCAAACACAGGGGGTGTGGGGAAGAAAAGAAATTAGCCATATAGCCTAGCAACGCATGTATCATCCATCAAAGCAGAAAGTAACCTTTCAATGAAATGGTTATTAGATAGGAAAATCACGCTTAAGGATATAGAAATATTAATTTCAATGCCTCTTTTCAGTAATATAGGCATTGGAATATGGAAGACTATTGTTGAACATCTGCGATTTCCAGCTTTCCCTGAGAGTTACAATAGACATAGTAGTAAGATGCATTTAGATATGATTTATCAGGGAGAAGGGCAAGGAACCTGTAGAGTAGCAATTCAAGTGCTGAAAGGAAAAATCGAGAACTCACTGAAAATTTGTCTTACAATCAGCAATATGAGGAATCTTGCTTAATACAATTTGCTATAAGACAGTTGATATTTAAGGATGGTTATACAGTTCTTATAGAGACGTACTGTGTACCTAGGTAGCACGGATACGGGTACGGATACGGGAATGGATACGGGTACGGATACGGCGACGGAAAACGACAAAATCAAAATTTCCGAAAATGGGTACGGCTTGGATTCGGCAAAAAAAATTTAAAATTAATATATTAATATTTATATATAAGTCACTACCATAAATAAAATAGAACTTTTCCTTTTTGAGGTGAATAAACAATTTAATTAATGTTGAAGCAAAAATCAAAAAATAAGAAAACACATTATACGATATTTCTATAGTTAAAAGTGAGCTCAAATGTTTTATAAGTAATAAAAAAAATTATAAGAAAGGGACGACGAATAGATGAATTGATGACAGCTGGGATATTAAATGTTAACTGTGGTTGATGGCTTGATGTGTGTCTCCTCTTCTCCTACTCTCTCATATAAAGTAGGATTTTTTAACTGGAATAATACAAACTTTGGCCCGTTCTCTCGTAATAATACAAACTTTTGATTATTTTCTAATAATACAAACTTTAGGCCAAAATTCCTCCAGTAGATCATGACCGGTTCCTAACTTGTTGGTGCAGGTAAAATGCATACGTGGCACTCCCTAGGACACGTGTCGCTTTTTTATTGGTTTATTTTTTAAATTTTTATTTAAATTTGAAAAACAAAAAAAAAAATTTCTCCCTCACCCACCCCTGGCCCTTGACCCTGCCCAGACGAAACCACACCTTCATCACCACTCTTAACTTTCTCTCTCCTCCCATCAATGGCGAAATTCTCTCTCCTCTCTCCAAATCCTCACCGGCGAAGGAAATCTCTTCATCAAACTCACAAAACTCGACAAAATCGAAGGCGAAGCTTTCTCTTTCGATTCTCTTCGAAGCCGAAGCAATTGATGAAACTGGAAATTCTCTTCGTTTTCTTTCTCTCTCTCGGACTTCTCCTCACCGTCGGTGTGCTCGGCCTTGCTGCCGTTGTCGGTGCTGCTTGTGACTGGTGATACAGTCACCACCGAGTGCCGCCTCGATCTTGTCGTGAGGTGCCGCACTCATTTTTTTTTGTGGGGGCAAGGCAGGGGGTGGTTTCTCGGTGGGGGAGGGAGTGGGGTTGGAGGTGGGGGCAAGGAGGGGTGGTTTCAGTGGGTTGGGGGAGGGGGAGGAAAGAGGGAAAGCTTTATCGGAGGAGGCGCAGGTGGTTTCATCCGTGGTGGGGGCAAGGCAGGGGTGGTTTCATCGGAGGAGGAGCAAGTGGTTTCATCCGTGTTGGCAAATATTATCCTCTGGCTGCTTTCCTCTTGCCGTTCTCCTAGAGGGTTCCTGACGAACAGGTCGACTAGGACCTGGACGCTCGTCTTGGGAACGTCCCCTAGGGGGAGGTGGATTGTTAGCAGCTGGCTCAGGGTTAAGCCGGAAAAACAACATATTGCTCTTGATCTGCTCCTGGACGACTACCGCCATCTTTGCCTGGAAATCGTTCAAGGCGTTCTCTAGATGGGCGGCAGTCACCGGACGTTCAAGATTCTCTTGAATGACAGGTTGCTGGCTTGGTCCAGTAACCTGGACGATAGACGGGGGTCTATCCCTTCCTCGAGGTGGTCTCTCGTGTTCTACTGTGTCTTCGACATTAACCTGAAGACTTCGGTTTCTGGCAAGGTTGGACGACTGACAATCAGTCATCGTTGCGTCTCCCCACAGACGGCGCCAAATGTTTTGTCCCTTGTCCAACAAGTAAGCTGCAGATGGTGCTTTCTTGTCGAGTAAGTAAACTAGTATCCCTTAGATGTTCTTCTTTGGAGACTTGTGCAACAATGTCTGAATCAACCAAGTCCAAGCTCGAGCTTCGTTCCCTAACTCCGCAAAAAGGGACCCACCCTGGAGGTTTGGGTGGTGGCTCCCCCTCCGAAGCTTAAGTCAGATATCAGGTGTTTGTAAGAGAAAAGTAATTCTAGAGAGAGAAAGTGAGAGAGTAGTTTTACAGAGTAGCTTTGCACTGTTTGCATTGAATTCTCTTTCTCCTGATTTCAGGGGTATTTATAGTGATAGCAAGATGACAGCTAACCTTAAAATCTGACCTAGAATAGTGGCTTTTGATTGGCTGAAGAATCAGATCATGACACGTGGCAGGCCATGATTTGGGAGGGTTTATCAACCACTCTCATGCAGCCACCTTACATTGCTGGGCTCTGACTGCTGGGCCAGAATTTAGACCTTTTAACTCTGCTGAGGGTAGCCCAAAGATGCAAGACATTTCTTCTCTTTAACTAAGGTGACACGTGTACGGCTCTGATAAGCCCAAGTGTCTCAGAAAGAGCCGTAGATGTTAGACTACAACAGTACCCAATTCAAACCGGCGTACCCACCTATCCAGATACGGTTTGGGTACGAATCCTAAGCGAATCCGTCCCGTACCCGTACCCGTACCGTCCCCGTACCGGGTACGGGAGTCGGTGCCTGGGAGGCGAACCCATGCTTCATAGCTGTGTACTATGTAATCAGATCAGATTGGAAGAACTCATGCAAGGATGACTTCTTTTCTCTTATCACATTATCTATATTTTCTTTGTCCTTTTTCAAGGGACAAGCTAATAGGAAATAAAATCCAGAAACTTTAAGGTTGCATAGGTTCGAATGTATATTCTAGAATAAGTCTTGGCTTGGGATGTTAATAATGTCCTATATGCATGCTTTTGCTGTATGCTTGTATGGACCTAGTGACATGTTTAATATCTCTCATGGTAGTGGTACTCAAGTGGTACACTTTATAATGTCTTGCAATCTTTTGGTGGAAGGGGTAGTAACTTCATACAAAGTCATTGCCATACTGAAAACCAATGGTTATAATATGGGAAGTCACAGCAATTATATATCCTTTTTTATGGTATTGTGCTGGGGTTATCTGATACTTTACAAATCTTAGGCTTATATTTGCCAAGGTGATATTTTTCTAGCAATGGATCAACTAGAAGCAGCTGAAGAGTCATATGCCATGGCACTGGAGACTGATCCTTCTCTCCGTCGTTCTAAAGCTTTCAAGGTAAGTTCCCTTAGAACTTTTATGTATAGGCTATGTTTTTCTCACATTAGAAAACTGAGTTTCTAAGAAAAATAAGTATTAGGTTAAGAGAAAAGTCAACTTTAAAAGGAATATATATGTAATATAGGCCCTCCAGATTTGGGGCCCTGAGCAAATGCACAACCTGTACTTGTTGATGGACGGCTATGGCGGAAGCGACTTGTAAGGGATGAATGGAAAGCATTGCGATCAATGGGCGTGAATTATCTTCACATAAATGGGTTTTTAACCTTATTTGGGTCTTTCTTGTTTAAAAAGTATTCTTTCAACATATCATGACCAACCTATATAATACGAGTATGGTATATATTTGGTGAATGAAGAAACTTTTATAATATTATGTTTCATTGACCATATAATTAATTAATAAAACATTTTTTTCCAATCTTGACAAAAGAGTGAACATAAAGCAAAGATCATTCTAATTCCTCGAATCACCGTTTTGCAAAGGACGACCCTGCTCCTCGCATGTGATTTTTACCGCATTATTCCTTAAGGAAATTTCACAGTATGACTATTCCAAAATCTGCTACGCTTGATTTTTTTATAACGAATGGTCTTGAGTTTTAGTCTCATAGGTAGTACTACATGTGGCACCAGTAGGCTATGGGAGATTTGATTTGGAAAGTTCACCGTCCAATATCTTGACATGTTCAAAGAAAGAATGAGCACTAGCTTTAAACCCATAAAAGATACGCAGACAAAATCCATAATGTAATCAGTGCTGGAGATGGGTATTTTGGTGATACTGCTATATGTTTTAATGAGATTTGACTACCGCCCTGCTTGCATGGCCTTACTTACATTGGCCTCGCCTTTTGAGCTACCAAAAACTTACGGGGGTTTAGCATTCTGTTGCATCATATTTACTCCTTAAAAGTGGCAAAGAGCTATATCTTTCTTTTACAGGCTCGAGTTCAGAAGCTTCATGAGAAAGTGACTTCTGAAGCTATGTCTTGACATGCTAAGGATTTTGCTGAAGTAACTAAAGATGGAGCTCTTCTATATTGTTGAGGTTTGATTTCTTTTAACTTTTAATTTCTATAGTCCTTGATCATGTAATGCTTTCTCTGCCTTGAGAACTTCTTGTAACTCAAATGAGAGACCGGGAAACTCTAATTTGCATAATGGTCTCCTATAGTGTTTCTTGGTGCTTCGTACTTTTTTTTCATTTGTGCTTCCATTATCTATCTTTACCAAAATAATAGATTTTGAGCACTGTGTTATCTGTTGCTGTTTAATGAGTTTATGTTAATTCTTTTGGCTGCATCCATCACATTGCAGTTAGCTCCTCTGTAGACATCTGACTTATTTGTGAATTTAATTCTGAAGCCTGAATCGTAGCATTCTGCTTCCGTTCTTTTTTTTGGGGCCTTTTTCACCACTCTGATGTTTATATCCACCTATTTTAGAGAAAGCACTGCCAAGTGATTATGTGGTATGAGTTGCTTCTTGTTTATGACATATAGCACATGTGATTATTACTAATCTAATTCTCTTCCCCCTTTGTGTTGTGATGGACTTCTTAGTTTTAGTTTGAACTCTTTGTTTGAACTAATGGTGATACTGATTTTAGCAATGTGTTTCACTTTACATAACCTGACAAGTGACCTCCTGATATTTGCCCCAGTGAATTTATTTTTGCTTGTAATTTTTGCATTGTATAGTGAAGGTATCTCCTAAATTTAGGACAACATTTCTGAACATTTCAAAACTGTGTTTGCTGCAACCTTCGTGACCAAACTTTACCACCTTTTTATCTATCCAATCATAATAAGTTAGATTTATAATAATGGAATCTAGTGACAGTACTTTTTGGGATGATCTAGCAACACGCTTGTCATTTTGAAAATCATTTGTTTTTTTTTTTCTTTTCGAAATATTAACTATGAATGTTGGCATATGTTGTGACTTAAGACCTTGAGAAAGTTGAAAGTTGTTATTATGTCTAACATTATCCAGGTGTGCATATATGTCAATCTGAAGATGTCATACTTATTAGGGGACACTGTTATGAATTGCCTGACATACTACTAGGTCCGAGAGACCACAATAACAAGCTTTTATAGAAAGTGGTCCAGGCAGTGGCCTTAATACTCTAATGTCCATTTTCGCTGTGTTCATCTATGTTGCATATGTACCAACCTCGTCCAGCCTCTGCTAACACCACAATATCATTGCCAGTGGCTGTATAGTTGAACATTGTTGTACTACAACAATTTGAAGATACTGAGCTATTCATATGAAGTTCTGTTTTCCAATGTACAGTATCTCTATTATATATGGGAACTCTTGAGGACTTTGGTGTCCACCTGAGTTCCCTAAAATACCCTTTATGTTTTTATTCTTCTAAGATAACTAATGAGGGCAAAAAAGTCATATAACTTATTTTAAAAACAGCTCTAATGTAACTGTCAGATTTTTCCCTAAAAAAACTACCACATTTTTTTAGTGAAAGTAACTTCCTGATTTTTGAAAACAAAAGAAACATGTACAATATCACTGCGATGTTCGCGCACGCATCGCGTGCAAAAAATACTAGTATGTGTATACTTGCAAACAATTGCTGATGGATTTAATAGTTGCATAAAATATCGAAGTTCTTTTCCTGCTACAGCAATACCACATGACTGTTACCATTTCACATCTTACTTAAGTTCTTGCTTTCTTTTTTTAAAAACAAGAACGCCAACTGATTGTTTTGATTTGTTGTAACCTTTAATTTCATCACACTACCACTAGAAATTTATTTTACGGTTTTTTCACCATATACCCCTGACAAATTTTTTTTTGCACCGTATACCCTCGCAAGTTTCCAAATGCACCATATACCCCTCACGTTTCAAAAAATACACAGACATGCCCTTATGACTAACGGTGTTAGAGTTCCGTTAGTCATTAGGCCCTAATCCTAACCCCCTCTAACCTAATTAACCCTAAACCCTACCCTAATCCTCCTTTAACCCTAATCAACCCTAAACCCTAACCCCACCCCACCCCACCCCCCACCCCACCCCTTCCCTCCACCACAGCCCACGCCCCTCCTCGCCCCCACTCCCCGCGGCCACCCCCCGCAGCGCCCCCCCGCAGGCCCACCCCGCAGCCCACTCCCCTGCTCAGTCCCATCCCGCAACCCCTCCCCCGCATCCCCACCCCTGCAACCCTCCCCCCTCGGTCCATGACCCCCTCCCCCTCCCCTTCCCCGCAACTTTCCGTAGCACCAAACCCCTCCCCCTCCCCGTCTCTTTAGGATGCCTCCGTCGGATCTCCCCCCCTTGGTACTCGCCTAAGTTGCGACGTTGCGGAAAATGGTTCTCTTTTAAACGCAGCCCACTGCTGTGTCTTGCGGAAATCGGCGGGGATGGGGGGGAGGGGTTCGCGACGAGAGGGCGAGGAGAGAGGGGGGGCGGTTCGCTACAGAGGAAGGGGAGGGGGAGGTGGTGGTGACGGGGAAGGGAAGGGGGAGGGTTGGGCGACTGCGAGGGAGGGGGGCATGGGGTGGGTGAAGGGGGAGGGATGGTGGTGGTGACGGGGAAGGGCGGCGGGGGGAGGGGGTCGGTGGGGGAAGGGGAGGGGGGGGGGCGGGGGGAAGGGGAGGGGGGAGGGGGTGGTGGTGGTGACGGGGAAGGGGGAGGGGGTGGTGGTGGTGGTGGTGGTGACGTGGTGGTGGTGACGGGGTGGTGGTGCGGTGGGGGTAAGGGGTGGTTAGGGTTAGGGCCCAAGTTAGTAGTTAGGGCCCAAGTTAGTGAATTGGGTTAGGGTTAGGATTAGGGGTAGATTTAGGTTAGTTAATTAGGGTTAGGGTAGGATTAGGGCCTAATGACTAACAAAACTCTAACACCGTTAGTCATAAGGGCATGTCGGTGTATTTTTTGAAACGTGAGGGGTATATGGTGCATTTGGAAACTTGCGAGGGTATACGGTGCAAAAAAAAATTTGTCAGGGGTATATGGTGAAAAAACCGTTTATTTTATAAACTCTGATATTAGTACATATATAGATGCTTGTGTGACTGTGTCTCTATTTGCAGTTCGGCAAGCCAACTTTCCCTTCTTGTTATGAGCATGTCCTCTATGTTGGTGCTGTCTTCTTCTAATCAAATAGCGTCTTGGTCTACTTTCTCTCCTTTTCTTTGCAGCCTCAGAGAACGAGAGCTTATCTCTGACATGGATTTCTTTTCCGTTGCTTAATTTTTGGTATCATGAAAGAGATTCGTCAACTCCAACAATGTAGATCCTTCTACTTGCTGCCTTAGTGGAAACAGTTGTAGTCACTAGGAAGTAGGAGTTCGTAAATAACTTTCAAATCTTCGAGGACAATTGTTCTTCCATTAATTTCTCGTTGCTGCTATTCTTTCGATTTGGTGGTTCGAGTTTTGTGCAACCCAAGATGAGAAGCTGGCAAGCTGCTACTTGAGAACTGAGGTATTCTGCAGTTGGGATGCTTTCGTTATTGCTTTTGTTGTGGTTGATATCGGTTGTAATCCACATTTAGGACGAAGTCCAACTTGAATCTTTGTTTGGTAGGATGGATTTGGATGGAAAAGAAAGTAAAGGAAAGGTGAAAACAAACTTTCTCATGTTTGGTAAAAGAAAATAAGAGGGGTTTGATTGGAAAGGAGAGGAAGTGGAAGGAAAAGAATACTCTTAAATCCTTGCTTTCCTTTCCTCCCAAAATCGGAGGAATTTGACAGGAAAGAAAGCTAATAAGTTTTTACCTATGTTTTCTTTATTTCCTTCCTTTCCTTTACTAATGACAACCAAACATGTGATTCCTCTCAAATCCACCAATTATACCAAACATTGGAAACTACAACTACCTTCTTTTCTCTTCTTTTCCTTTCTTTTCCTTTCTCTTCCTTTCTTTTCCCTTCCTTTACTAAAAAAATACCAAACAAAGTTAGAGACAAATCTTTGAATATGATCCAAATAGTTTTTTTTAATGCACTCTTTTCTACTGACATTCCTATCCATAATGAATGCGTTAGTGTTTGCGTAAAAGTAATTCCCCATCCCTCAAAAAGGAAAAACTTAATTCCCTAAAAGGGTGTCTAGGCTCAAGTTGGGGGTGTATGATCCAATAATATTTTGCCCTTTATAAACTACCCATACAATTTTACTCATTGCTAATATTTCTTTTAGGAGTACTCCCTCTGTATTTTTCTAGTTTGTCAGTTTTGATTATGCACGTTTGTTAATGCATTTCTTTGAAATTAAATATCTTTTATTACTTATTAGTGAAAAATATAACCATTGAATATTAATAAAATACTGATTGAGACGAATCAAATAAGACTTCACATGAATATATTTTATCTTATATATTGAGAATAATTTACAAGATTTTCTCTAATTATGAATAGTGCCAAGAATCTAAGAAGATTTCAAGAAGATTCCAAGTGAGCAAACAAAAAAAATACATAAGGAGTACTCATCATTAGTAAAATCAGTAAAAATCTTGACTTTACACTTCTAGTGCTTGTTGGATGACCATGAATATGGGAGAGAGGGTATAATATCAGAATTCAAATAAGTGTTGGGGGGTATTGTTGACACATAATTGTGTCTCCCCCATTTAAGGATCCAATGATGAAACATACGATATTAGGTGGCGCGACCCAACGGAAGAGCAATCTAAAGAACCCATCCAAAATGTGTTTTGAAATGATATTCTAAAGCCTAATTAATTGTTCATGATGATTAATGTTATTTTAAGCCCATAAAATGTTTTAAATCCATTTTAAAAGCCCAATCAAATATTTATTATTTTAATAAATATTTTTCATAATCATTTTCATTATCTTCAATCAAAAATCAGATTTTTGATCCGTAAAATTCCATCTTCGGAATTTTCGGGATAGAAAAGTATCTTCGAAAGACGCGCAAAGGATATGCTCGAATATTCCCGAATATGCGCCGGACGCGGGGGCTGCGCTCAGCGCGCCACGTGCGTCCAGCGCATTGGCCAGAACGCGTCAGGCGAGCCAACGAGTGCCTGACACGTAGATTTCGTGACTCACATAGAGTCCCGCGTCAGACGCAAGTCCTGTGTGAGACGCAACTTTCTTTTCTATATTTTCAAAAACGCGTTTAGACGTGCCTAAACTTGATTGGGCTGGCTGCGCCAGGCACACCAATGTGCGCCTGACGCGTGGCATTGCGCCTGCCACGTAGGCTTGCGCCTGGCGCAAGGCTTGCGTGCAGCGCACACCTTCTTTTTCCTATAAATACCCCGTATTTTCCCGAATTACGGACGGTTTTTCAGATTATTATTTACGCACACAAAATTCTCTCGAATACTTCGAATACTTCAAACACTCAAATACACTCAAATACTTTCAATATCTCAAATACTTTCAATCAACTCTTCATACTGCGTTCTTGGTTTCACGATTGCTCCGCCTAAAGATCGTTGCGCTCCTCAATCTAAGCCGCATAGGTATAATCCTGAGGATCCTTGAATCAATTATTTTTATATTGAAGTTACTAACTATTTCTTTCATGATGTAGATCTTTAATATAAAATCGCTCTATTGTATTTTCTAAACCTCTCTCTTTCTTTTTCTTTTTCATACTATTATACTTGCCTGATCATTATATGCATGCTATTATGATTGTCCTGCTTTATTGCTTTTATCACCCCACATGTTATTTTTGCTAATCAAAGATCTAAAGAATTGTTCTAATATTAATCAGATTAATTGGACAACCTGCTAGGTTCCCTGTAATATTGATTGCATAATAACATATCACTAAAAATTAGTCTTTTATGTGTTTCCTGAACCTACTTAGACTAAATATTTTTAAACATTATTTGATTATTCTTTGGCATAAAATCTGTAATGAATCGATATTTAGTAGAGGTCATCAATGGGCAATATGGTTCCTGACCATATTTGTACCCTCACTCTCGAACTCAATCTCTGGTTCATTTTGACCGTATATGGAGTCATGATGGGAAAATCTACATTGGATAATTTGTCCCTATGATTTTCCTATATCCAATTAGGTTTATGATTATTCCTAAAAAGAATTGTTGGCGACTTCTTTTAATACAAAATAATTTTCAATAAAACCTTAACAGTGGGGTAGTCAAATCTAATACGCACTCACATCGCGTAGGCGAAATAAAAACACGTTTAAATAAATTAATTTTTTTAAATGAGTGGGTGAAACTTGAAAAATACAATTCATTCTTATTTTTATGCCTTTGAATAATATACAGTTTTGCATATGCATGGCTACTGTTCAGCCACCACAAGGACGATCTACCTTGCCTCATTAGCACATGTTCTATGTATGAGGTCATCCCCGGGGAGTTTGCGCTTTGTTTTTCCAAAAAGCTTCCTGAGCGATAGTGTTGGATCTTAGTCATAAGCAAACCTACCCAACCATGACATTGTTCTCTTGTTCCTGACTTGAGATTGGAGTGCGTCTTACACGTGGCCACCTCTTTAAGCAGCGAAGCGTGGGATCAATCTCTTAGTCATGGACCCTTTTCAGCCTTAACTTAAACCTGACCAATAGTTGAATGTAGAACTGGACTTTAGGTTGAGAACTTTTGCATCCATGTTACCTGACATTTATGTGTGATTGCAATTTTTGCCTGGTAATATGTTTTGTGCCCGAAAATATTGCGAGTCGCGTCCAAACAAATCGTCGTTTTCGCCCGAACCTTCGTCAATTAATCAATATCCGTGCCGCAGAGCATTGCGCCAAAACACATTAAGTTGCGCATGGCGCAAAGCTCCTGCGCTAGATGCATAGACTGCGCGCCGCGCGCACCAGTTGCGTGGCACGCAGTCTATTCGTCCCATGCTTATTGGTCTTTTGACCTTTGTTCGAGTCAAAGATAATAAGTTTGCATCAGTATCATAGTAAAAAAAGGGTCAGTCTTTTCATGCAAGGTCGAGTATGTCCTAAAAGGTGCATCTAAAAAACTGGTCATTGTAGAGTTAGAGTTGTCATGCATGTCTACCTCCTCCCATCTTCTCCCTGCTATTCCTTCTACCTAATCTTCCCTATCAATCCTAACCTCACCATACTCAACCGATTTAAAAAAAAAGCTTACATCTTTTCAAAATCAATCCTGCATCCTATTCTATTCTACCTTTTTCAAAAAACATTTATTAATCATCATCATACCACGACATTTTAAAAAAAAAAATATTTTCAAAATTAATTCATCATCTTTTCCTAATAAAAGATAAAAACAAGGGGTTCTTTTCGAGAATGAATTTCAAAAAATTCTAAGCTCGGTTCATATACCTTCATTCAATCCAATTCATTTCCATTCATTCTAGGCACATACGCATTAGAATCCATTTTTCATTCATTTAGGCCCATGTGCATTTCAGTCCATACATTCACTAGCATTGAGTCGATCTTAGGCCCATAGAAATTTAGTTCATTTGAAAATCTAGGTCCATCTGCATCTTTATGTGAAGTCTAGTCCAAGTCTATCCCTAATCAATTCCAAACTAAGTGTACAATCCAAATCTTAGGTCTATTAAGGCCCAATTCATATTCTAGGTCTAGTTTGCATCTCCATGTAAGCCCTAGTCTGTCGCTGGACTATAAAAATCCAGTCTTAGGATTACAAAAGTTCATCCCTTAAAGTCTAGCCTGCTTGCTCACCCGTAAGTTCAAGATCTAGCATTTCTTAAGTCCATAGGCAATTTTTGAGTCTAGCCTGCTTAGTTTAATGTAAGTTCCGAAGTCTAGTTGTCTAGCTTGCTTGCTCACCCGTAAGTTCAAAGTCTAGTTGCCTAGTCTGCTTGCCTTAAGTTAAGAGTTTGGCCTTCCTAGTTGTCTAGCTTGCTTGCTCACCCGTAAGTTCAAAGTCTAGCATTCCATAAGTCCATAAGCAATTTTTGAGTCTAGCCTGCTTAGTCTAATGTAAGTTTCGAAGTCTAGTTGTCTAGTCTACTTGCTCACCCGTAAGTTCAAAGTCTAGTTGCCTAGCCTGCTTTCCTTAAGTTAAGAGTCTAATCTCCCTTATTGTCCAGTCTTCCTTAAAGTCTAGTCTACTTGCTCACCCGTAAGTTCAAAGTTTAGTCTCTCCTAAACCCAATCATAGAGTCCAGTCTGCTTGCATAGTCCAATCCAGTCCATGTCTGCATCTGCATATAGTTAGGCCCATGTCTCCAACACGGTTAAGCCCATACTAGTCCAAAATCCATAACCATTTCTATACTCATTTCTAATCATTTTCCATTTCCATTTCCACTTGCATTTTCATTTCTCATCTTCCATTTTCCATCTCCATTTTTCATTTCTCATCTCCATCTCTCGTCTCCATTTTTCATTTCGAAAACATTATTTTTTAAAATTTACGAGGTCCATTCGATTTCTGTTCAGGACGGATCGTGAGATAACTTGGGAACGTCCAACAGAGAGGCAACAAGGTCGACCCACTCCCAGACTCGTCAAACGCATCCTAACTTTTTCAGACGAATCCTCCTACTCTTCTGAATCATCATCCGAAATGGGGGACACTAATGAACAGCTTACACTAGTGGAAAAAAGCCCATCTGATGCGGTCAAAATCGGGCTTACTACTGCGGTTTTGGGCCGCATCAGGTGGGCTCGCAGCCGATCCCAATTATTTACTGATCCGGTTCTAAACTGGATCAGTAAATAATTTCCTGATCAGGTTTTTTATGATAACCGGATCAGATAGTAATATTATCTGATCCGGTTTTCCTAAAAAACCGGATCAGATTGTATTATATATTTTTAAATATTATATATGTATATATATATATTTATTTATATATAATATTTATATATATATATTATTATATTTATATGAAGCTTATATTTAAACCTGTTATAATTGGAAAAAAGTATCACGCACGCGCCGTATACAAGTCAAAATAATATTATATATATATATATATATATATATATATATATATATATATATATATATATATATATATATATATATATATATATATATATATATATATATATATATATATATATATATATATATATATATATTTTGAGAATGTACTACAAATAAAGTTGTAATAAGTACTAAAATCAAAAATAAATATTTGGACCTATATAAGTAGCTAGTAACATAATAAAAACATAAAAACTCAAAGTCGTGACATCATCTTCACATCACTACTACATAATTGGCTTTAAGTAACACCCAAAAAGTGTTACTCAAAGTGCTTAAAGTGTAACATTAGATAATAGGTAACACTTTTTTGGGTGTTACATCTGCCCGTGTTACTTATGCTATTAGGTAACACTTTTGATCGCCTATAGTAACACTTAAACAAATGTTACTTTAGGTTCATTTATGTAACACTTTTAATACCTATTGTTACACTTTTAAAGTGTTACCTCAAATTTATTATGTAACACTTTTCATATTATTAGTAACATATTGTAGTGTTACCATAACCTATAGTAACACTTCATTAAACATTACGTATCACTTTTTACCATTTTAAGTAGCATCTTTTGTGTTATTAGGTAACAGTTTTTTGTCACATTCTGTAGCACCTTATGGGTGATTAAGTAACACTTTTCTTTATTAGGCAATACGTGTACATACATATATATAAATTAAAATAATATATGAATTGACAATTATATTATAATAATTATAGAATTTTGTACACCTATTAGTGCTACTTCCATAGATAATAAACTAATGGAAAATAATATATGTTCAATCTAAAATCAAAATCATCCAACAAGAATGTATTCATATGATATTCTAAAACTAGATCTAATAGTCATATATCTCTACTCCATCTTTTATCATCTTGCCATATGCATCCATTTTCCTAGCGGCCTCGATGTCATGTGTTGCTACTCCAATTCGTCATTTGGATTCTCTTGATCCTGTAATAAAAACATATTAAGATGAAATCTTCAACAACAATATTATAGATGCTTGTTAATTATGTTTAAGAAGTAGAGAAGCTACGAATAACCTTATCCTTCTCCTGATCACTAGTGTCTTCATGAAGATGCTTTGTAATATTATGAATAGTTGACACATTTTCAAGTGAATGAGACAAATCAGCAAATATCCCTGATTCAAGTTGTTGCTCGAACGTTTTCATTACTTCTCTAACAGTGTCTTTCACAATTTGGTCTTTATATGATTGCAAAAACTCATCTGGAATGACTACACCACCCACATAAGCTCCTCCCTTACACTTTCCTTTGATTGAACATTTCTTCAACTTTTCTGATTTATTCATAACTTTATAATATGCATCATCTCCATCAATTTGACTTTCCATTTGGACTTCCTCCATCTTCTCCTATAATGACAATACAATAAATAATTATACAATTTGAGTGAAATCAGCATATTTTAGCCTAATTTTGTGATTTGTGCAGCAAAAATTTTGAAATACAAACAACACTATTCCAGTTAAAAAAAACGCATGTTTTAATGGATTCAGAATAAAATAAAACTTACAATGTTCCTTTGAATAAGCTCAAAGGATGTTTTGTAGTTTTTGCCTGCTTTCCTTTTTCGAGTTTCTTTATACAATAGTGCTTGTGACGGTGGCTTTTTCTCAGCATCTTGTTGTTGCTAGCACATAAACACATTATAAAGAATAAGTAATACTTGACGATAACAAAGAAAGATAAGAAATAATTTTTTTGGTGTATAAAGCATTTACCAATTCATGTTGTTTCCTAGCAAAGCTTGTTGGACCCATAGTGTGCCTATCAGTTTGAATTAACCTGCTTTCTCTTTTCTTTTCACTTTGTTTCTGCAGTTGCATTACCAAAGAGAATCATAATAAAATAAGATTAACCCTACATATGTTGCACAACACAACAGAGGAAATAATTACATTTAAAAATAGACCTACTTGCACTCAATACCAAATTCTTAAACATTGTCTTCCAAGAAAATATTTCTACACATCAATTCAGGAGATGTTCCGCCGTGTGAGTGAGCAATTCACTGCCATGTTCCGCAGAAAGGCCTTCTTGCATTGGTACACTGGTGAAGGGATGGACGAAATGGAGTTCACTGAAGTAGAAAGCAACATGAATGATCTAGTTTCTGAGTATCAGCAATACCAGGATGCAACTGCTGAGGAGGATGAATATGAAGATGAGGAGGAAGAATACCAGGAGGCTTAGGTCTAAGATTTAAGATCTGGTTTCTCAGGTTGAGACAACTTGTCTGATTATGAAATACATACAATTGTTGCAGGTGTTTTAAGAGTATTATATTAGTTTCTACATATTGTCTTAGAATAGAATTCAGAATTTTGCAGTTTACAGATCAATCTGTTAAACTATCTTGTGTGATTGTGGCTACAATGTTTGGTTTAATCCTGGTGAACTTTATAGTGTCATGGCTGATGACCTGGTAGATGTTTGGTATGTTTTTGAAGCAAAGTTCATAAAAAAGAATGGCTGATGACCTGGTAGATGTTTGGATGTTTTTGAAGCAAAGTTCATAAAAAAGAATGCAATTTTTAAAAAGATATGAATATGTGTATTGTTATTGTTTTTGATTTGATAATATTTCTCTAATTGATCTAATTTAAGCCGACTCTGCCAAGTGCGTGCTCTAATTGATCGAAATCAAATCTTGGACTCTGATAAATCAATAGGATGAAGTACTCAAAACCTACTGTCGGTGATGTGTAATTCTAGTCTCCTTTGCAAACTGCTCCAACTCAATAGGATAAAGGGACAAGGCATGTTGTGCTCTAGTTTTAATATGATTTAGCCTAAACTGTTTTGATTTCACCAATATAGTGGTCATGTTACAAAATGGAAAAAGAGCTAATCCAACTCACAACTTCAAGGAAGGAAAAGGCATAAAAGTACCTGTACTAATTCCAAATTCCAGAATTCTAGCAAATCCTTGAAATGTGAAGCTGACATTGTATTCAGAGCATTTTTTTTCCTATCATTATCATTGTTGTATTGAGTAAAGTGTTTGTGCTTTATGGTGCACTTATGTCTACGCCAAAGCCTCCCAATTGATGCCAACACAGTGTCTTTACCTTCTTCAGATATCATATATATTTTCTAGCATAATCAATGAGATGAGACACACTATTAGATACGGTTATTAAAGAAAATAGGGAATCAAAAAGGGCATCTTAAGAGGCGCATACCTTAACATAACTCCAAATGTTGTCCTTGTCTACCACATGATGCCAATTAAGCTTGTTCAATGGTGCTAGAGAAGAATTACGAGCTAAAGTACCCAAGAATCTTGAAAATTTATCTACAGTTTTCTTATCTGGACCAATAGGCTTCCCCATTTCATTAAGAATAATAAGCTTGCGGTCCTCTGGTGTCCATTCATGGACATCTTTGCACATAGTTGGTCCTCTAGTTCGCTTCCCTTTCGGAGGTGCTACTCAAAAGTTGACAGAAAAATATCATTTAAAACATGCCATGACTAATTACATTTCTATGTTTTTAAGGTAGCATATGATCCTTCACAAGATTAAAACATTGTAACATATAATACGGAGACGCACAAGCAAAACACAATACTTCTCTAAATCACTAAATGCTTAAAAGGTGAATCAGGAACATTGCCTCTCTCCTTTCCCAGACAGATTACGGTGGACACAAATGCCACTTTCAATTTCCTTCATGGCTCAAGCACATGATAAACATCAGTATCATTGTCTCTAATTGCATCATACAGTGGTATCATCAACTCCACTGACAACCAAGGAAATACAGCATTACAAATTGCTGCCTACAGATGGTACTCTTCTGTAGTGGAGATCTTAGCTCTTGCATCACCTGCATTAACCACATCAAGAAACAATGATGGGGACTCATTTTTTCACATGGCAGTGGCTGGGTTTGGGAAAAAATAGGTTTGAAAACATTCAGTGCAATGTTGTGGAACTCCTCATGAAGGTATCTTCAATTGATTTGAATATCCTTGACATTGATGGATTAACCCCTCTGGATTTTTTGCCTTTTTTACCACTTACTGCAGGTTTTCTTCTTATCGCTCTACAATCTGTTTTTCTCTTTATGCCAGCCTTTTCCTGATACCGATAACAGGAAATTTACATTATAATTTTGTGAGATCTTAAATCTCAAGGAAAATCATATTTGCAGCTGCTTAGGATCAAACTTTACAAACTCACTATGGTGAGGTAGTGCTTCTTTAAGCCTTCACCTAAGCATTTTTGTACATATATCCTCTCCAGATGTGAATTTAGTACAAGCAAAATATCATGATTAAAAATGCCTCGAGTTGAAGATAAAATTTGTCAAGATATGAAATATTTATAGAGTACTTTAATTAAGGCTAAATGGACAGTAATGGTCGCAGTAGATGGAGTGCATGTTAAAAGGACAGCAACATCCAGTAGTCTGATCAAACAGATAACCTCAGCTGGAGGAATTTCTGACTGCCAGAATCATAATGCTAGAAGTGCTCTTGCCAGAAACTTGAGAATACAGGGCATTGGGACTAGTCCAGGAACTTCTTTCAGGTTGCACAGTCGACAGAGGCATGACTAAGAAGTGTTAGCAAGCCTAGAAAGTTTGATTATCAGGTCTCAACCCTTATTAAGTACCCTGCACCCCCAACTAATTTCCATATCAGTAAAGTTAGGAGGTCAGTACTAAAACTTATTAAGTACCCCCATCCAATTTACAGCAATAAAGAACCCTACACCTCCAACTAATTTCCAAATCTGTCCAGAAAGCTTATATCCCACAGCAAGTCAGAACTTTCAAGGAAAAGCAAGATGAAACTCAATAACTCTTTGCTAATACAAAAGAAATGGATAAAAAAACTTATAAGAAAACACCTAAACAAGTTTATAAACAATTCATGTGTTCCTTAATTGAAAATGTTTCTTTCTTTAATACTCTCACTCTCTTATGTAGATTTCAGACAGAAGGAAAAAGGAGTTCCTGCACATACAAGTCTAGGTAATATTAGTCTGAATTCCTACTCTATATCAGTCCCGAATTAGGTACAATTCAAAGCATCTGATGCACTAGGTTCAGCTGTCAAGAACGAATAACAGTTCCATTATATGAAGATAAGAATTTCATGCTTAAAATATATATTATTTGAAAGTCAAGAGCAGATAAGACCAAAGAAAATAACACCAGCAGCGTGTTCAAATTATGAATGTAATAATAATAATAATAATAATAATATAATAATAATAATAATAATAATAATAATAATAATAATAATAATAATAATAATAATAATAATAATAATAATAATAATAATAATAATAAGAGAATCAAAAGATAAGAAGACAAGTGGTTACCTCCTTGTTCTCTTTCTTGCTCTTGGTTGAGAAGTGCTTCATTTAGGTGTTCTTGTATCTCACCATTATGAACATGCACAAAATCTCCCCAATCTACATCATCTTCTTCTCCTTGTTCCGAATCAAATTCGTTTGAGCTCATATAATTCTCATATTCTCCCTCTAAGGTGTGTTCAAATTGAATTTCCCTTACTGCATTTGCTTTCTTATCTCTAAGTTCTTTTTCTCTTATTCTGGCTTTAAGTCTCATATAAGCACCAAGTGAGCCAGGAGCAAACATTGATTTCTCCTGCACTGTCTTTGTATGGACACCAACGTCACCTTCATTCTGTTTTGGGCCATGGGACAATGGTCCCCTCTGCACAATAGAATTGCTAATGTTCAACTGAGGATTTTCCAACCGAGACGACCTTTGATTTTGCTTAGATTGCATTGATACTTTTTCTTGTTGTTGCGTGGTTTTCATTGAATCCAATTGAGGTCGCTTTGTACTTCGTGTTGTAGATTTCCCTTGTGATTCCTGCTCTATATGTTCATTTTTCGAGCTTGGATGACGCCTTTTCACTAGACTTGTCATTCCAATTTGAGAGTCACTTGCATTGTCTTTAAGCATGGCAGGACTTATCTTTTGTGCTAAAATCTGTAAAATGGAAAGCCATATTAATTTCAGGAATGTACCAAGTCAGTTCAAACTATAATTCACAAATTGAGTACCACCTTTTTAGACTGAGACCTCAATGTTATGCACTTTTCCCTTTTGTCGTTGTCATCCTCTTCACTAGAGTGGATCAATTGTTCACAATCTTCAGCAGGTGTGTACTCATCATCGTTATCCGGCTTTTTATATTTTTTCTTATTGTTGCATGTTCTTTTTTTGCCCTTCATTGATTGAGTGATTTCATAAGCCATAGACTTAACTCCCATCTCTTGCAATTTCAATCTATTTTCCGCTATCCTTATTTGTCTGTATTTCTCATAATCTGCCATCTTATCCTACAAAAAAAGAAATATAGAATCTATGTAAACTACAATCAAAGACCAACTTTTTAGTACCACCACCTTCTGCATTTGATGCACAACCATGCACAATTTACAAAACAATACTTCAAAATTCAATGAACAATAAACAACATGTAGAATGAACTGCTACACACACAAAAAAATGTTAGTAAGATACCAAAAAATAGAAAGGATATTGTATCACATCATAGACCAACTTTTTAGTACCACCTAATGTCAAAAACAAAATGGTTTCGATACCTTTTTCCGAAACTGTGATCTCTTGCCCTAACAAATACCTGTGACATAGAAAAAAAAATGTCATGTGAAAGGGACGTTAGAGGTGCTTTAGCATCCTAACTGAAAACCAAACAAAAAAAGCATTTCCTTTCTTAAGCTATTTAAATCTGATAGCGGAAGTAAATATAAAGCTAGCAAAGAATTAGGTGAAATCAAAGCAAGTAAATATAGGAGAATGATATATGAGGATAAAATCAAAATCAACAACAAAGTGAGTTGTCTAACTGAAACGTATACATTGAAAATAAACTAATATGAAAATAAGAATCACAAAATGGCATTTGATCTTGGACAATTTTCAATCTAGAACAACACTCCCTAGCAAAGTCAAATTGACGACTCCATCCAATCCCAGTCAGTCTCATTTAAATCATCATTAATCTCGTGGCAATTGCCACTTTCATTGTTCACTCTGTGGAGCACCTCAACTGCATCACAACCACCTTCTCTAGACCAACTGATATCATCATCATTCACAGTAACCAGATTGAGATTATCAGCATGTTCACGAACTTCAACAGGATAAGTAGCTTCATATTCCACCTCAGCGTAAGAAAAGTCTCTTGGAAACTTTCTATCCACAAACTGCCAATCCGCTTCAATGCCATCCTCCACATAGAATACTTGATGCACTTGTGACGCCAAGACAAAAGGGTCATCTGTGGAACACAATTTTCTGAAGTTTACACGAGTTAGGCCGTAGTAATCTATTTCCGAATGAAACCAATCACATTTGAACAACACAACACTGAATGCACTCCAGTAGTCTATCTCAATTATTTCTTTTATGATCCCATAATAAGTAACATTACCAACAATGGGATTACTATCTTTACTACTTGCAAAGCTTGGAGTTAAAGCAGCCAATGAGACACCACAATTCTGGGTTTTGCATTTATCATCATGCTCTCTTGTGTAGAACTTATAGCCCTTGCAGAAATATCCATTGTATCTCCTAGCAATACTAGAAGGACCCAAGGACAACCACTTAATATGATCATTGGCATTATCCAACTCAACCTTTTCTTTAAACCAATCCATGAACTCATTACTATGTTGCTGAGCTTCTCTCCACCTTATTTTTCGACTGTCTCTAGATATCTTTTTCACAAACTCTTTGTGTTCACTACATTAATAAATACATCAAACATAAGTAACTGATATAGTATAGAAATTCTACACATAAAGAAGAAGATACTACTAATAATAAAAAGATAACTCACTGGATGTAATTCTCAACTTGTTTATCTTCACAATTAAATAACACATATCGATGAGCTAGGATCCTTGTCTCCAAGTCAAGATTGAATGCAATCCCTTTTTTCTTTCCTTTCTTTTTCCTCCCAAGAGGATAACCAATTTTAGGGAATAAAGGTGATTCCTCATCAACTTTATCATCTTTTTCATGTCTTTGACTGAATCCCTTAGAACGCTTTTTTGCACCATCATGCAAATACCTAGAGCAAAATATCAAGCACTCCTCAGCCAAATAACCTTCTGCTATAGAAGCTTCCGGGCGACTTCGATTCCTAACATAAGATTTCAACTTTCCTAAGTATCTCTCTATAGAGTACATCCACCAATAACACACAGGACCACCAAGTTTTATTTCATTTACTAAATGAATTGGCAAGTGCACCATAATATCAAAAAATGATGGTGGAAAGATTCTCTCTAGTTCACAAAGAGTATCATTAATCTCTGTTTGAAGGTGATCCAAATCTTTTGGATTGATGACTTTATTACATATGGCTTTAAAGAAGCCACTTAATCTAATAAGAGGTAAAGCCACATGCTTTGGTAGAGTTTTTCGAACCGCAACTGGAAGAAGGTGTTGCATTATAATATGAGCATCATGGCTCTTATACCCTGATATTTTTCCTTCCTTCACTTGCACACACCTTGCATGTTCGATGCACATCCTTGTGGTAACTTTGCCTTCTTCAAAACACCACAAAATATTCTTTTTTCCTCCTTTGTCAGTGAAAATGATGCTTTTGGTAACAAAACATATTGATTGTCACTTGAATCTAAAGGATGTAACTCTGGCCTTATCCCCATTCTTTTCAAATCTAATCGAGCCATGTAGTGGTCTTTAGACTTACCGGGCACATCTAACAAAGTTGCAAGCACACTATCACAAATGTTTTTTTCTATGTGCATGACATCCAAATGATGGCGACACCTATTATCTTTCCAGTAAGGCAAAGTATGAAAGATGGATAACTTTCTCCATGGACAATCTCCCCAATTAACCCTGGGTTGTAGCTTCCTAAACTTATTTTTCCAATCTTTCAGCAAGCTTAAGATTTGGGTCCCTGTCAAAGGAATGGGAGCTGTCCTCTCTTCTTTCGTCCCATCAAAGGACTTCTCATCATGCCGCCAAGGATGATCGGCATCCAACGTTCTACGATGTGCCATATAGATTGTCTTGTTACTATTACTCAAATGTTGATGGACGGTTTCATAGTGGCAATGGGGACAAGCAAACTTTCCTTTGGTGCTCCAACCAGACAACATAGCATATCCTGGAAAGTCACTTGTTGTTGATCGTAAAGTTGCATGCATTTTGAATGATTGTTGCTTTGAAGCGTCATAGGTGTCCAACCCAAACTCCCATAAATATTGTAGCTCGTCTACTAATGGTTGGAGGTAGACATCAATGTCATTCCCAGGAGAAGTGGGCCCTGGAATTAATAAAGACAACATGAAAAACTCTGACTTCATGCACAACTATGGGGGTAAGTTGTAATTGATCAGCACAACAGGCCATGTACTATGTTGTGTACTCATAGTTCGAAATGGATTGAATCCATCACTTGCAAGGCCTAAGCGAACATTACGCGCCTCTTTAGAAAAATTTCGGTATGTCAGATCAAACTCCTTCCAAGCCTCACCATCAGCAGGATGACTTAATTTTCCATCTTTCTTCCTTTTCTCATCATGCCATCTCATTAACTCCGCTGTCTCAGAACACATGTACAACCTTTGAAGCCTGGGTTTTAGAGGGAAATGCCAAACAACTTTTGCTGGGATTTGATGAGCACTCTTAGATGACTGATTTCCTGTTTCTTCTTTATTTTCCTTCTCTTTCCACCTTGGGGCATGACACACATGACAAGATGTAGCCACTTCATAATCCTTCCAGTATAGCATACAATCGTTACGCCATGCATCAATTATGTCATAATGAAGACCCAAATCCTTCACTATCTTCTTGGCCTCATTGAAGGACTTTGGCAATTTGGCTTCGGGAATTAGTTCTAGAATCAACTCTAGAATATCAGAAAACCATTATTTGTTATGCCATGAAGGCATTTCAAAAGGTACAAATGAATAAGGAATGATAATTTGGGAACTCTTCGGCGACATCCCTGTAGATGTCATTTAATAGACCATCCATGTTATCTTCGACGCCAGACATATCAGCATCAGTAGTCCTCTCATGATAATGAAATTGTTCACTGCCAGGCTCAATGCCATTTGCAATCAAATGATCGTACACTTTCTCTCTGTGATGCCAAAAGCGGTTATAACACACCTTGCACGGGCAACTAATCTGATCTCCTATTGCTCGCGTAGCAAATGCTTTATCTAAATAATCCACAACTCCTTTCTCATACTCATTACTAGATTGCAAAAAGTGGGTCCAACAACTCATTTTGTTACCTTAAAACAATACATGAAAACAAGGTTTTAATTTTAAATACCGACATCACGTTATAACATGTCATAAAGGAAATTAGCAATCACCACAATGGTAGACACACATGATTATTCACTACAAAATAAGAATAGATCACATACGTCTTGCAAAAATTACAATAAGAATAAAGTAATGTATCAATATAAAAAATACCATGTGAGAGAATAACTCATCAAAAATTTCTTTACTCTTTCACTGCCTTTATTAATTCTTTTGTCCTAATCTTTTTAATACTAATCCTAGCATACTTGTACTCATAAACACTAGTCTCGTATTATCTTTCAATTGAAATCAAGCATTGACATAATATTAAGAAAATAACTATCTCAAAGGGTAACTATAAATCTCAAAAAAGAAAATCCAACACAAGTGAAAATCCTAAGAAGCCATAAATGACTGAAATCTCAAATTAGTTTCCTTTTTGTGCACAACCATGGACTAAACTCCTTCAAATCAAGCCTTTTACTATTGCAGAGACATACATATAATTTCTTTACAAAACGCACAAAAATTTATCTGTTATATATAAATCTGAATGTGTACCTAGTTATGATTACAACCTAAGAAAATTCAGCATAAAGAGGATCACCAATAGAATGAAACAACTAAGAAAAACGTAGGTAGATTACCTAATTGGGTTCAAAGATATATCAATGAATAACAACAAGTAACATCGAACAACTCAGAATTCAGTTAGATACTATAATTTCTTGTTAAAATCATAACTCAGTAATCCAAGCCATGGAGCAGAGTTTTCAAATATCTGTAGAACCAAGCCATGGAGCAGTAATAGTGCTATAAATTATCTAATGTCACACCTGTATTTAGTTGGTTATAGTTTACACCATGTAATAGTAGGAAGAATATTCATGAGTTGTTTTTGGTGTAACATGTAAAAACAGAGTTCAATGAGGAACTCTCAATTTATAAAAAAACAGCCACGAGAGAATCATAACTTGGATTCTTACCTTCGAGACTTCTTGGCAGTAATAAATCCACAAAAATTTCAGTCGCGGGAGAGCTAAATTCCCAATAGAGTATCAAAGCTAGTGCCTACAAAAAATTATAACAAATGTAAAACAACCACTGCGAGAAATATAAAAGAACTAGACATTGATTAATTACATCATGGTATTTTTGAGTGACCAATAATATGCCATGATCTTCTTATTCATAGTGAAGTCTACTAGTTCCTGTTTTTCTTTGATTGTTTAATTGTTCCTTGTTTGATATTCAAGGTTAGGAAGGCCTGCCTTTTTGACTGGCATGAGACTCTTATTTTAAGTCCTAAGAAATATAGTCTGCAGGTTTATGTTCTCTGTTTATACACACCCAAAGTCTTATTGTTCGCATCATATGAACATCTACGGTCTACCATTATTGAACATAAGAACTTAGGGAGAAAAATACAATAAACAAACAATTAAGATTTCTTATTTAACCAATAATTCGACATAATTGATAGTAAAATCAAGAAATTGGTAAAACTAAATTAGGGATTTCAAACTCACTAATGATGAAAATTGAAATTTATTACTATATTATAAGAAGAGTGAATTCAAGGAACAAAGATGCCAATATAACATGAATCGCTGCTCTAAAATTCAAGCAATAAAATACAGATGAAGATCAAAACCGGATGAAAAAAGAGTTCGACGACTGGAAAATTACCTCTTTGACGATGTTGATGAATCTGTCAGTTGTGAAGTTCTTGGTAGTTCTGCGCCGTACGAGGAATAATTTGGGAATTCTAGAAAACCGACTAGTATCTTGTGATTTGGGATTTTTGGTGTTTAGGGATTAGTGTGTGGAATTTTTCAATGGCAGCAAAAAGTAGCGCCTATTCTAATTAATTTTGGGAATTAGCACACAATACGCTTATATCTACTCCACTTATCATCTTTATTTGAAAAAAAAAATCTAATGTGTTACCTATTTAATACTCCCTCTGCTTTTTTTTTTATTTGCTACATTGTTGTTGCGCAGTTTTTAAGATGTTATTTAACCCTTAATATCTCTTATTTCGTTTAAGTAAAAATTATAAAAAATTGATATTATAAATCTACACATCGAGACGAATCTAACAAGACCACACATGACTATATTTTTACTTATAAAAAAATCAAAATAATCGGTCAAAGTTAGTGGCTTCATTCCTAAAGCAACAATGTAGCAAATAAAAAAAAGCGGAGGGAGTATATATTAGTGTTACCTATTTTATTAGTGTTACCTATTTCAAATATATTAGTGTTACCTATTGTATTAGTGTTACTTAGAGATGTTACCATATATATAGTGTTACTTAAAAGTGTTACATTTTATTGAAGTGTTACAATAGGTGTTACAAAAAAAATTAAGTGTTACTAAAGTGTTACATGTATAGTCAAGAAAATTGGACTTTAAAAAGTGTTACTAAATTGTGTTACTTAAAGTCAATTATGTAGTAGTGCATGCAAAAGTCGGTAAGGTAGCGTGCTAGCAAATCTCGAACCTCGTCTATCTCGGCCGTGGTAAAAGAACCCTCCCTTGGTTTGCCATCGAGGAATACCTTATAAAACAAACATAAGGAAACACACATATGACTTTAGTTGACTCTAAAGAGATTGAGGAAATAATATAATGTAAGAAATTAAGGAAATCGAGCTTAAAATGCAAAAATCGACAAAAAATGACAATCATTTACCCATAATGGGTTTCACAGCATGTGAGTGGACTTTAGTTGACTTTAATACTTACATATATACTTATTAGAACTATATATGACCTTAAAATGAGAGTAAGTGCGGGAGATTAAGGAAAGTTGAGCTAAGAAGGCCAAAATCGGCCCAAAATGACATTCATTTATCCAAAATAGGTTTCAAAAGCATATGAGTGGACTTTACTTGAATCTAATGCTTATACATGTTGTTATTAGAACTATACATGTCCAAACATGTGGCTAAATGTAAGAAAATAAGTAAAATGAGCTTAAAAGGCCAAAATCGTCCCGAAATGGCATTCATTTACCCAAATTGGGTTTCAAAGCATGAAAAATGATTTTGCTTGACTCTAATGGTTATATATGTTGCTATTAGAACTATATATGTCCTAACATATGGCTAAATGTAAGAAAATAAGTACAATGAGCTTGAAAGGCCAAAATCGGCCCGAAATGGCATTCATTTACCCAAAATGGATTTCAAAGCATGTGAATGGATTTTACTTGACTCTAATAGTTGTATATGTTGTTATTAGAGCTATACATGTCCTAACATGTGGCTAAATGTAAGAAAATAAGTACAATGAGCTTGAAAGGCCAAAATAGGCCCGAAATGGCCTTCATTTACCTAAAATGGGTTTCAAAGCATGTGAATGGATTTTACTTGACTCTAATAGTTATATATGTTGCTATTAGAACTATATATGTCCTAACATGTGGCTAAATGTAAGAAAATAAGTACAATGAGCTTGAAAGGCCAAAATCGACCCGAAATGACCTTCATTTACCCAAAATGGGTTTCAAAGCTTGTGAATGGATTTTACTTGACTCTAATAGTTGTATATGTTGTTATTAGAGCTATACATGTCCTAACATGTGGCTAAATGTTAGAAAATAAGTACAATGAGCTTGAAAGGCCAAAATAGGTTCGAAATGGCCTTCATTTACCCAAAATGGGTTTCAAAGCATGTGAATGGATTTTACTTGACTCTAATATTTGTATATGTTGTTATTAGAGCTATACATGTCCTAACATGTGGCTAAATGTAAGAAAATAAGTACAATGAGCTTGAAAGGCCAAAATAGGCCCAAAATGGCCTTCATTTACCCAAAATGGGCTTCAAAGCATGTGAATGGATTTTACTTGACCCTAATGGTTATACATGTTGTTATTAGAACTATACATGTCCTAACATGTGGCTAAATGTATGAAAATAAGTACAATGAGCTTAAAAGGCCAAAATCGGCTACAAATGACATTCATTTACCCAAAATGGGTCTTAAGTGATGTGAATGTAGTTGTGCAATGGGGGGGGATTGTACAGGGGTGTGGCAGCAAGGGGAGGGGGGTCTCAGGGGGGCGGCAAGCTAAGGGGGTGGGGAACATCGGGGGGTGGGGAACAAGCAGGGGGAGGGGGTCCTGCGGGGGGGGCGGCGGGGGAGGGTCCGAGGGGGGGCAGGGGGAAGGGGGGAAGGGGGGGGTCTCTAGGGGGCAGCAGGGGAGGGGGTCCGAGGGGGGGCGGCGGGGGGCCGGGGGAGGCACTGGGGGAAGGGGGGAGGGTAGTAGGGAAGGGGTCCGAGGGGGGGGCAGGGGGAAGGGGGGGGTCCGCAGGGAGGGAGTCCGAGTGTGGGGGGGCGGCGGGGGGCGGGGGAGGCAGCAGGGGGGAAGGGGGGGGGAGGTGTAACACCCCCGCCAAGCCGAACCCTTTTTCATTTAATAAAACTCGAGATGGGGGAAAATCCATGAAGGTTCGACTCAACGGGCGTGTTACCGCCGCACTTATCTCCTTGGAAATAAATGCAAGGCTACATTATTCACTAACTTACATGGACATTTAGTCCCTTTTTGAAAGAAATACTTTAATAATAAATTAATATTTTCTGAAAATTTCGGCAGAGTCTCCTTTGTAAATTGGACAACCCAAAATGGGAAAATGTTTGAAAAACCTGTTACAAATAAAATATATATACCAAATCCCAAACTCAACGCTTTCGCGGAGTACCAGCTAAAGAAAATCAGGAGCACTATTGCTCAACCAGAAACTAGAAATGAAACTAAATCAATTAATTATCTAACTATTACAAAATGGAACATCATCGCCTCAAAGGAAACATAAAACAATCATAGCTGAGATCGTAGTACTTAACCGCTTCTATCTTGGAAGAGATGCTCCAGAACTTCAACCTGAAACTATTGTAACACTGCCACCCACCAAGTGACAGGCCACAGTAGTGACAAAACAAAACATTGACATACACATCAGCACAACGCTGAGTACTAACCCATAAAACATTCTTAAAACATGCTTTGGTGTCTACGATTCTCACGTAATCAATACATGTTCACATCATTCATAACCATATCACAACAGCATAGCAATATTCACATAATCCATACGTTCACATGTAGATATATATACAATGATTAATTACATAATTAATCTTAATTAATCCAGTTATTTAAGGAGAGGAAAGAGAACGCCGATGGCGGGGTCAATCCCCGTAACCACTTACTTGACATTGTAGGCCGGGGTCAATCCCCTGTAACCACCTACGGATAACATAATGGCCATAATAACAGAGTCCCTAGTGTGCACACCCCTTCTACTTGGATCACAACAAGATAGAAGGAAGACAAGTAACAGAATAATCAGCATAGTAACCAGAGAACCTGTAGGGGCCGCTGAACCACTCATACAGGGCAACCTGTTCATCATTTCCCTCCGATATTTCACTTTACGTGATTAACATCTTTTAATTCACGTCATCACATAAATCATGTATACAATTACGTCATCATTGTTCAATCCAGTGTGAACATATTTCATCCATCATAATCTCAATCCATTCATCGTGGTTGCATTAACTCATTTCATAAATACAACCGTCACTTGAGTTCATTTATCACTCGTCATTCATAAGAACAAGGTTCATCTTTTCACATTTTTCGATTACTTAAGAAAACATAAGCATACTTAAGCACAACATTCTGATTACCTTCTTGTCTGAAAAATCACTTTAACATAATTATAAGACTTCTTTAACAAGGTCACTACTTACACCCTATCATTTGGTTAACCCATGTGCGAGAATATTTTAATTAGAAACTTATAATAATTCGCTCTTAAGAGTCCAACCAGATCATTATATAGACTAGAACATCTCTACACCACATACTAACTATTCCATTTCTTAAGTTCACAACCAACTCCAACTTCTTGAACAATAATGACAGGGTGATTAGTCGTAGTTCTCTCACAAGGCTACATACACAACCATCATGAATTAAACATAATTACTTTCACCAGATTACTGACATCCTTCAATTAAAAATAATTAAATGAAATCTCTCAAGTTAATTCTAATAAGTTGCACAACATTAATTAAAGAACTCCTCATTAGGTTCCATATGGACACAACATAACATGAATCATTCCATGACGAGAGGATCTCATGCTAATTAAACTAACCTCGTCGACATTGATACTATATGAGAGTACGGTTCATGCAACATCCTCGCACTAATGACCATAATGTACTGATATATGACCAAATTTTGCTTACATGATGCTTACAATCAAATCTAAATTACGGTCATAAAGTTCACATAAAAATTCACCCATTAATCGAAGAAAGCTTCAAATCATTCATCCTTTATCAATTCTACTCACCGGCTAGAATTCGATTTTCATACATTTCTTTGCAACCTATATGAATTGCAACTCAATCAACAACACACAAATTCTATAAACCGAATCCATACTCAATAATTCATTTGATAACCATATTTTGAATATAAATCGAGTAATCTAGTTGACGAAGGATTGGAAAAAATGGTAGTACTTGCAATAACTCATGAATTCAAAGCATCAACAACTAATAACCAAACTTCGAATTTATAATTTCACAAATTAAAAATGACTTTTAATTTGAGGGAAACAAGAGGAGGAGAAGAGAGGTGTAGTACCGAACCACCAACACACGTCGGCGGCGGCGGCGGCGATGGCGGCGGCGACCAACAAGCGCAGCAGAACACGAGACGCGCAGACTACAAAGAGCTCCGCGGCGGCACCGACAACAACGAGCGAGCAGCAAGGCGGCGCGAGCAAGATCGGCGACGAGAGCTTGGCGGTCTTTGCAGCAAACGAAGTAGTACGAAGCGAGAGGAGGTAGAACACGAGGGAAGATGGGGGAAACAGGGACTGCGTCACGGTGGAGCTACGGGTTTCCGGCGAGACAGGAAGACACGGCGTGAAGCAGCGAAAAAAGGGGAAGAGAGAGAGGAGAAGAATTTCTTTGTGATTTTTGTTGTTGTTGTGAGATTTCAAAGCTCAATTACTGAGCATTTATAGAACAAAAGTTTGGAGACATTAATGGAGGTGGTAGATGATGGATGGTTGGTGGTTCACCATGGGGGGGCTTAGAGTAGGGAGTAAAGAGGGAGTAGAGGGAAGTGGGTGGTTGGGGCTTTGGGGTTCTTACGGGTGAGAGAGGAGAGAGAGAAATGGGGTTCTTTGGATGAGAAAAATGACAGAGAGAGAGGAAGAACTTGGGTTTTTGTTTCCCAACTTAAACCGACAAACATAAATGGAAGGAAGGAAAACTGACTTTAGTTATTTAAAATCCAAAAATATAATTAATACTAATAATCTCATAAAACAAAATATATTACAAACACTACAAATATTCCAAACTCAAATAAAATAAGAATTTTCAAAACATAATTAACTTTATAATTACAATTAACGCTAATTAAAACGCTATTAAAAATCGGGGTATTACGGGAGGGGCGCAGAGGAGGGGGTGCGGGGGCCGGGCGGCGGGTGGGGGGGGTCCGCGGGGAGGCGACAAGGGGACGGGGGTTCGACGGTAAGGGGACGGGGGGTCTGCAGGGGGGATGGCAGCAAGCGGGGGAAAAACAACTTATTTCAATTACTTACAACGGCATTTGCTATCTTCAAGGTATCCGGATCTGAAATGGTCATTTTATTGTTTGAATCACGCCTATGCATGGAGCACCACCAATCAACGACATGGTCAACTTTGACAGATACGGTGTTCTAGGCAGAAGATGTCGTTGTAGATGCATCGATAGAAGGGTAAAATTTATCGTCAATCCACACTTGTCTCACCCTCGCATAAGTGTAGGAACCCATATGATGGTAGTGGTTCCTCTGTTTTGAACTGTGTGCATGTTTCTCACGCTTAGCCTATAAAATCACATGGTCAGTTTGAAAACACATCTAATTGTATTAAAAGTAAATATACAAAGTCGAATATGCGATAAATAGCACAATACTGACCACCATCTTCGGCGTAGTATTTTGGGCAACAAATTCCTCCCAATCCTCTCGTTTTATATGGCCCCAAATCTCATAAGGCATGTTATCCGGTTGTCGTGGCTCTTCCTCTCCCCCGTCCTTTTCTGTTTCTTCTGTCTCCTTTTGCTTTGATTTTACAATTTTCCTCCTCTTTACATTCTTCTTTTCATTCCTCTTTCTCCGTTTCCTGATCCACCCACTAACTAGATTGCTTTGAAAGCTCTAAATCTTTCGGCCACCGCGGATAGGAACAACGCCTTTTTGGCTTCATTACGAGTAATATGGAACAAATTCTATAGAAAAAAGAAACCAACAAATAGTTAATTTCCATATACATATATATCGATGAAAACATGTTGTTATTAGAGCTATATATGTCCTAACATGTGGCTAAATGCGAGAAACTAAGTACATTAAACATGAAAAGCAAAAACCGGCCCGAAATAGCCTTCATTTACCCAAATGGGTTTCAAAGCATAAGAAGTGATTTTTCTTAACTCTAATGGTTGTATATGTTGTTATTACAACTAAATATGTCATAACATGTGGCTAAATGCGAGAAACTAAGTACATTGAACATGAAAAGCAAAAATCGGCCCAAAATGGTCTTCATTTACCCAAAATGGGTTTCAAAGCATAAGAAGTGATTTTTCTTAACTCTAATGGTTGTATATGTTGTTATTACAACTAAATATGTCGTAACATGTGGCTAAATGCGAGAAACTAAGTACATTGAACATGAAAAGCAAAAATCGGCCTAAAATGGCCTTCATTTACCCAAAATCGGTTTCATCTACCCAAAATGGGTTTCAAAGCATGTGAATGGATTTTAGTTAACTCTAATGGTTGTATATGTTGTTATAAGAGCTATGTATGTCCTAACATGTGGCTAAATGCGAGTAACTAAGTACATTGAACAAGAAAAGCAAAAACCGGCCCGAAATGGCCTTCAATTACCCAAAATGGGTTTCAAAGCATTTGAAGTGATTTTTATTGACTCTAATGGTTGTATATGTTGTTATTACAACAATATATGTCCTAACATGTGGTTAAATGCGAGAAACTAAGCACATTGAACATGAAAAGCAAAAATCGGCCCGAAATGGCCTTCATTTGCCCAAAATCGGTTTCATCTAGCCAAAATGGGTTTCAAAGCATGTGAATGGATTTTAGTTAACTCTAATGGTTGTATATGTTGTTATAAGAGCTATATATGTCCTAACATGTGGCTAAATACGAGAAAATAAGTACATTGAACATAAAAAGCAAAAATCGGCCCGAAATAGCCTTCATTTACCCAAAATGGGTTTCACAGCATAAGAAGTGATTTTTCTTAACTCTAATGGTTGTATATGTTGTTATTACAACTAAATATGTCGTAACATGTGGCTAAATGCGTGAAACTAAGTACATTGAACATGAAAAGCAAAAATAGGCCCGAAATGGCCTTCATTTACCCAAAATTGGTTTCATCTACCCAAAATGGGTTTCAAAGCATGTGAATGGATTTTAGTTAACTCTAATGGTTGTATATGTTGTTATAAGAGCTATATATGTCCTAACATGTGGCTAAATGCAAGTAACAAAGTACATTGAACATGAAAAGCAAAAACCGGCCCGAAATGGCCTTCATTTACCCAAATTGGGTTTCAAAGCATGTGAAGTGATTTTTCTTGACTCTAATGGTTGTATATGTTGTTATTACAACTCTATATGTCCTAACATGTGGCTAAATGCGAGAAACTAAGTTCATTGAACATGAAAAGCAAAAATTGGCCCGAAATGGCCATCATTTACCTAAAATCGGTTTCATTTACCCAAAATGGGTTTCAAAGCATGTGAATGGATTTTAGCTAACTCTAATGGTTGTATATGTTGTTATAAGAGCTATATATGTCCTAACATGTGGCTAAATGCGAGTAACTAAGTACATTGAACATGAAAAGCAAAAACCGGCCCGAAATGGCCTTCATTTACCCAAAATGGGTTTCAAAGCATGTGAAGTGATTTTTATTGGCTCTAATGGTTGTATATGTTGTTAATACAACTATATATGTCCTAACATGTGGCTAAATGCGAGAAACTAAGTACATTGAACATAAAAAGCAAAAATCGACCCGAAATGGCCTTCATTTACCCAAAATCGGTTTCATCTACCCAAAATGGGTTTCAAAGCATGTGAAGTGATTTTTATTGGCTCTAATGGTTGTATATGTTGTTAATACAACTATATATGTCCTAACATGTGGCTAAATGCGAGAAAATAAGTACATTGAACATAAAAAGCAAAAATCGGCCCGAAATAGCCTTCATTTACCCAAAATGGGTTTCACAGCATAAGAAGTGATTTTTCTGAACTCTAATGGTTGTATATGTTGTTATTACAACTAAATATGTCGTAACATGTGGCTAAATGCGAGAAACTAAGTACATTGAACATGAAAAGCAAAAATAGGCCCGAAATGGCCTTCATTTACCCAAAATCGGTTTCATCTACCCAAAATGGGTTTCAAAGCATGTGAATGGATTTTAGTTAACTCTAATGGTTGTATATGTTGTTATAAGAGCTATATATGTCCTAACATGTGGCTAAATGCGAGTAACAAAGTACATTGAACATGAAAAGCAAAAACCGGCCCGAAATGGCCTTCATTTACCCAAATTGGGTTTCAAAGCATGTGAAGTGATTTTTCTTGACTCTAATGGTTGTATATGTTGTTATTACAACTCTATATGTCCTAACATGTGGCTCAATGCGAGAAACTAAGTTCATTGAACATGAAAAGCAAAAATCGGCCCGAAATGGCCTTCATTTACCCAAAATCAGTTTCATTTACCCAAAATGGGTTTCAAAGCATGTGAATGGATTTTAGCTAACTCTAATGGTTGTATATGTTGTTATAAGAGCTATATATGTCTTAACTTGTGGCTAAATACGAGAAAATAAGTACATTGAACATGAAAAGCAAAAACCGGCCCGAAATAGCCTTCATTTACCCAAAATGGGTTTCAAAGTATAAGAAGTGATTTTTCTTAACTCTAATGGTTGTATATGTTGTTATTACAACTAAATATGTCGTAACATGTGGCTAAATGCAAAAATCGGCCCGGAATGGCCTTCATTTACCCAAAATCGGTTTCATCTACCCAAAATGGATTTCAAAGCATGTGAATGGATTTTAGTTAACTCTAATGGTTGTATATGTTGTTATAAGAGCTATATATGTCCTAACATGTGGCTAAATGCGAGTAACTAAGTACATTGAACATGAAAAGCAAAAACCGGCCCGAAATGGCCTTTATTTACCCAAAATGGGTTTCAAAGCATGTGAAGTGATTTTTCTTGACTCTAATGGTTTTATATGTTGTTATTACAACTATATATGTCCTAACATATGGCTAAATGCGAGAACTTAAACTAATTGAGTTGAAAATTAAACTTACACAAGTGTCTTCCCATAATGATTTCTTCATTCCCTCGGGCACATCTTTCCATTTGACCAAAATGTTGAGTTTGCGCATACAAAACCCAATATGCTGCCGATACTTTGCACGCCACTTACCACAAGGTTGACCCAAATCATCATACTCGAGGGTCATATGGATATTTCTATGAACATTCAAACCCTTAGTCGCACCCCTTCCTTTTCGCTTCTTTGTTGCAACGATGCTTGGAGTTTTGGTGGTCCTATGCAATTCTTTCCCCGCATTATTGTGTGGCACAACGATGGATGAAATAAATGGATAATCTTCCCTAGCATTGTCGTCAATAGCGGGAGCATTATCGGCTAGCACCTCATTTATTTCCGCCAAGCGAATTTCCCATTCACGCAAGCGCTTCCCCTCATCATCCGCTATGTCTTGCGGTTCACCTTTATCCTCCTCCTTGTCCGCATCATACTCATCATCATCATCCAATGACTTATCATAATCATCATCGGTTTCTTCCTCCACAATCACATCATCTCGGACCATGTTTGAAAGTTCTGAAATAATGTAAAAAAATAAATTAGAAACGCGCAAGAGTCAACAAAAAAAATGGTATCAAACAAACATCAAACAAATATAACCCCCTGCTGCCACCCCCACATTGCTGCCCCCACCCCTGCTGCCCCAACTGCAGCCCCCACCCCCGCTGTTCCCCCCACCCTTGCTCCCCCACCCACCCCCCCACCCCTACTGCCCCCACCCTACTGTCCCCCCCACCCATGCTGCTCCCCTACCCTACTGCCCCCACCCCCGCTCCCCCACCCCGCTGTCCCCTCACCCCCGCTGCCCCCACCATGCTGTCCCCCCCACCATGCTTGTCCCCCCACCCCCGCTGCTCCCCCACCCCGCCGCCCTACTCCCGCCGCCCCCTGTTGCCCCCCCCACCCACCCCGCTGCCCCCACCCACCATGCTTCCCCCCTGCAGACCTCGCTACACCCCCCGCTTCCCACCCTGCTGTCCCCCCTGCGCACCCCCACCCCCGCTTCCCACCCCCTTGCTCCCCCGGCCCTGCTCCCCCCCCCCCGCGACCCCCCCCTTGATGCCCCCCTGCGGACCCCCCCTTGCTGCCCCACCCCTGCAGAACCAACCCCTGCTGCCTACCCCCCTTGCACAGCCCCCCACCCTGCTTCCCCCCTTGCGGACCCCCCGGCCCTGCTGCCCCCTGCAGACCCCCCACCCTTGCTTCCCCCCTGCAGACCCTCCCGCACAAGCCATAATTCGATTGGAAATATCTTTAAAATCATATGACCCAACTTTAAGTGACTCTAATGGTGATACATATACGAATAAGAACTATGAATGACCTAAAATGAGGCTACAAGCGAGAAATTAAAGAAATTGAGCTTGAAAAGCCGAAATCGGTCCGAAATGACATTCACTTACCCAAAATGGGTTTCAAAACATGTGAAGCGAGTTTAGTTAATTGTAATACATATATACATACCAATAAGAACTATACATGACCTAAAATGAGGCTAAAAGCGATAAATTAAAGAAATTGAGCTCGAAAAGTCGAAATCGGCCCGAAATGACATTCACTTACCCAAAATGGGTTTCAAAACATGTGAAGCGAGTTTAGTTGATTGTAATACATATATACATACCAATAAGAACTATACATGACCTAAAATGAGGCCAAAAGCGAAAAATTAAAGCAATTGAGCTCAAAAAGCCGAAATAGGCCTGAAATGACATTCACTTACCCAAAATGGGTTTCAAAACATGTGAAGCGAGTTTAGTTGAATGTAATACATATATACATACCAATAAGAACTATACATGACCTAAAATGAGGCTAAAAGCGATAAATTAAAGAAATTGAGCTCGAAAAGCCGAAATAGGCCCGAAATGACATTCACTTACCCAAAATAGATTTTAAAACATGTGAAGCGAGTTTAGTTGATTGTAATACATTTATACATACCAATAAGAACTATACATGACCTAAAATGAGGCTAAAAGCGATAAATTAAAGAAATTGAGACATCTGTTTCTTAGCATAGTAGTTCGACTTGGGTAGTTCATGGTCGTCCGGCAACATATCACCAAAGGCTTGCAACAAGGAAGTGAAACAAGAGTCACTTATACCGGCTTTCGTCTTGATATTAAAGAGTGTTATCACGGCCGTCAGCTTCGTGTACCTCGTACAACCGGGATACAACGGTTTCCGAGATGCCTCGGTCATGCACTCAAAAACACGAGGCCGTTTGCCAGCATAATCATCCACCCCCTCCATCATCTCCTCTATATAGTCCTCTTCATCATCATCATCCTCTACTTCATGATCCTCATATTCGTCCTCGATGTTCTTGTCATTCTCAATGACATCAAACTCACCTCCTTCATGCACATCGTTAACAATGGCATTCCCACCATCATATATACCCTCCTCACCATGCCAAACCCATACATGGTAGTCTTGCCTAAACCCGCGACGAAAGATATGCTCCCTAAGCGACCCAATGCTACTAACCATGCCCACAATACTACAATCAACACAAGGATTAGAGCATTTACATTGCATTTATGCATATTTAGGTCCCTTTTCATAAGCTACGATGCTTTCACGGGTTGTTTGGTTTTTTGATGTAATCTCAGGTACTTTGGACTCCTATTTGAGGATATGATGATTAAAGCACTTGGCAGACCTTCAAAACGATATATCATGTGCTCAAAACGGATTGAAAGTGAAGAAGATACACACGACTTTGTGTACTTGTGCGAAATATGACACATCTGCACCATTTCACTCATAGCTTTTGACACAAGAATGATAATGAGGTAATTCCAACTGGGTTGGAAAATAGACTTCATGAGCTTTCCAACAATATATTACATGTGTGGAACAAAACTCTGGATCAAAAGTTAAAGCTGTTCAAAGTTGAGCTGAAGCCACTGTCTCGCCCGCACGCCCGTGCGGATATGTGCTCGGCTGTGCAACCTGCAATCAAAAGTCACGAATGTTTCTGCCTTGCTCGCACGATTGAGCGAGATTTCGCTCGACCGTGCATGACCATGCACGCCCGTGCAAGACGTTGATTGCCCGTGCAACCTGCTGTAATGTCGAATTTTCCGCGTGACCTAACTTATATCGGTTTATATTATTCTTAGCTTATAAATAGGACTATAAACCTTATTTTCAGGGGTAGATATTATATGATCATTATTAGTTTATACCTAGGGTTTTTAGTGAGAGAAGTTAGAGAGAGAAACTTGTAGATCTTCATAGTTTTTCAAGACTCCACCTTTCTTCCATTAATTCAAGTATCTCTTTTCTTCTTCTCTTCTCGTTTTCTATTATAATGTTTTATTATTCTTCTATATATTTATTTATTTCAATTATGCTTTCATAGTTTTATAATCTATGGTTAAGTTGAACCCTAGTATGATTTAATTCATGATTATTTCTTTACATTCTCAAATTAATTGCTTAATTGTTCTTGCTTAATTGATTGTGCATATTCCAATACTAGATTAGGGATAACTAGTAGGGGTGAAAGTTATTCGGATAAAATCCAAAATCCAATCCAATCCAATCCGAATTAGTAATTCGGATCGGATTCGAACTGTGTTCGGATTGGATTCAGATTGATTTTTTTTTGCAAAATTGGATTTTCGGATCGGATTGGATTGAGGGTAATTGGATCCAAAAATCCAATATAACCAAATAGTAATATGTCTTGTATTATGTGCCTGGATTGGGCTTAAGTGCTTAACTGAATTTTTTTTATAAAAAATAAGCCTAGTCCATACCCCAGTAGGCGTAGCACTTCAACCCTTCCCCTAAAACCCTAACATCACTTAATTCCTCATTTCCTAAATCTACTAGGCTGCTGTTGTGCTTAATTTATTTCATCGAAAAACTAAGTTTTAAAAAATCAGATTTTCGGATCGGATCCAATCTAGAGTATGAAAATTCGGATTGGATTGGATCGGATTCAAACTCTAATTGGTTTGGATTCGGATTGGAAAATTAAAATCCAAATTTTGTTCGGATCGGATTGGATTAGACCCTAATCCAAACCGTACACCGAACTTTCACCCCTAATAACTAGTATTGTTATGATTCCATTGTCTTGATCACAACGGGAGTTGGGATTTGACGGATTTGAATATTTCAATTAAGGACATGAAGTTCTCCACGGGAGTAGGTAGAATGGATTGTTAGGAAGTTAGAGTGCCACATTTATTGTCTTTAATTTGCATGATTCCACGTGAGTAGGCTTGAGTGCATACTAGGAAAGCCATAGATACTCGGGAGAGGTTTATGGTATTTTATAGGGTGTACTTTTCCTTGTGATCATTTAATCAATTAGTTTGGGGTAGGAAGTATAATTGTATTAATTCATGCTAGTAGGGATACTTAACTCTAGAGTCTTTTATTTTGATATTGATTAGTATAGTTTATTCCACCATCATTGATATCAATCTCCTTTAGTCTTACCATTGTTTAAGAACTAATCATATAACAACTTTCTCTCTGTGGGATCGACCCTGACTTACCCTACTACATAGTTAGGAGGATTAGTTAGGTTATTTATTTTTGTTAGGTGCGCGACACGCCTATCAAATTTTGGCGCAGTTGCCGGGGAGATAGTTTGTTTTATTTAGTTTTTTTTTTGTTTTTGGTGAGACTAGACTATATATATTTTCCTTTCTTTTGTGAATTTATTTTTTTTTCTTTTTTTCGTATCATGGAGTCATTTTATTATTATGATGGGGATAATTCTTTTGATAGGCACCATAGTCATAATTCTTGTGGTTCTCATGTTTATAGTTTTGATGCATCATATCAAAATTCTCCCAATTTTTGCATGAGTTCTCATGAATTACCTTATATGTTCCATGAACCCAATATTTTTGCTAGTAATTCTAGATCAATTTTTTCTTTTCCTCAATATGAGAATGAATTATTTTGGAAATACTATTATAGACTTGGCAATTTTGTTGGTCCTAACCATGGAATTGAAATTTGGGATATGTGCCTAGTGATTTATGAGGGTTTAAATGAAGAAACTAGGGTGGTGTTTGATTCTATGTCTAATGGGAAATTTCTAGCCCAATCACCATATTATTGTTGGGATTCAATTGAGTGGTTGGCTAAGAATAATTATGAATGGGATATGTCTTTATCTGCTAGACCAACCCCACAACCCTATAGTTGTATTACAACACCTTCTTATTCTTCGAATTGTCACTCTACTTCTCATGCAATTTCTTTGTGTGATGTGACATTAGTGAATGATTTTAATCTCTCACCCCAATATGAATGTGATTATTACACTCAAAATTCTCATACTCAACTGTATATTTATGATGATGATGATGCGGGTTGTATAGAGAATGAGAGTTATGAGGATGATGATCAAATTATAGGAGAGATCAATGTGATGGATATTTTAAAGGAGGAAGAAACCTTGGTTGAAAAACCTTTCTTGGAGAAGTCTATAGATGAGAGTGATGTGATTCATGAGTCTTTATCGGTTCCACCTACTGTTTTTGAGTCTCATGTTACTTTCTCTCAAAAACTTGACCTCATTCCTTCTTTCCCTATATTATATCCTCCATCATTCCTTATTTCTCCCTCTTTGAATGACTCCTATTGTAACACCCCCGCCAAGCCGAACCCTTTTTCATTTAATAACACTCGAGATGGGGGGAAATCCACGAAGGTTCGACTCAACGGGCGTGTTACCGCCGCACTTATCTCCTTGGAAATAAATGCAAGGCTACATTAATCACTAACTTACATGGACATTTAGTCCCTTTTTGAAAGAAATACTTTAATAATAAATTAATATTTTCTGAAAATTTCGGCAGAGTCTCCTTTGTAAATTGGACAACCCAAAATGGGAAAATGTTTGAAAAACCTGTTACAAATAAAATATATATACCAAATCCCAAACTCAACGCTTTCGCGGAGTATCAGCTAAAGAAAATCAGGAGCACTATTGCTCAACCAGAAACTAGAAATGAAACTAAATCAATTAATTATTAAACTATTACAAAATGGAACGTCTTCGCCTCAAAGGAAACATAAAACAATCATAGCTGTACTCTTAGCACGTAACTGCTTCTGTCTTGGAACAGATGCTTCAGAACTTCAACCTGAAACTATTGTAACACCGCCACCCACCAAGTGACAGGGCCACGGTAGTGACAAAACAAAACATTGACATACACATCGGCACAACGCCGAGTACTAACCCATAAAACATTCTTAAAACATGCTTTGGTGTCTACGATTCTCACGTAATCAATACATGTTCACATCATTCATAACCATATCACAACAGCATAGCAATATTCACATAATCCATACGTTCACATGTAGATATATATACAATGATTAATTACATAATTAATCTTAATTAATCCAGTTATTTAAGGAGAGGAAAGAGAACGCCGAAGTCCGGGGTCAATCCCCGTAACCACTTACTTCAACATTGTAGGCCTAGGGTCAATCCCCGTAACCACCTACGGATAACACAATGGCCATAATAACAGAGTCCCTAGTGTGCACACCCCTTCTACTTGGATCACAACAAGATAGAAGGAAGACAAGTAACAGAATAATCAGCATAGTAACCAGAGAACCTGTAGGGGCCGCTGAACCACTCATACAGGGCAACCTGTTCATCATTTCCATCCGATATTTCACTTTACGTGATTAACATCTTTTAATTCACGTCATCACATAAATCACGTATACAATTACGTTATCATTGTTCAATCCAATGTGAACATATTCAATCCATCATAATCTCAATCCATTCATAATGGTTTCAATAATCCATTTCATAAACACAACCGTCACTTGAGTTCATTTATCACTTCAGATTCATTAATCAAAGGTTGAATGATAGTAATTAAATATGATTCATATTATACCATTAGTTGAATTCCAAATAACAGATTTAGTAACAAACTTAACCACGGACCATGCCCATAACCATATGGAGCGAGTTTATTTCTTTACTAATTACAAAATCATTCCATTATCTAAGTGGGACTTCTTTAAAGTAATTCACAATTTTACTTTAGTGAACACTAGTCAAATAGTCCGACTTTATTATATTATTCCATTTATAGTTATCGAACTAAAATACATTATGAAACACACCTTTACTAATCTAATCTATCGTTAGGTAAGCTAACTCCCATATTCTTCATATTATTAATAGTAATTAGTTAAACCTCTCTCCAACTTCATGTGAGATTACTAACTAAATTAATGCACCTAAACTGTCTACTCCAATTATTCTTTCACATAGGATCATATGAGGACTCTAGTTGAATTATTTACTCCTTTTCGAAACCAATACACCTTATTATGGACTTTCTTCTAGTTAATCATCATCTTAGAGTCATATCCAACAAGGAAAACATTCTAGTTATAATTAGAACATCAACATTAGAATCAAGAAAGATAGATTGTCTCTTATTAATTCGGAGCATTCCAATTCTTTAATTGTTAACTAATAACAAGTATTTCTCATCTAACTTAATTATATAAAACTAACTCCATCACCTTTCTTAAATTAACAAGATTATCCACCATAGGCTTCAAATTAAGTTACCATATTATTAGCATTATTTATGAATTACATGAAACTATGACTACTGGACTTCCGTGTTTTAACACCTAGCTTCTCAATCACATCCTCAAGCACAAAGCTTTTAAAAAAAAATAATAATAACAACTACACAATTGAACCTTATGCAATTCAAACAGTACGCATTCACATATCACAAAATGCCAAAATCAAAAGCACATTATCAGACCAATTTAACCAACAAGCTCACAAGTTTCGAATTCGGTTACATATTAAAACATTTATCAGATCATACAGACTCAAAAGTTTATAATTTCCCAGCTCCTACAAACAGAAAAACATATAAAGCAACCTTGCTAAGTCAATGACTTCACTCAAATTACACCCATATAATTAATCAATCTAAATCCTTTCAATTATACACATAATTTGCAATCAAGTTCATCATAATATTCTGAACTTAAGATGAAATAATTAAGATGAAATAATCAAGTTCATCATAATACACATAATCCAATCAAGTCCAATCAACACCATCACACTGTTTCAATCATATTTTTCATAACTAATTTTCTCATTATTTTCGAAACAGCAGGAAAATATATAATTGAAACCAAAAAGAAGAGGAAAAAAAAAAAGGGGGTGTAGTACCTCTGCTCTACTGAGCAGGGACGAACACAGGGGAGGGGACGGAGCTCCGGCAGTGCGGGGTAGCACCGACGAAGCTGGCAGCAACGCGGGGAAGTGGCGCCGCGACTCGCGGTGGCTGGCGACAATCATAGCAGCCCAACAATGACAACACAGCAGCAACAACAACTACAACACCACCAATGGCAGCAGCAACAAGCAGCAGCAACGACCAACAACAACGAGCAGCAGCAGCAACACAATGACAACAAGCAACAGTACCAACAACAACAACGACGCACAGCAGCAGTAGGGCGGCAACGTCGCACAGGGAAAAGGAAGCTCCGGCGAGTGGGCGACGAGGCAAGGCTGCGACAGGGGGTGGCGGCGAGCACCGCCTCGAAGCAGCAGCAGCAGCGAACGGAGGAGAGAGAACAGAGAGAAGAGGGAGGAAGGAGGAGAGAGAAGATTTGGGGTTTGGGTTTCCACCGGGGAAGGAGAAAGATTTAAAGGGAGTTTGGTTTCTTTTTGGTGAGAGTAATAAATGGGGTTGGTAGTAGGTGAGAGAAATAAATGGGGTTTTTATTTCCTCTTTAACCGACATCCATAAATGGAAAGAAGATAAACCGACTTTGCGTTATTTAAAATCCAAAAATATAATTTATAATAATAATAATAACCTCATAGAATTTATAAAATAAACATATTATAACCACCACAAAATAAATATTTATACCTGAACCCAAATAAAATAATAATATTCAAAATATCATTAACTTAGTAATTATAATTAACGCTAATTAAAACGCTATTAAAAATCGGGGTATTACATCCTACCACCCTTATAAAAAGTTTCGTCCTCGAAACTTGCAATAAGTTGATCGAGAAAACAAAAATCAAATTCTTTTAGACAAAACCCAGATCTCCTTGTAACACCCCCGCCAAGCCGAACCCTTTTTCATTTAATAAAGCTCGAGATGGGGGAAAATCCACGAAGGTTCGACTCAACGGGCGTGTTACCGCCGCACTTATCTCCTTGGAAATAAATGCAAGGCTACATTAATCACTAACTTACATGGACATTTAGTCCCTTTTTGAAAGAAATACTTTAATAATAAATTAATATTTTCTGAAAATTTCGGCAGAGTCTCCTTTGTAAATTGGACAACCCATAATGGGAAAAATGTTTAAAAACCTGTTGCAATAAAATATATATACCAAATCCCAAACTCAACGCTTTCGCGGAGTACCAGCTAAAGAAAATCAGGAGCACTATTGCTCAACTAGAACTAAAAATGAAACTAAATCAATTAATTATTAAACTATTACAAAGTGGAACGTCTTCGCCTCAAAGGAAACATAAAACAATCATAGCTGTACTCTTAGCACGTAACTGCTTCTGTCTTGGAACAGATGCTTCAGAACTTCAACCTGAAACTATTGTAACACTGCCACCCACCAAGTGACAGGCCACAGTAGTGACAAAACAAAACATTGACATACACATCGGCAACGCCGAGTACTAACCCATAAAACATTCTTAAAACATGCTTTGGTGTCTACGATTCTCACGTAATCAATACATGTTCACATCATTCATAACCATATCACAACAAAGATAGCAATATTCACATAATCCATACGTTCACATGTAGATATATATACAATGATTAATTACATAATTAATCTTAATTAATCCAGATTATTTAAGGAGAGGAAAGAGAACGCCCAGATGGCGGGGTCAATCCCCGTAACCACTTACTTCAACATTGTAGGCCTAGGTCAATCCCATGTAACCACCTATGGATAACACAATGGCCATAATAACGAGTCCCTAGTGTGCACACCCCCTTCTACTTGGATCACAACAAGATAGAAGGAAGACAAGAATGAATAATCGGCATAGTAACCGAGAACCCGTAGGGGCGCCGAACCACTCATACAGGGCAACCTTGTTCATCATTTCCCTCCGATATTTCACTTTACGTGATTAACATCTTTTAATTCACGCCATCACATAAATCACGTATACAATTACGTTATCATTGTTCAATCCAGTGTGAACATATTTCATCCATCATAATCTCAATCCATTCATAGTGGTTTCAATAACTCATTTCATAAATACAACCGTCACTTGAGTTCATTTATCACTTCAGATTCATAATCATTTCATAGCATCGTATCATCATAATCATCACAAAACATTCCATTTCCCGCAATCCATATGCAAAACATATCATTAATCATGATCATAACGCATACTTTTACCTAATCGGAAATTGTAAGCATATCTCATAACTTTAAATACTTTTCAGAATACATAGCAGAAGCATAGCAATGGCATAGCAGAAGCATGACAAAAGCATAGCAGTCTTTTTGTCTTTTATATCATTTAAGAGTCATTCATACTTTGAGACTGTTTCAGAATTAAAAGGTATACTTTGGCATATTCAGAATACATGAACATACATCATAGCAAACATTTCATACATCGTCATTCATAAGAACAAAAGTCATCTTTATATACCTCCAGACCATTTAAGGAACATAAGACGTACTTGTTATGTGATCATAAGCCTTTCAAGGTATGTAACGTTAACTCTCTAACTTCAATGGAGGTCAATTATAATAACCATAGGATTCGCGTTAAAAGGTACTAAAGAGCATTAACTTAGACTTTCACAACGTAAATAATGATTTATATTCATCATAGTGATTTGAACTCCACACTAACTAATTTTGGTTAATATCAACAACTAATCCAATTATGTTAAACTATTTAGGAACCCTTTTGTTATTACATTAACTAGCATCGATTACCAAGTAGATTAACATTACTTTAGTTTATGAATGTTTAGACTAGTCCTTAATCACTTCAGATTTAACTATAGACCTCCAAGATAAGTAAAGCTTGATTGCAAATTTTTCTTTTAGTTCAAACTCCATAAATACTCTTTTATAAATCACATCAGTTATAATACACCATTATTAGTTATTCACACTACTATAATTTATCAAATGAATCAGTTTTCTAACATATAATGTAAACTCCTTTAGTAGAATTAACAGTCTAGTTGAACCATCTACTCCTTTTGAAACTAATTATTCATGAATGCATCTCGTTATAGACTTTCATCTAGCTAATCATCTTGTTAGAGTAACAAGAAAATCATTCTAGTTATAATTAGAACATTAACATTAGAATCAAGAAAGATTGATCGTCTCTTATTAACTCATAGCATTCTAATTCTTTAATTATTCATTAATAACAACTATTTCCCATCTAATTCAGTTAACTAAGAGTAATTCAATTTCTTTTTCTTGAATAAGAATCTCTCATGAATCTAATTAAAACTCATTGATTAAAGGACAACTAAATTAACATATTCACCCTTGTGTTAATAACCTTCTAAGAATAATCATCGCTCTCCAAATAACTCTTCAAGTCCATAACTCAATCATGGTTTCACTTCAACGATATCAAGTAATATCAGAAATCATTTTCGGTTCTTCTTAATATGAACTCTTCTTACTAATTCAAATAACAACCTCGAATCGAATACATAATACAATTAAATTACTTGCTATCCAACATAGCTAAAATAGGACTAACATTAATCATGCTAAACTAACACATCTTAATAAACTAATTCAAGAACTTATATTCACTAATCTTTTCCAAACTAACATTTCATCATAAAGGTGATTAAGGGATATACTAAAGCCAATCAACAAATAACTTAAAATCTCCTCATCAAATAATTTCCAATTACCCATCTTTAGAAATTATAATACACCATATGTAAATTCCAAATTCCATAAATAGCTTAGTTTTAGGCCACCAAGAGCATTTTACAAAAGGATTTCTACTGTCATTAGAGCTCCACAACCAATTACATCAACTCAACTTGATCTATTCCCATCTCGAATCAAATTGCCTTAAAATTTAACATGAACCAAGTCTTACAGTTTAATTCAAGTAATACCAGAAATTAGCATGGTTGTGAACTTGTGATACTTGCAACAACTCAAATCAACCAAAGCATCAACAATTAGTACAACAAAATTCAGAATCCATAACTTTAATATTAACTCTAATATAAGGAGAACAAGAGGAGAAGAAGAAAGAGGTGTAGTACCTCTGCTCACTTGGAGCAGGGACGACACAAGGCAGTGGGGGAGTGGAGCTGAGCTCCGGCGAACAGTGCAGGCGATGCACAGGAGGTCGGCGGCGAGCAGTGGCACCACAATAGCAGCAGCGACCAACAACAACAAGCAGCAGCACCAGCCAAGGGGAGTGAGAGAGAGATCGGGGCACGAGAGAGAGAGAGTACGAACACCCCACACACACACATTCAAGACGGCAGACCGCACACAACACCACCACGAACTAGAGTAGAGAAGAGACGCGAGCAGAGGAGATAACTGAGCTCCGGCGAGCTTCGGGTTTCCGGCGAGACAGGGGGGAACGAGAGAGAAACTGGGCTGGGGTTTTGGGGTTTCACGGGAAGAGAGGAGAGAGAGAGAAATGGGTTGAGGGTTTTGGGGTTTTTCCACCGGGATAGAGAAAGAAATAAATGGGGAGTTGGGGTTTGGAAGAAATATAAAAGGGGGTTTGGGGTATCAATGCCCACGAGGGACACGAGGAAGGAGAGAAATTTGGTTTCTCATTTGGGAAAATACTATTCAATTAATTGTACAGTTCTCTGTAACGCCCCGGAAAATACATAACCTTAATCGTCGGCGGAAGCACAACTTAAGCCTGTGGGTTAGGGCCCACTAATAAAATAAATAGCCTAAAATAGCCTATAAAACATACAAATGATCGTCTTTAAGCTATAATTATTACCCATAAATACAGAGTACTCTAAATATCCCAAATATATATATAGAGTCGCTTCAACTCAACCTTCCGGAGCATTACTGACATAACTGATCCTGCGCCTATCTTCAGAATACCTGAATAATTTCATAAAATAGGGAAAAGAGAAAACACAGAAAATAAACTAAAATGAGTTGAAAACTCAGTAACTTCACTCCAGCCCGTAAAAACGGTTTTAGTTCGTAAACATTTTCACATATAAGCATCTATAGTAACACTTTAGTAATCATTAACAGAGAACATTATCATTAGCCTTGAATAGTCTGCTGGCAAGGATCATTTACGTGACTTTAGTTCATTGGCAAGTACAGGTTTTGGACATATCATAACTTTCGTAATTCGTAACATTAACATCATCATATGACCCTTTTGGTCCGTATCGTTCATCGTAACATAATTCCTCCACCTGTAACTCGCCCATTTACCGGATCAGTTCATGACTCCAAACCAGCAGAACCATCCACTTTTATTATCATAACTTATCAGACATCATATATTCTTAATTCGGAATCATCCATAAATCGTAAATAGAATCATAACAGGACATTTCATAACATACATAAGCATCGTCACATCATAACGTATCTTATCATGCCACATAACAGATTATAACACATAATCGTATCATCATAATCAACATCATATAATTGTATTCACGCATTTGAGTACATGTAAAACATCATATATAACACACACGGGCATACATATATTTGCTGGACATGAACATTACCTTGTACGAAATCCAATTCCTTAATCTTCAAATCCGATAATTGAAAACCACTAAGCTTCTTGGATTGCTTCCAAATCCAAATACTAATTTCAGCAACTCATGCACCTCACAATAATAACAGTAATTAATAGCAGCCCATACTAAGCTAATAGACTAATTCCTCTTCATAAAAACTACTATTCACTAACTCAAGACACTTAGCATAATTCAACTCATCTGATTAACTAGAATCCTATAATCTCTTCTCCATGATCCATCATAAACTAAAACTACATCATCATTCATCACCAAGATTTCCATTTTTAAATTCTCTAATCTATTATTGGAACCCCAAATGATAAACTAAATCAGTTTAGCCACTACAACCTTATCCCAACAATTTGCTAATTGAATCAATTAAGCAAAATAAGTGTTAGGCTCAACTTAATCACATCATCAAAGGTATAATTTAGTGGGCTTGATTTATAAATTAGAAATCAAGGACAAGAGGAAGAGGTTTTGCTTTACCTCTGCTCTACTAGGAGCAGGGATGACACGCATGGCAGGGGAGCTTGGAGCTCCGACGAGGAAACTGAGCACCGGTGAGTAGTGCAGGCGACGCACAGGAGGTCGGCCAGCAACCACGGCAGGGCAGCAACAACAACACAACGACAACAAGCAACAGCACCAACAACAACAACGACGCACAGCAGCAGCAACAGCAACAGACGGAGGGGAGACAGCAGCAAGGGAAAGCTCCGGCGAGCTTGGGACGCCGGTGAAACGCAGGCAAAGCAGCGAGGGAAGAGAGAGATCGGGGAAGAGGGGAGAGAAAACTGGGTTGGGTTTTTTTTGGGGTTTCACGGTGAGAGAGGAGTGATGGGGTTGGGGTTTCTTTTTAGGTGAGAGAAAATAAGAGAGAGAGAGGGGATTTGGGGGTTTTGAGTTGGGGTGGTTTTGTTTCACCAACAAAAGAAAAAGGAAAGGAGGGAGATTGGGTTATGCTTCTAACAAATTAAACCAACGTAGGTGTTAGATGAGTAAACCCATTTTGTTTCTCATTTTGGCCAAATACCACCCAATTAATTACACATAAAACCCAAAATAGATTTACTTTAGAAAATAACTCAACCATAATCATTTTGGAAAAATTTTAGGACGCAGTTAAGCTAATAAACATAATTAGAAATTAATAAAACGTAATTAAGGTTCGGGATATTACACCTATGATAATGAAATTAATGTACATTCGGTTTCTTCCCAACCTATTGGCTCTTGTGGATATAACTTTTTCTTTGATTTTTCTTTTTGCAGGTCTTGTAAAGTATTAGAACTAATTTATTTTACATTTTCTTTTGTACTTCCTCCGTTCCAAAATAAGTGAAACACTTGTCTCAAAAAGCTCTCACATAAATGAGAGAAGTGTTTCACTTATTTTGGAACGGAGGAAGTATATTATTTGCTTTTATGTGAGATGCATGCAGATGCATTTGACAAACTACTAAGGGCTTTGATGAGCTATTCCTGGGAGGCAACCCAAGTTTTCTAACCTTATTAGTTTTTTTTTCTTTTTAATTTTAGATTTAGGAAATTCTATTTTTTTATTTGATTACTAACTTATGAAATTTGTACAAATTGTGATCCAGGGGTTGAATTCCTATTATTCATTGAGGTTAATTTCTAGGTACTTGATCTTATGCTCTGTGAGGAGGTTCAACTAAGGGTTTTCACCCACAACACTTTTGGTATACTCTTTCCTTTCCCCCTCTTCAATTTTTTGAGACTCGTATCTCTTTTTGCCATTTATTGTGGTTTAACTTGATTGTGTGATTGAGGAAGTTCATTCTGTTATGTGGTTGTGGATGTTTTCCTTTTCTTCCCCTCCCTATATTTCTTTGTCACATTGAGGACAATGTGTTATTTAGCTTGGGGGAGGATTTACTTTTTGGGTCATAACTTTGCACATATTTTCGTTTAGGTATATTTTTTTTATTTCTTCTGCATTTTTGCATATTTTGGCTTTGTGGGTATGCTTTCTGAAAACCTTCACGAGACCTTACTTGTCCACTAGGGCAACCTAGGGGTTTAAAGGGCTTGTTGCACATGCTAAGTGCAATCGTGATTCCTGCGAAAGTGAGTTAGGATTTATTGCTTTCTTAGCATTAGGAACATTTTAGTTTAGTTTTGCATTTTTGTTGCATACATACAGGAAATATATGTTTTAATTCATGACATTGATAACTCATGAGATTTGGGGATATCTTGGATATTGTAATTAAATTTTATAAGATTGAGTTAGTCTTCATTGACCGCTTCATGGTACGATTGTTTTGCAACTTGAATGGTTTGTGGTATGATTGGTTGACATTCCCCAAGAAAGACTTGATTTTACTTGGTAAGCATAAGCATAGTGAGGATTCTTTCAAGCCTTATAGACTGACACATCTACATCAGTCTTCTATTTTGTTGTTGTGTGATAGTTCCTCATGAAGTACAATTCTTGAACTTGCCTTGGCACTCTTTGAGACTTATGTGGCATATGCATGCGTTGATATGATTGAGGTGTTCTTTTCATTATTTTGAGCCTTCAGACATTTTTCTTTTCATATATATTATTCCCTTTAATTAACCCATGTTGAGCTTTTGACATCCCATTCTCTTGATCAACCTACATTACAAGCCTTTAGCCTTTTATGGTTTCTCTACCAAAGCCTTGCTAAGTGGAGTAGCATTAAAGTTCATGTTTTGAGCTTGTATTTGTGGTTTTTCGGTAATTATTGGAAGAAAATATGTTGAAAGAAAAAAATGATAAAGTTATAGTGTGAAAGTGCAAAATGAAAAGAATGATGAAGAAGTTGTGAAGAATGATCAAAAAATTTGAAAAAAAAGAAAGAAGTGAAAAAAGATCGGATAAAAGGTGAAATAATGATTGTTGGAGTTGATAAGGTTGGGTATTATCTTGATTTATTGGCAATGTGTTGTTGAACTCTAGTAGAAGTTTTTGTGGCATTTGCATCTAATGGCCATAGATGTTAAAGTGTTATTTTCTCCACTAGTTGGCTTTTAGCACCACATTCCCAATTATTTTCCTACCCTTACCTTAGCCACACTACAACCCTTTGTAAGTCCTCATGATCTATATGCATGTTTTCACCAGTTTTAAGTGGATAATGAGACGATAGTCAAGTTTAAAGAAAAATACTTCATTCGAGTTGACTTGGTATATGTTTGAGTGGAAATTTCATTACCCATAAACACATGAGAGAATGTGTGCTCGACTAAAGTGAGGTTTGCCGAGTTTAATTGAGTTTAGCTTGGGGGAAGGTTTGTGGTTTGCCATGGTGAGTCAAGTTGCGATTACATGAATTTATATGAGGTGTCATTTGTGGTCTATATTAGTCTAATCTTATAATTATAATATCTTTCATATGCTCGAATTTCATGTCTTGGAGATTGAATGGTTGAACGTATAAATCCTGTACAAAAGTTCATCTTACTCTTCCCTTGTGAATTGGATTGGTTTGCTTGAGGACAAGCAAATGTTTAGCTTGGGGCAGTTTGATAAGTGCATATTGTAACATCATTTAGTTGCATATTAGGTGCATTTTCATGTAGCATTAGAGCATTTACATTGCATTTATGCATATTTAGGTCCCTTTTCATAAGCTACGATGCTTTCACGGGTTGTTTGTTTTTTGATGTAATCTCAGGTACTTTGGACTCCTATTTGAGGATATGACGATTAAGGCACTTGGATTACCTTCAAAACGATATATCATGTGCTCAAAACGGATTGAAAGTGAAGAAGATACACACGACTTTGTGTACTTGTGCGAAATATGACACATCTGCACTATTTCACTCATAGCTTTTTACACAAGAATGATAATGAGGTAATTCTAACTGGGTTGGTAACTAGACTTCCAGAGCTTTCCAACGATATATTACATGTGTGGAACAAAACTCTGGATCAAAAGTTATAGGTGTTCAAAGTTGAGCTGAAGCCACTGTCTCGCCCGCACACCCGTGCGGATATGTGCTCGGCCGTGCAACCTGCAATCAAAAGTCACGAATGTTTCTGCCTTGCTCGCACGACCGAGCGAGATTTCGCTCGACCGTGCACGACCATGCACGCCCGTGCAAGACGTTGATTGCCCGTGCAACCTGCTGTAATGTCGAATTTTCCGCGTGACCTAACTTATGTCGGTTTATATTATTCTTAGCTTATAAATAGGACTTTAAACCTTATTTTCAGGGGTCGATATTATATGATCATTATTAGTTTATACCAAGGGTTTTTAGTGAGAGAAGTTCGAGAGAGAAACTTGTAGATCTTCATAGTTTTTCAAGACTCCACCTTTCTTCCATTAATTCAAGTATGTCTTTTCTTCTTCTCTTCTCCTTGTTTTCTATTATAATGTTTTATTATTCTTCTATATATTTATTTATTTCAATTCTGCTTTCATAGTTTTATAATCTATGGTTAAGTTGAACCCTAGTATGATTTAATTCATGATTATTTCTTTACATTCTCAAATTAATTACTTAATTGTTCTTGCTTAATTGATTGTGCATATTCCAATACTAGATTAGGGATAACTAGTATTGTTATGATTCCATTGTCTTGATCACAACGGGAGTTGGGTTTTGACGGATTTGAATATTTCAATTAAGGACATGAAGTTCTCCACGGGAGTAGGTAGAATGGATTGTTAGGAAGTTAGAGTGCCGCATTTAATGTCTTTAATTTGCATGATTCCACGGGAGTAGGCTTGAGTGCATATTAGGAAAGCCATAGATACTCGGGAGAGGTTTATGGTATTTTATAGGGTGTACTTTTCCTTGTGATCATTTAATTAATTAGTTTGGGGTAGGAAGTATAATTGTATTAATTCATGCTAGTGGGGATACTTAACTCTAGAGTCTTTTATTTTGATATTGATTAGTATAGTTTATTCCACCATCATTGATATCAATCTCCTTTAGTCTTACCATTGTTTAAGAACTAATCATATAACAACTTTCTCTCTGTGGGATCGACCCTGACTTACCCTACTACATAGTTAGGAGGATTAGTTAGGTTATTTATTTTTGTTAGGTGCGCGACACGCCTATCAGCAGCCTGATGACTTAATGCAACATCACAAAATGCACAGACCCCATCCACGAATTCACACGTGTCGCGACTACCGTACATCCATGCACGATTCATTTCAATCAGACCTCTAATTAAACACAAGCAACAAGTACCTCATGTCAATAACGAACTTCAATACATGATTAGAGTTTATGAACCATATATATTTAATGAAATTAGGCATGCTTTCCAAGGGTCCTTATCACTCCAACCTAACCCATCCTTAGATGTCTAATCTCACTAGTGAATGTATGCCTTCTTTTTGATTCTACGGAAAATCCGGCAGCATTTCCCTACAGTTCTCCAAGTACACGATGTAGATATATAGTTACTTATATCTACATATTTACCCAAAGAACAAAAGTAGGGAAACGACGAGCTAAGATTTTCCTCTAGAATCGAAAGAAAGGCATACATTCACCACCTAAGTGAGATTAAACATCTAAGAATAGTCCCAAACCGGGGACTATTCAAGACTTACTCCTAATGAGTAAGTCTCGAACGGGTATTTAGGCATATGATATGATGATGCATACATAGATTTTTAAACAACAAAACATTTTACATCTAATCTCAATTCAACGATAAATATATACATATTTTCACATATAAACCAATTTACTATATATGAAAGAAAGTTAAATATGAATGATAACATACCAATATTAAGGTTGTAAATAGGAAAATCGAACTCAACACTCCGTCACTAGCTAGCTTCAATCAACAACAAAGTTAAAGTTAACATTAGTATAAATTAGCAAATCAAACAAAACAAAACAAAACTAAACTAAACTTAGCTAAACTAAACCAAACAAAACAAAACAAAACAAAAGAAAACTAAACTAATTAAGTACAACAACAACAACAACAACAACAACAACAACAACAACAACAACACAACAACCACTACAACAACCACAACAACAATAACCACAACAACAATAACCCCACCAAAGCCCTAGTTTTTTAACCTAAAAATCACACTAACTACTTAAACTAAAATCAAATTAACTCAAATCAATCAACTTTGAACCCTTTAACTATTATACAACCTAATTTCACTAACAATTATTCATAAAACTACAATGAATTATAAACTTGAAGTTTCAAATATGAGATTAAAATAAAAGTTATGAACTTTTAGTTACCTAGGAAGAGGTGGAGGAGGAATGTAGTTGTTTAGGGTGGGGTTGAGGACGAATGTAGTTGTTTAGGAGGAGGAAGGTGGAGGTGCGCCGAAAATCGCAGAGTAGACAAGCGTGGTGGTGCGCAAGCTAGGGCGGTGCGCAACCTAGGGCGCCCAGCTTCGGGTGGAAATGAGTCACACGAGTGGTGGAAGCTTCGGGTGGTGCGGAATCAGGTGGTGGCGGCGGTTTGGTGGTGCGTCGTCGTACCCACTGTGGTGGCGCTCAGGTGTGAACTCACTGAAGGAGGAATGAATTGAAAATGGGTGGAGGGAACTGAAATTGGGTGAATTAAGCGAAGGAAAAAACACGGGATTTTGTGGCAGGAAAAAAACCCGAAAATCTGATGCGGTCCTAAGAACCGGATCAGATTATTGAAAACCGCAGCAGATTATATAATCTGATCTGGTTCACTAAAAGACCACATCAGATTCTTTGCCCAGACTTCCCTCCCATTTTTTCATTGATTTTCGGATGCGGTTTTCTAAAAACCGAATATGTTACTAAGTGACAGATAAGGTTTTTTCCACTAGTGTTAGTGCCATTATGGCTGAACTCACACTGATGAACTCTCGTCTTGAGGAACAAGACAAAGAGATTAAGGCACTAAGGGAGAAGCTAACTGAGGAAGACGAGCAAGGCGACACTCCACCACCGTTCAAAACCAACACAAAATTGAGGTTCGAAAAACTCGAGCAATTGATCCAGTCAATTCCTGCGCTCGAGAGTCAGGCTCATGGCCATGACATCATTGATCCTGAACTAAGGGAAAAACTCCCTAAAAAGGTAACATTGGGTGACCTCCCAAAATTCAAGGAGGTCGAAGACCCAGATGACCACTTGAGAGCATTTTCTATCTCTATGGCTCTCAAAGGCATGAGCAAGGACCTGTTTGCTTATGTCTTTCCTTTAACCTTGGATGCACATCCATCTAAGTGGTTCAGGCCACTTAACAAGGCCAAGCTGAATGACTGGGACTACATCAGAGAAGAGTTCCATAAGCAATACGTCTACAATACTCAGCTTCCCATTGGCCTTCGTGAGTTGGAGTTAACTAAACAAAACTCCAACGAAGACTTCGTCACCTTCCTTAACAGATGGAGGGACAAAGCTGCACAAATGATCAATAGGTCATCCCAGGAGGATCAAGTCCGACTGGTAATTCGCAACCTGCAGTCGAAGTATGGGGATCATATCAAGTTCCAACCTATAGAGTCTTTCACAAAGCTTTATAAGGTAGGCCTGCTCATTGAAGAAGAAATACAGGCCAACAAGAATAAGGGTTCTAACAACAACAACAACTCTTTCAAGAAGAGTAATAATGGCCTTTCTAGCTCCAAAAGTAATGAGGTCAATGCCATAGCTGCTGAAAAGAGAGGCTATCAAAAGCCTCAAAGAACATTCACATCTTTAGGCATGTCCTTAGAAGAGGCCTTCACTAGACTTCATGCAAAGGGGGCACTTCAGCCTATTGGCCCTACTCCAGATCCTACTCCCGGGAATAGATCCAAGAGGTGGGATTCTAATGCTTACTGTAAGTACCACCAAGGGAATGGACACCTAACATCTGCGTACTGGACCTTAAAGAATCACCTAGAGGATATGGTTGAAGACGGTAGATTGCCAATTCCACCTGCAACAAAAGTCAGCAATAGCAGCAGCCCCTTGGGCAGCACCTAAGCAACGGGCTTAGTCATTTAACGCTAGTTTTCTAGGTTGAGTCGGAGAGTCCCTCTCCTAGATCCTTTATTCCCTTCTTGTCGAGTCTATGTCATTTAGGTTTTTATTTCTAATAAGCCTTGTTCCATTCATTTTCAATTAATAAAATAATTGCATTTTCATTTTCATTGGCCCTCCATCATGTTATTTATGCTTCTAATTCAATGATGAAACTCAAATCACATAATGAACTTGACTAACAATAATAATAAAGAAGATCTGAAATAAAAAAAGAGAAAAATATTAATAAAAACAGGACATACTTTGGATCAGGAGTTATTCCCCTCTCCCTTCCATTACCTTTCACAAACCATCCTTTCATAAACCATCATAAACCAAATAATCTCTTCAACATCAAAGCTCCACAAATAGCCTTCAGGCCTTCCAAAACCCTAAACCAAACTGGTGTGCAAGCCTTACTACACAAAAAGTATCAATGGCAGGCAAAAACAAAAAAGTGAAGAAATTCAAAGTGCGAAAAAAAAGCAAAAGCAAAAGCAAAAGAAACGCACATGACAAAAAGAAAAAAAATGCAAAAAAGAAAGAGCCAAAGGCAAAGAAATAAAAGTCAAGCTAGGGGGCTTGCACACAAGTTCTACCCCTCATTCAAATCCTTAAATCCATCAAAAACCTTAACCTTTAATCCAAATCCATGACTCTTCATTCCTCAAACCAATTAAACATTCATCAAAGCTTCAAGCCTTAAACCTTTCAACCTTTCAACCTTTCATTAACCTTAACTCCTTTTTCAAGGTATGTCCTAGCCCGCTAGGTTGAAAACCCGAAAGGGCGGCCTAGGCAAAAGTTAGGGCACAAAAAAAAAAAAATTTAAAATCAGATCCAGAACTACGAATGGTCTGATTCCGCAAGGATACGTAGGAATCCTCATCTCGAGGTCCGACCGCTTCAATAAATAAAATTAGTCATGGTCTAAGGATTTGACTTTCTAGAATTTAGGAGCATACTCTTTCTTGATCCCGACATAGACTCGAGTCTGCACCTAGCCTCGTTAAAGCCTTTTCCCACCTACATTCATTTAAGTCACAAATTTAAACCTTTTATTTTTCAATCCAAGCTCTCCTTTTCCCCGAAGGACTCTCCGACAATTCCACGATTTCCGGCGATATATGACTTTGCCTATATCAACTTCCCAAAGAAGAATCCACAGTACAATCCCCAGTGAAAACTTTCAATGTTCAAGACATAGCAACTATGTTTCAATATCAGATCAAGTACATTTCGATTAAGGCTCATGCCTAATTCAAGGCAAGCTCACCCAAAGTGGGGGCTTCCTACGTGTGGTAGTTCCTCCAACTCAAATCAAACTCCCGAGAAGTTGTAATCCGCGGACCTCGTTTACGAACCCCGATCATTTACTAAAAACGATTTTCGAAAATCACTCTATGCGTTTCTAATCAGTCTATCATTCTATACATCTTCTAGCCTTGCAAAATCCTGACCTTGCATTGCAGCTTTGCAAAACCCTGACCTTGCATTGCATTTCATACATTCTAGTCTTACATAACCCTGGCCTTGCATGACGTGTCATCCCTTAGCTTTGCATAACCTTAATCCTTGCATAGCGTCTCATGCATCCTTAAAGAGTCTTAAGTTTGCAATATTTGCATCACTATGTGCTTATGTGAGTTGTTTGCACCTATCTGCTAACATCTTTCCGTGCAGGTAATCAGATTGCTTGTAGTTATTGTCCTGCATACTAACTTTGTTTTGCAGAGACCGGCGGTTATAGATCAGTTCTAAACTGCAAAGCATTTAGAATCGTTCTCCGTCCCGACACCGTATACTTTGACTATCGGTTTCCTGAACCTCAGTCAAAGTGGGGGCTTCTGTAGACACATAATCGTAGGGGTGTTCATGGGTGGTTAACCGTACCGAAATAAAATTTCGGGACGGTAACCGGAAGTATTGGTTCGCCATATTTGCGAACCGTAACCGTAACCGTTCAAACCGGTAACCGCATAAACGGTTAACCGGTTTTTCGGTACGGTTTTCCGGTTAACCGTTAACCGTTACTCAAGTTTTATCAAATTATTTTACTACTTTTATATATTAGATTTCAAATTTTTCTCAACAAAAATAATATACCATTAATACCAAGATTCTCTATAAAAGACAATCATCTCTAAAAACATTCCACACCATACAATATTACAATACAACGAATACATATCTCAGTGAGTAGTTCTAAGAAAAAGCAGCACCAAGTGCACATGCAATCTCCCGCCATCAAAAGAGATTCATCAAAAGGCAAAGAAAAAACATGAAAATAAAAGCTTTAAAAAGCAAACAGCAAGCAACAAGTCCACATTTGCTTACTCCCCCTTACTGACTTACGTTTTTTCACACAAATGAGTCTACTGACTCTTTTACTAAATTACTGCATTTAATAAAAAAAATTAATTAATATAATTATTATAACAAATTTAATAATAATAAAAAAATAAATTTATCCGGTTTTTCGGTTAACCGTTTTATAAAAAATCATAACCGTAACCGTACCGTTTAACCGTAATTTTTACCGGTTCGGTAACCGAACCATTTAATCCCAAATTTTCCGGTTCGGTAACCGCCCATTTTGACCGATTTTCCAGTTTTTCGGTACGGTATTTCGGTTTCGGTTTTTTGTGAACACCCCTACATAATCGTGTCTCCCCATTTAAGGATCCAATGATGAAACATACCGCGGCATTAGTTGGCGCGATCCAACGGAAGAGCAATCTAAAGAACCCATCCAAAATGTGTTTTGAAATGATATTCTAAAACCTAATTCATTGTTCATGATGATTAATGGTATTTTAAGCCCATAAAATGTTTTAAATCCATTTTAAAAGCCCAATCAAATATTTATTATTTTGATAAACATTTTTCATAATAATTTTCGTTATCTTCAATCAAAAATCAGATTTTTGATCCGTAAAAATTCCATCTCCGGAATTTTAGGGATAGAAAAGTATCTTCGAAAGACGCGCAAAGGAAAATGCTCGAATACTCCCGAATATGCGCCGGACGCAGGGGCTGCGCTCAGCGCGCCACGTGCGTCCAGCGCATTGGCCAGAATGCGTCAGGCGAGCCAACGAGCGCCTGACACGTAGATTTCGTGACTCACACAGAGTCCTGCGTCAGACGCATGTCCTGTGTGAGACGCAACTTTCTTTTTCTATCTTTTCAAAAAGGCGTTTACACATGCCTAAACTTGATTGGGCTGGCTGCGTCAGGCACACCAATGTGCGCCTGACGCGTGGCATTGCGCCTGCCACGTAGGATTGCGCCTGGCGCAAGGCTTGCGTGCAGCGCACGCCTTCTTTTTCCTTTAAATTCCCCGTATCTTCCCGAATTACGGACTGTTTTTCAGATTATTATTTACGCACACAAAATTCTCTCGAATACTTCGAATACTTCAAACACTCAAATACTTTCAATATCTCAAATACTTTCAATCAACTCTTCATATTGCGTTCTTGGTTTCACGATTGCTCCGCCTAAAGATCGTTGCGCTCCTCAATCTAAGCTGCATAGGTATAATCCTGAGGATCCTTGAATCAATTATTTTTATATTGAAGTTACTAACTATTTCTTTCATGATGTAAATCTTTAATATAAAATCGCTCTGCTGTATTTTCTAAACCTCTCTCTTTCTTTTTCTTTTTCATACTATTATACTTGCCTGATCATTATATGCATGCTATTATGATTGTCCTGCTTTATTGCTTTTATCACCCCACATGTTATTTTTGCTAATCAAAGACCTAAAGAATTGTTCTAATATTAATCAGATTATTGGACAACCTGCTAGGTTCCCTGTAATATTGATTGCATAATAACATTTCACTAAAAATTAGTCTTTTATGTGTTTCCTGAACCTAATTAGACTAAATATTTTTAAACATTATTTGATTTTTTCTTTGGCATAAAATCTGTAATGAATCGATATTTAGTAGAGGCCAGCAATGGGCAATATGGTTCCTGACCATATTTGTACCCTCACCCCCGAACTCAATCTCTGTTTCATTTTGACCATATATGGAATCATGACGGGGAAATCTACATTGGATAATTTGTCCCTATGATTTTCCTATATCCAATTAGGTTTATGATTCTTCCTAAAAGAATTGTTGGCGACTTCTTTCATTAAAACCTTAACAGTGGGGTAGTCAAATCTAATACGCGCTCACACCGCGTAAGCGAAATAAAAAGACGCCTACAGGTATGAGAGTTCTGTTTTCCTTTATCCTATTAGAGACTAGCTAAAATTTGGAGCAACTAAGCATTTTTTATGGCAAGCAACATTTACATCTAGCTTCACATGTCACATGATATTTACAAATAACAACACTTTCAAGCTACATAATTCCCAATGATTAGCTATAACACATATTATTAGAATGGGTCTCACAATATACTATTTAAATTACCTGAGTTAAGAAATGGAGAATGATGAAAAAGAAATAAAAAAAAGTTATGGGTAATCATGACCCACAAATATCTTCTTCCTAAATGAATCTTACACAAAAGCAATGCCTTTATGTTGGAGGCATGTTTATCCCAAAAATCCAGTTGGCAAAATATATCTTTTAAAATTTAAATAGAAGATATGCAGAGAAGTGGTTACTTGGTTTTGCACGTGTAACAGAGTTTGCGACCCCACTAACTGCATTATAAGGACAATTCAGGTGTTTAGTTAGAGAATAGTGGGATAAAGCTCTATAATGGCGGAAGAAAGGAAACAACTATGTATGGAGATTTAATTATAAATAGGGGATATTCTTTGTAACCTATATCTCACTTTTTCATTTATATATATTGTTTGGGCCTAATTATTGAAAACCCTCTAAAGGGCTAATGCAATCATTGCCTCAAAAGGCAACATGTCCATTGATCCCCAAAAGTCCCACCTGAACAATGTTTCCTGTCTGGTAATCCCCAACACTATAAAAACCAACTGCTTCATCAATGAACAGGTATTCAATTCTCACCTAACAAACTAGAGCATCTCTCTCTAGACTTTATCTCTCTACCTCAATCACATCTGACTTGAGCGTCGGAGGGGCGATTCCGGAATCACCCCCGGGGTAGTCTAACTTCATTTTGTAGGTTTCCGGCATACTGATATCGGAGCTCAGGCGAACGCTCTTGGGGCCCACATCACACCTCACAACATATTACAATCCTTAATTTCATAGCAGAAACAGTTTGGCGCCGTCTGTGGGAAAGTTACAATCAAAGTCACTTCGCCACCACTCAGTAAGATCCACTTCGCAATGGCCTCAGCCAAGAGTACTCGCACCAGACAGCCCTCAGCACAGGCTCAGAGATTCGAAAGGGATCCCTCACCGTCTCACCCACGTAGGTCTGAACGGCCCAAAACGCCGACCGTTCAAACCCTCGACCATGAAGAAGAAGAACAATCCATCGAAAATGGACAGCATCCCTCACAGCAGATACAACGCGGTGACCCCCATCCTATATCCACGGCGGATATAAACTTGATAGCCGCTCAGCTCCAGCAGACCTTGCAGCAAACCCTGAGGGATATGTTAGCCAACCTACAGCAGGGACGCTTTCTTCAGCCCCCTAAAAACCAAGCCTTGGTCCCTTCCCTCCGGGCAGAAAACCAAGGTCAGCCTAGCCGGCAACGGTCGGGCACGAGGGAACATAGTCATCAGGGTTGGCAGCAATCCAAGCAGGGAGAAGAAGAGCGACACGGATCTAAAGGAAAGGGGGAAGAAACTCACGTATCTAAGTCACCCCGATGTAACGTCGGGCATAAGCACAATGATGTCCGACACTTCCTCAACGAAAAGCGCCTCAACAAAGGCTACGACGCGAGGTACATCCTCAATAAAAAGACCGCTCAGCGTGAGGGACAAGGTGATTCCGCCCAATCAAAACCTGTTCGGATCAACAGCGGGGTGCTTAAGTTCATGGTCCCTTTTAGCCAGGCCATACTTGAGGCGCCCAGCTCGGGGAAGATCAAAACCCCGACCATCGAACCAGCATTCGCGGGTCTGACCGACCCGGATGATCATATGGCCACATACAAAGCTCAAATGAGCGTTCAAACGGGCTGCGAGGCCACTTGGTGCCGTTTCTTTCCCACAACACTGAAAGCACTGGCCTTGAACTGGTTCCAAGAGCTCCCTGCGGGGATAATAACCGATTTCTCGGTGCTCGAAGACTTATTCATCCACCAGTTTGTAGCCGGGAAAAGGCAGAAGAAAACAAGTCTCCTTTTGATGGGAGTCAGGCAGGAGAAGAATGAAAGCCTAGTCGATTACATCAAAAGATTCAATGAGGAATCATTGAAAATCTCAGATCTACAAGACGCGGTGGCGTTCGCCGCCCTAATGTCCAGACTTCAACCCGGTCGGTTAAGATGGTCCTTGGCAGAAAACAAAGTTAAAACCTTCTCTGAAGCGATGACTCGGGCTCAAAGATTCATCCAAGCAACATACATATGTCACCACTCAGACGATGGTAGCAAGAAGAGAAAAGAAGAAGGAAATTACAAGGACCAGCCTAAACAACAAAAGACGGGCGGTCGGTCAGACAGGTTTAATGACCATGGCAACGACACCCGATTCAGCAAGAACAGAAGAAAGATCTACTTGGACATCAAGGATAAGTCCATGCTCCCCCGCCCACCTCCCATCAGAACGTCAACTGCTCGGAGAGATAAGAGTCAGTGGTGCGAATACCACAAAGAGTGCGGGCACACCACCAAGGATTGCAGGGTACTCAAGAAATCCCTCGATAACCTGGCAGACCAGGGGAAGCTGAACCAATACCTCAAGCACTCTAGTGAGGAGAAGGGCAAACAGAAGGTCGGTCAATCCAACAGCGGGGACACGGAGGGCTTCATCGGAGTCATAGCGGGTGGCTTCGCGTCGGGAGGCCTAACCGGCCGATCACGCAAAGCCGACCTCCAAAATCTTAAGCATCAAGTGCTTGATGTTCACCATCCCCGCCCCGATTGCCCCATCATGACGTTCGGGGCATCCAGTCGGGCCCTACACACGCCCCATGATGACCCCCTGGTCATCGAACTCAAAGTGGCAAACACAAGAGTCAAAAGGGTGTTACTGTATAGTGGATCCTCGGCCGACATAATCACACTAGAGTGCCTCAGGAAGCTGAAATACAACGAAAGGGATGTAACCCCCCTCAATCAGCCACTCATAGGCTTCGGGGAAAACTCCGTACATCCTGTCGGATCTATAAAGTTGCCTACTCGGATGGGAGAGAAGGGCAAAGGCAGAAGCCTGCCGATTGACATCCTGGTGGTGGACATCCCCCTGCCATACAATATCATAATGGGAAGACCAACTTTGAACAAGGTCAAGGCAGCGATTTCCATTTACCAACTCCTCATGCAATTCGAAACCGACGAGGGTAAAGTCGGAAAGATCCAGGGGGACCAGCAGGCAGCTAGAGAATGTTACGTTAACAGCTTGAAGAGCAAGGTTGACGTCCAAGAGGACTCGAAAAAGAGAAAGCGAGAGGAAGGTCAGCCCTCAAGCGGCCTCGGGGTTTACATTACAGAAAACCCCAAGTAGTACGAGCGCCCTCAGCCAGCCGAGGACGACGAAGAAGTCATCATTGACGAAAGACTCGGTCGGACTTTAAGAGCAGGCAAGGCCATGGACCCTCAAACAAGAAAAGAAATCATTCAGGTACTCACAGAGTACAAGGACGTCTTTGCCTATGAAGCCACATAAATGCCTGAACTCGACCCCAAAGTTATGTGCCACGAGCTCAACATCAAGGAAGGATTCAAGCCAGTCAAACAGAATGTGTGTGGATTTTACAGACCTGAACAAGGCCTGTCTAAAAGATAACCACCCTCTGCCCAAGATCGACAGGCTGGTGTACTCAACGGCGGGTCACACTCTCCTAAGCGAAGTGCCTCGGATTCCTGGTTGATGAGAGAGGAATCGAAGCAAACCCCGACAAAATCAAAGCTGTGATGGAGATGAAGTATCCTCGGAATGTAGGAGAAGTACAACGCCTAACCGGCTGTTTGGCCGCCCTCGGTCGCTTCCTATCCCAGTCAGCAGATAAGAGCTTGCACTTCTTCAAAACTCTGAAAAGAAAAGAATTCACTTGGGATGATGAAGCCGAACAGGCCTTCACCTCCCTCAAGACACATCTATCAACCCTCCCTATGTTGATTTCCCCCTTGTCGGGAGAAACGCTGTTAATTTATTTGGCCGTTTCGGAATACGCGCTCAGCGCTGTTCTGATAGCTGAGAGGGAAGAAAAACAACACCCAGTCTACTTCATAAGTCACGCCTTCCGGGGAGCAGAGGCTAAATACAGCGAAGTAGAGAAAATGGTGTTCGCCTTAGTGATGGCCAAGCGGAAGCTCAAGCCTTACTTCCAGGCCCATCCGATTAAAGTTCTCACAGGTCAGCCGCTTAGGAAGCTCATTGAAAGTAGGAACCACTCCAGTCGGGCGGATCAGCTAGCAGACTTTGGGCTGGAATACAAGCCCAGGAGGGCGATCAAAGCCCAGGCCTTGGCCGATTTCATTACGGAGTGTACAACCAGGCCCCCAGTCGGCAAGCAGGATAGCTGGGAGTTGCAAGTAGACGGCTCATCCACCAAGACAGGGTGTGAAGCCGGATTGGTAATCAAACCCCCGGTCGGGGAAAAGATGGAGTATGCGATCAAGTTCGAGTTCTTGGGATCCAACAATGAAGCCGAATACGAAGCTCTCATCCTCAGACTTTAGCTATGCATCCTGGCCGGGGCCACAGAGATCAACGCCAAGTCCGACTCGCAGCTGATAGTGGTTCAGGTGTCAGGCGAGTACGAAGCCAAGGAAGACAATATGAGAATGTATTTGGCCAAGACCCAAGATATAATCAAGCAGTTGTCTCAATTCACCATCGCCCACATATCCCGATCGGAAAATCAGTAGGCAGATGCTCTCGCTCGGATGGCCAGCTCAGCAGAAGGGTCGGCCCCTCGGACAATAATGTGGGAAATCCTTCGGCAGCCAAGCATCAACGTCAAAGAACAGCTGGTATTGAATCGAACATCCACATGGATGAAGGAAGTGGTCGAATATTTGAGAAATGGAATATTGCCTGAAGACCGCAAAGAGGCCGAGCGCGTCAAGCACAAATCGAGATGGTTCCTATGGCATGAGGACCAGCACTACAAAAATTCCTTCAACCACCCATTAGTCAAATGTGTCACTCCTGAGGAAAGGGATTACATCCTCAGGGAAATCCATCAAGGGGCCTGTGGGAGTCATCAAGGGGGAAGGACCATAGCTGGAAAGGCTCTCCGAGCGGGCTACTACTGGCCTACTCTGAAATCCGATGCTCACGAGCTGGTCAAAAGGTGCCCGTCATGTCAAATCCATTCGGGCATCCCGAGAGCATCAACCACCCCCTTAACCACAATTCAAGTGGTTCTGCCATTCGACAAATGGGATATGGATCTGCTCGGACCATTTCCCCCAGCATCATGTCAAAGAAAGTTACTTATAGTCGCCATCGACTACTTCACCAAATGGACCGAGGCTGAGCCACTCTCCTCTATAACCGATAAGCAAGTTCAAGCGTTCATTTGGAGGAACATCATAACCAGATTAGGAGTTCCAAGGGTCCTGATTTCCTACAACGGACGTCAATTCAACAGCGGCCCTAATCGGGAGTATTGTGCCCGTTTTGGAATACGCACCAAATTCTCTGCAGTATCCAGGCCACAAACAAACGGACAAGGCGAGTCGGCTAATAAAGTAGTCCTCAAAGGAATCAAGAAATCCTTGGAAGTTGCCAAGGGAGCATGGGTCGATGACCTACTGGAGTCCTCTGGTCAGCTCGAACTACTGCAAAGGAGGTAACAGGGCACACCCTGTTCAGCCTTGTGTATGGAAGCGAGGCGGTCTTACCTGTGGAGATCGGCATCCCCTCACCCCGAATGACCTTCTACGAGTTCGAGAAGAACGAGGAGGAAAAACCGGTCAACTTAGATTTATTGCCAGAAACAAGGGGCAATGCACTGCTAAAATCCATCCAGTACAAACAAAGAGTCACTCGGCAATTTAATCGCCGCGTAAAGGCTAGACCAATCCAACTGGGCGATTGGGTCGTTCGGAAAGTAGAGGCCACTGGGCTCTTGCACCTAAAAGGGAAGCTAGGACCTAACTGGGATGGCCCCTACAAGGTAACAGATATCATCAAGCCAAGCACATTCCGACTAGAGTCCCCAAAGGGTGTTCCCCTGGCCCGACCCTGGAATGCAGACAACCTCAAAAAATACTTTGTGTAAAGTTTGTTACTTGCAATAGGGGCATACATTGTAATAGCTAAATAATAGCTGGTCGGCATATTTTGTACCAAAGTCAATCTATTAGACTTAACCAGTCAAAATAGTTGGCGTTTTTTGCAATTAAATCATAGCTAGTCGGCATTTTCGTAACAAAGTCGGTCCATTAGACTTAACCAGTCAAAAATAGTTGGTATCTTTTGTAAGACTTAACCAGTCAATAAGATGTCCGATTCGACAAAAATTGACCAAACAAAAGTAGCATTCATTCGGAAAGGACTCGATCAGTCACTAATGGACAAAGTCAAAAACCAGAAAATAGAACAGCAACTCAAAACATGTCAAGCCAGCCGAAGAAAATGAAGCTAGTTGGACTATATTGCAATCAACAAACACAGGAAATCGAGACCAAAAAGATAAATTTCATTAAGGTGGTCGGACATTACAAATGAGGAGTCATTACAAAAGTGATTAAGGCAGAATCCAAAAACGGCTAAGTACAAATGCCATATCCTAAGAACTAGGGGGAGGGGGGTCAGTCATGCTCTCGGCATTAACCTCGGTGTTATCACCGACCAGCTCCCCTGCCCGACCAGCATTGGCTGTCTCATCGGCATCATCATCATCATCATCATCGCCGTCAACAACATTGACATCCACTCGGCCTTCCTCCTCCTCATCATCTTCATCGGTCTCGGCCCTCTCAGTCTTCATCAGAGCCAGGATAGCAGCATTATCAGTGTCGATCGACATCTGATATCCCGACCAGACGTCGGCCCAAACCAGATCGGGATGCGACTCGGCCTAGACTTTCTTCAATCGATCCAGGGCCTCATCCTCCCCCATTTTATGGGCCGCACTACCCACCACATTGGCGTAGACCTCGGCCGCCTCAGACTTCTCCCAATCGGAGAACCATTGCTCTTCGGTCTTGACCTTGCCTTCCAACTCGGTCAATTTGGCATCGAGGTCGGTCACCTTCTGCTCGGCCGTCGCCAGCTTGGTAAGGGCGTCATCCCTAGCCGTCTTCGCCGAGTCGCGGGCAAGGACGAGGTCGGCCCTCTCCTTCTCCCACTTGGCCCGTTCATCGTCAAAGTCCATCTGATCGTTTTTTATGGCCCTCTCGGCATCGGCAAGCTTCGACTCGGCCAGGCGTTTGCCTTCGTTGGCTCGATAGACCTCGTCGAAGTGTTTCTTGGCCTTCTCATTGAGATCGGCCACCTCTTCAGCCAAGCTTACTCGGTTCTGAGCCACATTGGCCATCCGAGCGGAGAACTGAAATGAAGGAAAGAAGTTAGAGGTTAGAAAACTGAACAAGTAAAATAAGGGAGGATCAGAAAGAAAAAACACTTACGTCAAGCCAAGAGCGGAAGAGCTCGTTGGTCTCACCCCGACCGTGGGTGGTTTCGATGTACTCTCGGTCGGTGGGAGTATATATGTACTCTAGGGCCTTGGTCCAACGCCCATCCTTCTCAGCCCGACCAAGTCCAGTGAATGGCACGCCGAGTGCTGCACCATCGGCTGGGCTATCCCCAAGCCGCTCGGAGAACGGAGACATGAGAGTGTATTGAGGTCTCCCAATCGGCCGGAAATCCGAGGAGTGGAGGGAGAGAGCGCCGCCATCAGTCGACTGTGGCGGCCCCCTCGGGCTGATTACTTCAATGGACTTGGACTTTTTTGCCTCCTTCTCCCGGTCAGCTTTAGTTCTCGCGACCGCCTTCTCGGTCCGAGCGACCTTGTCGGACGACCGCTCTTTCCTCTTCTTTGTCGTAGGCTTTGCGGGATCCTGATGCAAAACAGTTAGCAAAGAGAGCCAAATGAATGGCTGCTTGGCCAAAGAGAGGAGCAACAAGAAGATGGAAATTTCACCTTTAGAGGGGCGGGGACCTTCATAGTCTTAGACGCGATCTCGGCCTTCAGCCGAGCAGCCCTCATCGCCGCAACATTCAATTTGTCAGCCATGGTCGGGTCGGTCACGTCTATATATGCTCGGGCAGGCTCTGCAAAACAAAACACAAAAGAAAGCAGAAGTGTTAGCCAAATAGAAAACTCAAATTATCATACTAACCACCCTAAGCCACCCCCTCGGCAGATTACCCTTCGGGAAGGTCAAGCTTAGGCCCATGGCCGAGAAGAAATGCTCGTCTTTGAAGAGCCTGCGGTCGGGCAACCATTGGCCAGGTATGAATACCTCGCCCCCGTTAACGATCCTCGACTCGGTCTGCATATAGCAAGCCGCCGCTCCTTCCTCATCATCGAGTTTACCCACTCGGAAGTTCAAAGCAACGAGGGGCTCGGTCGGAGGAGGGACCAGGGGAATCCCCCAATCTCCGCCAAAATAAATGATCGCCAAAATCTCTCCCATCCCCCTCACCTCCTCGGACAATTTGTAGGGAGGTGAGGTCGGCGGTGTCGACGACTCGAACGAATCTCCCATTATTTATGGACAAGGGAGTCGGCCGAGATTATTTGAAAGAAAAGAAAGAAAAAGAAAACTTAAAGACAGAGCAAGAGCTGGTCGGACGAAAAGACTGGAAGAATAGCTTGAAAAATAGAGAGAAAATGAAGATCTTTGAGAGAGAGAGAAGTGGAGAAATGAGCAAATGATCCCAAACTCTCTCTCCTCCCTCGTATATATAGGCACGCCTAGGGGGATGTGCAATGCAAACCCCCCCGCGTCGCCTTGATGGGCTTACAAAAGAGGCCCAACTGTACCTATTTAGTCTGCTTCACCAAGGGTCCAACATTGCCAAGGAATACGAAACGTCCAAACTCCTTACAACGCCTCGTCAGCTCGATCAGTAACAAGGCCCCCCAAGATTCCAAGTATCAAAGGCGGCCATGTGACATTCAGGGTCGGACATATCCTGTCGGGAAAAATAGACGTAGCTCCACCCATCGAAGCACGAACTTGGGGCTCATTAGCCCCTCACCCGAGTGGCTCCACATTCACTCGGCCAACAGGAGCTCCCCTCCTTTGCCGAGCCGCTTCTACACTTGGTTAAGTATGGCCAAATGTCAGCTAGCACCCACTCGGACAGACTTAGAGCTCATTAGCCCCTCATCCGAGTGGCTCCACATTCACTCGGCCAACGGGTTCACTCGGCCAACAGGAGCTCCCCTCCTTTGCCGAGCCGCTTCTACACTTGGTCAAGTATGGCTAAATGTCAGCTAGCACCCACTCGGACCTGAGTGGCTCCACATTCACTCGGCCAACAGGAGCTCCCCTCATTTTCCGAGCCGCTTCTACACTTGGTCAAGTATGGCCGAATGTCAGCTAGCACCCACTCGGACAGACTTGGGGCTCATTAGCCCCTCATCCGAGTGTCTCCACATTCACTCGGCCAAAAGGAGCTCCCCTCCTTTGCCGAGCCGCTTCCACACTTGGTCAAGTATGGCCAAATGTCAGCTAGCACCCACTCGGACAAACTTGGGGCTCATTAGCGCCTCATTTGAGTGGCTCCACATTCACTCGGCCAACAGGAGCTCCCCTCTTTACCGAGCCGCTTTTACACTTGGTCAAGTATGGCTAAATGTCAGCTAGCACCCACTCGCACAAGCTTGGGGCTCATTTGCCCCTCATCCGAGTGGCTCCACAATCACTCGGCGAAAAGGAGCTCCCCTCCTTTGCCGAACCGCTTCTAGACTTGGTCAAGTATGGCCAAGTTTCAGCTAGCACCCATGCGGACGAACTTGGGGCTCAGAAAGCAGTTACCCGGTCAGCACTCTCCTTCAACAGGAAGTGACCTGGTCGGCACTCCTTCAACAGGAAGTGACCTGGTCGGCACTCCTTCAACAGGAAGTGACCTGGTCGGCACTCCTTCAACAGGAAGTGACCCGGTCGGCAATCTCTCTTCAACAGGAAGTGACCTGGTTGGCACTCCCCCTCCAACGGGAAGTGACCCGGTCGGCACTCTTCCTTCAACAGAAAGTGGCCTAGTAGGTACTCCTCTTCCAACGGGGAGGTAACCCGGTCGGCATCTCCACTTCATCAAGCAGTGACCTGGTCGGCACCCTTCCCTCAACAGGAAGTGACCTGGTCGGCTCCGTCCTTCTTCCATAGAGGGCGACCCGGTCGGTGCCCAACTCTCTAACGGAAAGTGACTCGGTCGGCGTCATGATGCGTTCAGCCCATTACCTTGGATGGACAGCCGGTCCGTCAAAATCAAGGTGCTACCATTCCGTCATGGACGGGCGTCACTCGTTCGGATCTCATGACCCCCACCCTTGGAGTGGGGCTAATTGTTTGGGCCCAATTATTTAGAAGCCCCATAAGTGCATAAAGGCCCCTTAAGCCCGGGACAGGTGGCAATAATGGGTTCCACCTGAGGGTTGACCTAATCTCAGGAAGCTTGAAGATCCTCTAAAGGGCTAATGCAATCATTGCCTGAAAAGGCAACATGTCCATTGATCCCAAAAAGGCCCACCTGAACAATGTTTCCTGTTTGGGAAATCCCCAACACTATAAAAACCAACTGCCTCATCAATGAACAAGTATTCAATTCTCACCTAACAAACTAGAGCATCTCTCTCTAGACTTTATCTCTCTACCTCAATCACATCTGACTTAATCGTCGGAGGGGCGATCCCGGAATCACCCCCGGGGTAGTCTAACTTCATTTTGCAGGTTTCCGGCATACTGATATCGGAGCTCAGGCGAACGCTCTTGGGGCCCACATCACACCTCACAACATATTACAATCCTTAATTTCTTTGCAGAAACATATATATATTTTAGGTAAGATGAAGGGGATTCACTTGAGGGGGGATAAGGGGAAATCTTCAAATGAGTCCCATGAGATTTGATCCCTAGACCGTAAGATGAAGGAGATTCACTTGAGGGGGGATAAGGGGAAATCCTCAAATGAGTCCCATGAGGTTTGATCCCTAGACCGTAAGATGAAGGGGATTCACTTGAGGGGGGATAAGGAGAAATTCTCAAATGAGTCCCATGAAGTTTGATCCCTAGACCTCAGGGATATAAGGTGGGAAGCGATGCCAATACTCCACCACCTCAACCTAAAAAAAAAAATTCTCACTTTTTTTTTGAGTTGAAATACTTGTATAATTCTCACCCATCTCTCTACAAACCAACTCTTTATTTATTCATCTGACATCACTTGTAACAAGCTTATTATTCAAGCCCTTGATCATATAGTGGATTGGTGGTAACATAAGACACCCGCGGTTTTTCCCCTCGATATGGGTTTCCGCGTCACCAATTGTTTGTTCTCTCCATTATTTTACTTGTGTTTATTTACTCTTGCTTTGTTAAATATTCGTTCTATAGAGATCTTGTTGTTGATGTCCCAACCTTTTTAATACCTTAAACGAAAAAGGCATAAACAATTTGGCGCCAACCATGGGGACAACAATAAGATGTGACCACGATCTTATCTTCCTGTTGTTTTCTCTCTTTCTATTTTCTTGTGATTGCAATGGCACAAAATTGGGTCACCATGCAAGAAGTGATTGATGAACTCAACCGATTCAAGGCCGCCATGGCCGAACCGTAGCAATGTTACATTGCATCTTGCATGGAAAACCAAAGCTTGAAGACAGCTGCTCAACATTCAAAGGGCCTCACTGATGCAACGTCGATAAAGTGCCTAAAATGCCGAATCTAGAAGGTGACGCGTTCAAAACACCAATTGGCGCCGGCTTTCCATTTCAAAATGGAGGCCAAGAAGTTGACGACGACACAATGATGAATATGACGAAGGCGACGCTAGCGGACAATAAAGGCCACATCAGCAAAAATTCACCACTCACGATTGAATTCAACTGCGTCTTCAACAATTAGAGGACGTGATTGTTGGGATCCCTAGCGTCCCCAAGTCTAATGAAGAAGGCGACACCAAATAGCTATGCTGACTCTCCCTTCGCTGACGCAATAACCATAATCGAGGTTCCTAAGCGCTTTTCAGTCCTTTCCATGAAGTTGTATGACCGGACTACATGTTCCAGTGACCATGTCACCCAGTACAAGCAAAAGATGATCACCATCTCCATCCCCCGGAATATGCGCGAAGCACGCATGTGCAAAGGATTCGGATCGACGTTGACAGGACGGGCTCTATAGTGGTTTATCCACCTCAACAATGACTATATCTCTTCTTTTGCACTATTGGTTAACACTTTCAATTTTTCAATTCGCTAGTAGTCGTAAAATGGAGAAACAAACTAGCGATTTACATAGAATTGTTCAACGATCTGATAAATGATTTTGTTCACAGGTTTAACAGGGAAAAAGTATCAATTCAAAACCGTGACATCAAGACAACCATCGATGCGTTTCCTTGTGGACTCGACAAAGAGTCAGATCTCTAGAAAGAACTTACAAAGTATCCTTGCCAAACATTCGAGGACGCCCAGGCTAAGGCGTTGGCACTAGGGCTGTGCACCATCCAAAATCGGACTAGACCGAACTGGAACGGATTTGGACCGAAACCGAAATCGCCATTTTCTCGGACCAGAGACGACCAGAATTATCAGTTCCGGTTTCGGTCCAGACCTGACAGGTCCGGTTTTTGTTGTTATTTGCAAATTCATGTTCTTTTGGCTTTTCTTTTTTTGTATTTTTCCCTTGTATATTCTTCCAAACCATAACATAGTTCATACTTTATACTCCCTCCGTCCTAGAATACTCTTGGCACTTATCAAGGCACGTAGTTTTAGATGATAAGTTGTTATTTGGTTATCAATTGTTATTTTATTGAAAAGTAGATGTGATAGGAGTTAGTAGCTAGTAAAAGTAGTATTATTTTATTTTAAGGAGAGAGAATGTGGGCCATGATTAGAGTTAGTAGGTAGTAGAAGTGATATTATTTTATTTGGAGGAGAGAGAATGTGGGCCAATGGTTAAAAGGTATAATGATTAAAATAATAGTGGGTCATAACTAAAAAATAGAAGTGTGAAGAGTATTCTGGGAGAGATGAAAAAGGAAAGTGTAAAGAGTATTCTAGGACAGAGGGAGTACTAATTTCAGATTTCTCAACACATAGTCATTTGAAATTCACAAAAATAAATGACTTCAAAATTTCAGAATTTACAAAAAAAAAAAAAACGAGAGGAAGTGACACTAGTAGAATAATTGCTTATTGTTGCGGTTGAATTACTGCGGTTTTACGTATACGTAGAAATAGACCGCGTGCGAAAAAAAAATGTCAAAAATAACATATTGCTGCGGTTTTTAGAAATCTAAAAACCGCAGCAATAGATTAAATATTTTTTTTTATTATTCTATTGCTGTGGTTTTTATTAAGGACCGCATCAATAGGTCCTTGGTGAGTATTAAAGCCTGCTAGCCGCTAGGGTTAATAACCCCCTCTCTCTAACCCTAAGGCGTCGTTTCAAGATTTCTAACTTTTACTTTCATACGCTCTCTCCTCTCCCTCTCATACATCAGTTTCTCACGCCTTCCTAACTCTGATATTCGCACTCTCATCTTCTCTCTCCTCTGCCTCTCATACATCAGTCTCTCACGCCTTCCTAACTCTGATATTCGCACTCTCATCTTCTCTCTCCTCTCTTCCTTACTCTTCTCCTCAAGTTTCTCACTCACCTTTAGGGGTGAAAGTTATTCGGATAAAATCCAAAATCCAATCCAATCCAATCCGAATTAGTAATTCGGATCGGATTCGAACTGTGTTCGGATTGGATTCGGATTGATTTTTTTTTGCAAAATTGGATTTTCGGATCGGATTGGATTGAGGGTAATTGGATCCAAAAATCCAATATAACCAAATAGTAATACGTCTTGTATTATGTGCCTGGATTGGGCTTAAGTGCTTAACTGAATTTTTTTTATAAAAAATAAGCCTAGTCCATACCCCAGTAGGCGTAGCACTTCAACCCTTCCCCTAAAACCCTAACATCACTTAATTCCTCATTTCCTAAATCTACTAGGCTGCTGTTGTGCTTAATTTATTTCATCGAAAAACTAAGTTTTAAAAAATCAGATTTTCGGATCGGATCCAATCTAGAGTATGAAAATTCGGATTGGATTGGATCGGATTCAAACTCTAATTGGTTTGGATTCGGATTGGAAAATTAAAATCCAAATTTTGTTCGGATCGGATTGGATTAGACCCTAATCCAAACCGTACACCGAACTTTCACCCCTACTCACCTTTAATCGAGAAACCCGAGATCGGTTGTAGAGTAGATCGGTTTCTTCGAAGGAGAGAGAAGTAGATCGATCATCGTGCGCTCCTCCCCTCTCTTTCTTCTCGTCGGACGATGTCGGCGGTGGTGACAGGTGGTTCGTATACAAAACAATCAAAACAGATCTGATAATTTACTTTGATTTTATATTTTTTACATTTTTTGTAATTGGTTGTTTGTTTTGTTTGTGTTTTGGAATTTTGATCAGTTTTTGTTATTTCTGTTTCTTAGATTGATTTTTATATCTTTCTCAATTATTTTATTCTTTTCTGATATTTAGTTGCGTTGTCTTCGCTTTTTCCTTTTCATTTTATGTGTGTGCAGAACTTGATGACAATTAATGTTATCTGTATTTTTTGCATTTTTACCCTTCAAATTTGATGGCAAAGAGTAAAAAAAATTTTTTTTTTTTACCTGTACCAGTACCTATTGCTGCGGATCCTACTGAAAACCGCAGCAATATGCTTCATTTTTTTTATTAATAAACATACCAATTGTGCGGTTTTTGTTGGGAACCGCAACAATAGGTTGCTCTATTGCTGCGGTTAAAAACCGCAGCAATACATAATTACATATTACTGCGCCCATAATTATGCGCTGCTAAAACCGCAGCAATAGGTCACTTAATGACCGCCGCAATAAGCAATTATTCTACTAGTGTAATTACAACTTGCGAGGATGAGAAAGGGTAGAGTGGCGGTAGGACAGGCGCCGGCGCGCGGTGGGTCGGTGGCGTGATAGCTGCCGATGACTTGGTGCCTTGATGGGATAAGAGAAGAGTGAGAGAGAGTGTAATTTGAGAGTTGAGGGTTAAGAATGAAAACCCTTCTTTTTTGCCTTTTGGGACTTGGGTAGTAAATTAGTAATTTAGTAAACTAGTAATAAATCTGATTTTTTTATAAAAAAAATATTGCACAGAAATCCAGCTTGGTCCCGCTCGAAAATTTTGGTTTTGATCGGACCGAGTGAGAAAATCGATTTCCAAAATTCTGAAGACCAGGGACTGGTCCGGTTCCGACTTTTTTCCCAGTCCGGTCGGATACTGCTCACCCCTACGTTGCACAAATCCATCTTGAGGAAGACATACAGTCAGGTATCATTAATTCATTACATTCTCTTGGCAATGTTGTTAAATGGCCTTTCAGGAACGACAAACTAACATCACGATGAGATAAATCCAATATGGTGTTAATTCCATGGTGACCATGGAAACAACATCGATGAATGCGTGGTACTGCGTAGGAGGGTTGTAACACCCGACCCATACGGAGTCGAGTATATTGTCACCAATGCGCATCCAAGGCCAACAACTGTCCTCAATAACCAACACAAGTTCTTCCGGCGCATTTTATCCTCACTCATGCGCACCCTGAAAAACTTCCCAGGAGGTCACCCATCCCTGGACTACTCCCAGCTAAGCACGCTTAACTGTGGAGTAGCTATGGAAATGAGCTCTATAAAAGAAAGATGCATCTTGTTGGAATGTGTAGCCTGCTAAATCCCTTTAAAGAAATCATGAAGGGTATTACATACACCCCCACTTGAGGACAGTAACGCCCTCATTGCACCTGAGGACTCCACATATTCGGCCACAACGACTTGTGGGTTGCCCCAGCCTGGAAACTAATCACATATTCAACCGCAGCCGGTGATATAGCCCCGGAATCCTCCCCCAATAGGCGACTAACCTTGGATTAATTATCCACACGATTAGCACACTGTCGCAAGGTTGCTCTGATACCATTTGTAACACCCAACCCATTCAAAGTCGTGTATATTGTCACCAATGCGCATCCAAGCCAACAACTATCCTCAATAACCAACACAAATTCTTCCGGCGCATTTTATCCTCACTCATGTGCACCCTGAGAAACTTCCTAGGCTGTCACCCATCCCTATACGACTCCCAGCCAAGCATGCTTAACTGTGGAGTAACTATGGAAATGACCTCTCTGAAAGAAAGATGCATCTTGTTGGAATGTGTAGCTTGCTAAATCCTTTTAAAGCAATCATGAGGGGGCATTACAGGGGTAGTACACCTTCTCCAGGAAGCACACTTGAAAAACTTGCTTATGTACAAGGGGAAGGACACCATGTCTAAGGCATCAAGCCAACGTCAACCCCCATCGACGCCAACACATGTAAAACTAATTAATGTCATCGGTGGTGGCTCAGATATTTATGGAATGACCTATTCTGCAGCTAAAAGACGTGCTAAAGATGTCGAAAGTGTAACTTCCCGACCACTGGTTCACCATTTAAGACGACTTAATTAGTAGCGAAACACGTATTTGGTCGAGGCATTACTGCCGCACCTCCGGTTAAGAAGGTACAAGGCTACAGTCATATAACATATTTAAAAATTGTGAGACATAATTGTGATAAAGTAAACAACATATATTATATTAAAGCTGATAACGTTAACGTTACTTGATATAACAACGATAACTTATATTAAAGTATATTATCTTACATTCTAGTTAAGTTAACCTTACAAGTTAATATCACTACTATTAGATGATTTTATAAGGTGGTAGTCCTTGCCACTACGCAGTACCATCATCCCCAACAGTACCTAAAACATAAATACAAAACGTTATGAGTCGAGGCTCAGCAACAAAATACTCTAGCAACGTAAATTCATTTCAATTCATTTTATTTGCAAACAGAGGGAAATAATAATTCAAGCATTTAAGAAAACAACGTTGATTCAGTTTACTTTAATAATCCATAATTCCATTTCATTAGTTTATACTCTAGTTGCTGTACATCAGCCAGTGCTGGGACGTCCCCCAGTATGTGTATGCACCATTGTGCAAGGGCCTGGGCCCCGGGCATTACCCTACACCAGTAAACAGTAGTGGACTAGTGCCCCATTAAATAGTAACGGGCTAGTGCCCTATTAAACAGTACGGTACGTGCATGACCTTCAGTCAGTCAGTGGATACAACCAACCAGTTCTTTCACTTTAATTTATCATGTTACATTTCTTTTACTTGAACAGTAATCTGTATACTTCAGTAACTCAATAACTTTTAGTCTTTCAGTAATATCTAATAATCAGTATCATTTTCAGTGATCAGTGATTATTATATATCATTTTATGGAATCATATGAATCTCTGAATACTAAATCAAAACATGTATAAATATAATCCCGCAACTCATAAACACATGTTCATAGATAAACCATCATTTCAGTTGTATATTATAATTTCAGAAAAACATTTCAAGGGAATTGCGGGTACTAGCAGTAGTTGTTACCTCGATTGCAGTGCAATAATATCCCTTTTACGCTTTTGAGGTCGTCCATACTGAGCTACGAGGAACGAGTTCTTTTTAAGTTTTAAAACGAGCGTTTAATAAGTTAGTAACTAATTGGAATGTATTACTAGTATGGTTTCTAGTTTAGAGGATTATTTATATAAGTTATAAAGTTGGACTTATTTAGCATTTACGTGGCAAATACTTTATATACTTAACATTTAATATTATAATAATTTATACGGAACCTTTTTATACTTATTTCTTGAAAATACGTGGATAGTACTTAGAAATCAAATTAAAAATATTATCCATAATATGATCATATTGTTATATTACAAGGTTAGAATCATCAATTAAACTTGTTTAAATGAGCTAGTTATTAAGATTATGAATAGTCATGATTTTAAACTAGTTTAAGAATAAATGTTAAACATGTTATAACTTAAATAATCTAGAACATGGTAACCTATATTTTTTTTTCCTAAGTAATTTTATTAAACCAATTATGAACATATATTAATATTCAGGTTACTTAGAAGTACATCATGAATACTAAATTTTGGAACCTATATTATTATAAGTAAATTTTATAATCATTATCGAGTGCAAAATATCGAAAAATAAGAAGTGTTGCAAATAGGCTCATCAATAGCTTTGTCAAATGTACTTCTTTCAAAACCTTTAACCTTTGAACCCAAAACTCCAACTTTAACCAAACGACCTTGATCTCCATAGCCAAAAATCATTACAAGCCAAATCATATATCTGATAAACCTTCTCATAAATAACCGATAACCATATCGCATCCCAATAAACCATAAAAGACAAACCAAAGCCCGCTAGGTCGAAAACCCATAAGGGCGACTTAGGCAAAAGTCAGGGCATCTTCTCATTCATTAGCCTGAACTATGAATAATGGTCTGATTCTACTAAAGATATGTAGGAAACTTCACCCTGAGGTCCGACCGCTTTAAACCAAATCAAACCTGCATCATTATACACCCTTGCCAAAGACCTCTTCCAAATCAATGCCTAATTCATTGCAAACGGCTCCAGGCATCGGCCACCAATTAAAATGTTAAGAGCTACGACTGGCCTGATTCCATCATGGATACATAGGCAACCTCTTTTGATGTCCGACCATTTTAATTCAAAAGAAAAATATTTTTTAAAGGCTCCCTTAGGCCCATGAGAAAAGCGCCATCTCCCAAATCATGAATTTTAAATGCTCATCCCTAACCTTAGAACTAGACTGGGATTTGAACCTGCGTCATTAGCCTACCTTATTGCGTGAGTCAATACATTATGGCTCCGCCTTTTTCTTATTTTTATCCCCTGCCGTTTTCTGAACTACATTATCACCTTCTAAGCCATCCTTAGCATAACCTTTCAACACTCAGCGCTATAACCGCGCCTCATCCTTTGAGTGTTCCTTTATCTTGGCCAAATTCTCTTCTCTTTTCGCTTTAGGAACCCTAAATGGAATCTTTGGTCGAGACTTTCACTAAGCGTGACAAGATATCTTCAAAATCAAGCAATCAAATTGGATACTTCATCAACTCCTTCTTACTAGGGGCTTCATCAGTGATCCACACAGAAAATTATAGGCTCCAAGTCTAGGCCTATTGTGATAAGGACTTCATTACGAGTCCATACATGAAATCTTGGGTTTTAAACCCACACTGATACAAGATCGAACTACTTTATGGGCTCACTTAGGCCCTTGGCATACAAAACTTGAAGCATATACAACTCAAGCGCTACGAAAACTCGTTTTATAACGTTATTTCAAATCGAACATAATCTATTAACTGAATAGATGATCCGTGGGGACTTCCCATTTCTCCTCTTTCATAGGCTCCATATGTACCTTGATAAGGACTTCATTGCGAGTCCATACAAAAGATCGTGGGCTCCAGACCCATACGAGAAAATAATACGAAATCCTAAATGTTTTATGGGCTCACTAGGCACATTACAACTACAACACATTTTGAATCAAGCATAACCTACATAGATCATCCTTTGGGGCTTCCCATTTCTTCTCTTTAGAAAACTATTTGCTGAAGGAAAAATTGAGCTTCTAAAAGAACGATAAAGCATCGTATTTCTGCATTAGCATTAGCATCATATCTCTGCATTAGTGTCATACCTCTGCATTAGTGTCATGTCTCTGCATTTGCATTACATATTTGCATCATCTAAGCATTGTGTAAACCATTGCATCCTTCGTCCTTAGCCATAGGATTCTAGCGTAAGTCATGGAGTCGCACACGTATGCACACACGACAGCACCTTTTAGTCTAGAGTATTAGATGTCGCTCTTTATAGGTCAAGTCATTTCCTATCTATACACTAGCACCCACATCACGGGACATATGCATGTCCCCTAATTATTTATTTGCATATCTGTGTATTATTTGCATTTACAGGTATCTAGCGTTGAACAACTCTATAAGAGTTATAAGCACAGCCCTGGAGCGGGATGCATGTAATCCCCCACAATTTTATGAATTTTATAAATATATTTAAAATATATTTATAAGTATTTTTAGTATTTAAATAATTAAATTCTTGAGTATTAACTATTTTAAAGTCAATGATCATTTAATATTTTAGATAGTCAAAGTATTTAAATTATTTTTAACATGGACTTTGAGAGTCAACAATTAATTTAAATAAGTTTGAGTAGTAGTACAAATGATTTTAATATTGGGTTAGAGGATCCCAAACCTTTTGTAGCCTTTTCATGTTGTCATGTTTTATTAAACTAAACAAGCAAGCTCATTAGCCTTTGGACTTTAATGGAAACCTATAAATACACTACTCCCTCACAAATTTTGCCTCTCATTAAACAGGTAAGCCCTAGACCCTAATTTTCTCTCTCTCTCTCTCTCTCACACGACCCTCTCTCTCTCTTCTCTCTCTCTCACCCGGTTTTCTTTCTCTCTCTCTTTTCTCTCGGCTGCCGCCACCTCCGGCCGCCGCCACCTCCGACGCCCGGCACCACAGCCAGCCGGCGCCCCCTCCTCCTCGGTCGCCCTTTTGTGTCCTCTCTTTTCTTTTGGTTTATTTCCTCTTTTTTTCTTATTATTATTTATGATGATTAATTGTTTTCATGTTTTAAGTATTGTTTTATTGAATTATAGTTTAAAGTTTGTATCATTAGCTATTTTTATATTAATTTCAGATTATATAATAAGTTTAGTGAAGTAAATAAATTTCTGATTTAGTATATATGTTTAAATTGGATTTTTAAACATGTAAGCATGGAATATTCAGTGTTTTTAAGAGTGAAAACTATAGTACTATATTATAGTTTATAAAAATTGAGTATTTTAATCTTTAGAACAATTTTAAAGTAAGTTTAAAAGAGTTTTAAATAAGTTATACCTTGCTGGAATTTTTATTGGTGTACTTATAGTGGAAATTTTATTATTTGGTAGGAGGAGATTTCACCTTGAGTGAGTTCTAAGTTGTGAAAGTGGCCTTCCGTATTGTTTACACAAGGTACGTACATGTCTATGTGTTTTTAGACTAATATCATGTCCTAAGGTTAGGAATGTGATAAGAGGTTTTTAGTGTGTCGTTAAGGCACCAAAAATCGCTTTCCAAACAATATTTATAACTCCTAACAAGCAATTACTAAGAACGTAGTAAAGGCAAGTCAATGGTCGATCCACAGGGAAATTGGGATTAATCAAAGTCTATTATGTCTAAATTACCTAATTGAAGGGTTTTGGGGGGTTTTGAATGATTTTTGTAACAACTAAAACAAACTATTATCAAAGAACTAGCAAATAGTATGAGATGAAAATATGAATAAGGAAGACACTAGAGTTAAGATTACTAGTATGGATCAAAGTGGACAACGTTTATTAATGCAATTGTGAATTAAATGTGACAATTAGGCAAGGTTTAGTTTTCCTCTAAAATACCCGAGTCATCTCTCGAATGGTCCTCGAGAATGATCGCTTAATCAATCAACTAAATCCTCTCTCGAATGGTCTTTAGTCAATTGATTAAGAGATCCAATGAATTTGGAAAACCCCTAATATAGGATCCCCTTAATTTCTACCCAATATCTTGGCCTAGAAATTAAGTTGATTCATGGGGATGATAAAAGAATTCATAATTCAATTAAGAACATTTGAAATCAAAATACCAAAGCACAAATGTGATCAATATCTATCCTAAGGCCTCAAAACACCAAGATCAATGCATAAACGTCTTTAAATCATCACAATCACATTAACAATACATTTAAACTCTAATCCATACTTTCACCCTAACCCTAGATGGGAAACTACTCACTAATCATGGATTCTAAGCAATAAAACATGAAATCTATAACTAATCTAGGGCTAAACATGATTAAGAGATAATTAATCTAGTGAAAGTAACAACTATGGAACTATAATAAAGTAGATCTAATAAAAAGGAAGAACAAATAATAGCAACGAAAAGAGATAATAAAAACTGAAACTTTGAAATTAAATCGAATAAAAGTACCTTCAATGTTGTAGAAATCACAAACTATAATCTACGAATCTCAAATCTTGATAAAAAACTAAGTGTTTATCTCTCTAATATGAACCCTAATAATATTCTCTAAACTCTAAAATAAAGCATAAGTTCAAAATAATAACCTCTATTGTTTTTAATAGCCACGAGCATTACAAATTTCTGGCGGAAAAAGGTGGTGCGGGCGCACCAATGAAGTGGTGCGGGCGCACCAAGGCTACTGATTCTTGTGGCCAAACTTCGCAGGAATGGTGCGGGCGCACCATGAAATTGGTGCGGGCGCACCAGAGTGGTGCGGGCGCACCAAAATCAGGTGCGGGCGCACCATTTCTTCTGCTCTGGTCGGACAGTTCAACTTAAAACATGCATAACTCTTTCATTTTAGATCCAAATTAAGCTTATGACCAGTCGTTGGAAAGCTATTGAAACAAGCTTTCACCTCCAACTGGAATTTCCTTCATCCGATTTGTTGTTTGAAAGTTATATCCATTTAAAGTTCTATGTTCAAGATTCTATTGCGCAATGTGCTCCTTTGTGCGAGCGAACATGGGGCATGGTGCAAGCGCACTATTTCTCAACGTGTGCTCTATTTTCATTGCTTCCTTTGCCAACTCTACAATGCGTAGCCATGTTAGTAGTTCCACCTATATTAAGAACATGGCAAAACAGTGTGAAAGCAAATGTACTAGAAATTCATTCAAAAATGAATGAAAATCTAGCAAAATGTCACTATGATCAAGAATGATCAAGTGAATGAAATAAAAGGGCAAAGGGAGAAGAATGAGGGAAGAAAGGGGAGAAAGAGGATCAAAATGAGCTAAAAGGAGTCCATAAAGTACATTTGAAATGCACTTATCAAACTCCCCAAGCTTAGCATTTTACTTGTCCTCAAGTAAACCAAGAATGAGAAAAAGAAAGAGATGAAGTGAACCAGAGGAAAAGAAAAACCATGCAACAAACTAACCTAAATGCTCTATAAGCAAAGCTACAAACATGACATGCAAGCTAAATGAGTTCATAACAAGATTTAGGCGACCAACCAAACACAAGAGGGAAGATGATTAGGAAGCACAAAAGTGACTCAAGGGATTCAATCCACCGATCAACCGAGTCTCCTTGAAAAATAGGCTTTCTAAAAGTGATTTCTCACTCCTCTCCACTTCCAAGTCCCGAATTTGACTCCCCCCTAGGGATGCTCAACCATAGTAGCTCGCCTCTACCACATTTTGATGACCCTCATCATGACTTGCACAAAATCTCACCCGCCACTACTAATTGACCAAGTCCAATCTAGAAGTCAAAAGGGACTTTATTAAGGTTATAACGGGGCTAGGTTAAAGGTGTTGATATCAATTTAGGAATGTGGTGCAAAAAGGGTAAAGTGGAGTACACACTAGGGGGTTAAAACTCCCCCAAGCTAGTCCAAACACCAACTCGAATCAAAATCTCACACATCTTTGATTCTCACTTTGATTTTTACTTTTTGAACACATTTTTTTTCTCAACAATTTGCTCTTTCTTTCTTTTCAATAGAAATCCAAATGAAGCACTAAGAGCATTCTTTCTTTCTTTTATTTCTTTTTTTCTTTCCTTTCTCACAATTTTCCTCAACTTTTGCAATTATACACGCACATTAATTTACTTTCAACCAAATACTTAGTATCAAAACAACTCAACTCAACACAATCTAGACATGTACTATACTTTGGGGAAAGTTTGGCCATGACTTATTACGAGGGTTAAGCAAAAATAGGATAGAAAGGCTCAAATGGGTTGAGAAGCGGATAATTATGCCGGTATAAAAGCTTTTTGGCTTTTGAACTCCTAATTCTAGCAAAATGAAACGCCCTAAATCATCCTTCTATAGGCTCGGTCTTATGCAATCTTGGGGAGCTAAAATGCAAGTCACAAGTTAGGCGATCAATGGTGAGGGTTGTAAATGAGTCTTACGAGGTTTGTAGCCCTCCTTCGGGGTTCATTGCACAAGGGATAAGGCAATCCAAGTAACCAACTCGCCTAATTTCAAAAAGACTCTACCAAAAGTTACCGATCTCAAAGATCACCTAAAGTCACAGCAAGGCTTCCAAAATCATCAAGTCAAATGCAAAGAAGGTCTTCCAATCAAGTTATGAACACTCTTAGCAACATATCATGCATGAAACCAAACAACTCTAAATGTAGAAAAGAAAGAAAAAAAAAAATATTTTTGTGGTTTTTTTTTATGCAAACCTAACATGCAAAAGCACTAAAAAGAACATAAATACAAAGGGGATGAAGAAAATGTTGAGATGGAGAGAACACATGCTAACTCCCCCAAGCTTAATACAAACTCCGTCCTCGGAGTGTACAAGCAAAGAGAAAGTAAGGGATGAGGTAAGGGCACAAAGTCAAGCAAAAATCCTAACCAAGTAAGATAAGGAGAAGGGTCTCAGAATACCTGCCAAAAAGAGCTCTTTTAGGATCATTATCTAGACCTTACCACTAAATAATTTGACAAAGATCTCAATAGTTTGTCATAAGCATTAGCACACATTTCACAGTGGATCAAATAGGTATGACATAAACAAAGAGTATGCACAAATTTCAATAAGTCTATATGCTTACCAAGTGATGAGTGTCGAAAATAATGAAATTTCCGAGAGAATCCTGGAAAGTATGAAGAACAAACATCAAAATTCAAATAAAAAGAACAAAACAATGAGTTCTCCTTTTGATGGTCCTTGCAACTTTTAAGCTCGATCCCGTCCTCTATGAATTCCATTTGAGTCTTGTGAAGGTTTGAAGAGGACAAAGGCTCTTCCAATGATGAAACTTTGAGGAGAGGGAATAAGATGGGGAAGGAAGGAACTAAGTCGAGTTTCCTTGAAAAGGGAATATGAAGAGGACGAGTAGAAATAAAAGTCTTATCAATTACTTCTTCAACATCATTAGACTCTATAGTGTAAGCTTTCTCAACAAATGATTCCTCTACTACGGGGTTCTCATCCATATCCCAATCATCATCATCTTCATTGATTATAGTCATGCAAGAGTGATTTTGATTATTGATAATTCGACCCAAAGTTTCGATTGATCTTTTGCTAGATTCGACAAAGTTTTCCATCATAGAATCACACCTCTTTAACAAGCACATATTTTCTTTGAGTGAATCAAGAATTTCAGAATATATATGTAGTTCACAACTAGAGACATCTTCTAAATTTGAGAAAGTAGTATTTCCATGGTCCCACTCATAAGTGTCTCTAGATAGCCACCCAAAGAAACCCCATGCTTCATCAAAGTGTTGGCATCGAAATTCACCATTAAACATAGATCCACCAATTCTCTTGTATGCATATTTAAACCCTCATACATCACCTCACACATCTCCCAAATCTCAAGTCTATACTTAGATAGAAGAGTGTTCTCAAATCTCTGATAATAATTCCAAAATGGTTCATCCTCATATTGAGGAAAAAAGAAGTTTGCCATTTTTTTTTTGGAATTCTCATAAAAGAAAAAAAAATTATATACAAATTCCTAGACTCATATAAACAACACTACCACATGAAATAAAACAAAATAAAATAAATAAGCCAATAAAAAAAGTAAAAAAAAAAAAAAAAATCAATTAAGCGATTTCAAACTTAAAAGAACTTCAATCAATAGCACAATTTCCCCGGCAACGGCGCCATTTTGATAAGAGGTTTTTAGTGTGTCGTTAAGGCACCAAAAATCGCTTTTCAAACAATATTTATAACTCCTAACAAGCAATTACTAAGAACGTAGTAAAGGCAAGTCAATGGTCGATCCACAGGGAAATTGGGATTAATCAAAGTCTATTATGTCTAAATTACCTAATTGAAGGGTTTTGGGGGGTTTTGAATGATTTTTGTAACAACTAAAACAAACTATTATCAAAGAACTAGCAAATAGTATGAGATGAAAATATGAATAAGGAAGACACTAGAGTTAAGATTACTAGTATGGATCAAAGTGGACAACGTTTATTAATGCAATTGTGAATTAAATGTGACAATTAGGCAAGGTTTAGTTTTCCTCTAAAATACCCGAGTCATCTCTCGAATGGTCCTCGAGAATGATCGCTTAATCAATCAACTAAATCCTCTCTCGAATGGTCTTTAGTCAATTGATTAAGAGATCCAGTGAATTTGGAAAACCCCTAATATAGGATCCCCTTAATTTCTACCCAATATCTTGGCCTAGAAATTAAGTTGATTCATGGGGATGATAAAAGAATTCATAATTCAATTAAGAACATTTGAAATCAAAATACCAAAGCACAAATGTGATCAATATCTATCCTAAGGCCTCAAAACACCAAGATCAATGCATAAACGTCTTTAAATCATCACAATCACATTAACAATACATTTAAACTCTAATCCATACTTTCACCCTAACCCTAGATGGGAAACTACTCACTAATCATGGATTCTAAGCAATAAAACATGAAATCTATAACTAATCTAGGGCTAAACATGATTAAGAGATAATTAATCTAGTGAAAGTAACAACTATGGAACTATAATAAAGTAGATCTAATAAAAAGGAAGAACAAATAATAGCAACGAAAAGAGATAATAAAAACTGAAACTTTGAAATTAAATCGAATAAAAGTACCTTCAATGTTGTAGAAATCACAAACTATAATCTACGAATCTCAAATCTTGATCAAAAACTAAGTGTTTATCTCTCTAATATGAACCCTAATAATATTCTCTAAACTCTAAAATAAAGCATAAGTTCAAAATAATAACCTCTATTGTTTTTAATAGCCACGAGCATTACAAATTTCTGGCGGAAAAAGGTGGTGCGGGCGCACCAATGAAGTGGTGCGGGCGCACCAAGGCTACTGATTCTTGTGGCCAAACTTCGCAGGAATGGTGCGGGCGCACCATGAAATTGGTGCGGGCGCACCAAAATCAGGTGCGGGCGCACCATTTCTTCTGCTCTGGTCGGACAGTTCAACTTAAAACATGCATAACTCTTTCATTTTAGATCCAAATTAAGCTTATGACCAGTCGTTGGAAAGCTATTGAAACAAGCTTTCACCTCCAACTGGAATTTCCTTCATCCGATTTGTTGTTTGAAAGTTATATCCATTTAAAGTTCTATGTTCAAGATTCTATTGCGCAATGTGCTCCTTTGTGCGAGCGAACATGGGGCATGGTGCAAGCGCACTATTTCTCAACGTGTGCTCTATTTTCATTGCTTCCTTTGCCAACTCTACAATGCGTAGCCATGTTAGTAGTTCCACCTATATTAAGAACATGGCAAAACAGTGTGAAAGCAAATGTACTAGAAATTCATTCAAAAATGAATGAAAATCTAGCAAAATGTCACTATGATCAAGAATGATCAAGTGAATGAAATAAAAGGGCAAAGGGAGAAGAATGAGGGAAGAAAGGGGAGAAAGAGGATCAAAATGAGCTAAAAGGAGTCCATAAAGTACATTTGAAATGCACTTATCAGAATGATATAGTATCATGTGTAGGAAACTATTTATATAGTTCATATGTGGCTTATATATAAGTGGATTTGCATGTTTTATACTGTTGTGTGAAGCATGTTGCCTATTATGAAGTATTACATGTTTTTATGTGGGTCTGGAACGTTTAATTTATTAATTCATATGAGAGATTAATTAATGTATTATTTATTGGATCATGAAATGTATCATGTTGTTCCCTTGAATTTACAATATTATTTACTTTATACGGACTGTGGGCCTTATTTAGTAAAGTTGGATATTTACCTATTGGCAGGTTGGTTGGTTGTTGATTTAAGTCAACAAATAAAGGTTGGTTGGTTATTGATCTTAGTCAATAAAAATGGGATTAATTCTGGGTCAATTGAGTTGTATGATCACAATTTTTAATCCTAAGATAAAATTGGAGTCTTGTGTATTCATGTTATTTGTGTTGGTTGTCTTATTGTTGGAGTCTCAATATCCAACAAAATATTAAAACTTAAAGTGAAAAGTGAATAGCAATAAGCTTTAGACTAGTGCACGTCTGAAGTATTGGACAACTATGAATTGGAGTACATGGTAGTAGCCCATGACTTTCCTTGGGGCCGGATTGATCACCGTGTCCTATTTTTTATTTACCTAGTACCTCGATATCGTTGGTCGCGGGAGTACGGAGTCGCGCCCGTACTTCGTCTTCTAAATTGAAGACAAGGTTTGGTTGGACAACTCTATCAATTGACTATTCAAATTTATTAATAAAATAATATGTTGGTTTTGTGGAGTCATGTTCAGTCTAGGGTGTCGTATGTTTTATTATGTTATTATTTATCCATGTTTTAATGCTTATTGGTATCATGTTAGGTTATGTGTTTTATTTATTATGTATGTACTCAGCTTTGTTGATTACGTGCTTTTCTGTGTGTCGATCATGGTTGTGCCTTATTGATCCTGTAATGACCCCATTTGGCGAGCAGTCTTTCAGGATCAATATAGTATCGACCATTCCAGGTTTGAAGATGATGCATCCATTGGGATTTTGGGAGACAGTTTGGAGAGACTGTGTTTTGGCCTCTTTTTAATACTCTTTATACTTTTGGTTTACTTATGTTTCAATGGTTTTACCTTTTATGTTTGGTTTGACTTTGGTTTTATTTTGGAGTTGACTTTATGGTTGACTTAATTTGAGAACACTATGGTTCTTATACATTAACTTATCTTTTAAATTTAATTAATGATTTCAAGTACTTTATTTATTTTCCGCTACAAAATTCTGAGTAAGACAATACGTTATCACACGGGCTATAATACCTTGGTGATTCTCTATGTTTTGTGGGAAAAAGGTAATTTATAAATTAGAGAATTGTCGGGGAGTTACAAAGTGAAATCTTGGAGCTTAGGTTCTTATTGGCCTCTCGTGCAAATCAATTTTTTAAGGCGCCTAGTTATTTAAAAAGAATTTCCAAAGAAATCAAGCTCCTACATATTCATTGTTCTTAAATCACTTTTGATGAATTCGAAACATTTTTTTTAAGGGATCGAAAATTTTTGGTTTGAAATTTTTTTTTAGTCGAATATTTTTTGGTGTTTTCACCATATACCCCTGACTAATTATTTTTTGCACCGTATACCCTCGCAAGTTTCCAAATTCACCATATACCCCTCACGTTTCAAAAAATACATCAACATGCCCTTATGACTAACGGTGTTAGACTTCCGTTAGTCATTAGGACCTAATCCTCCCCTAACCCTAATTAACTAACCTAAATCAAACCCTAATTCCAACCCTAACCCTAATCTAATACACTAACTTGGGCCCTAACCCTAACCACTAACTTGGGCCCTAACCCTAACCACTAATTTGGGCCCTAACCCTAACCACCCCTTACCCCACTGCACCACCACCCCGTCACCACCACCCCCGTCACCACCACCACCCATCCCCTTCCCCGCCGACCCCCCCTCCTTCCCCCGCCGACCCCCCTCCCCTTCCCTCGTCACCACCACCACCCTCCCCTTAACCCGCTAACCCCCCCCCCCTCCCCTTCCCTCGTCACCACCACCACCCCTCCCCTTCCCCGCCGAACCCCCTCCCCTCCCCCCCCTCGCCGCGAACCCCCTCCCCTCCCCTTCCCCTGGCTAATCAGACCCCCCCCTCCCCTTCCCTGCCGCTAACCGAACCCCCTCCCTCCCTCCCTCTCATGCGCCGCGAACCACGCTCCCCTCCCTTCCCCTGCTGCGCGAACCCCCCTCCCGCCCCCTTCCCTCAGTCGCGAACCCCCTCCCGGCCACCACGCAACCCGGATGCGCGAAAAATCAAACCCCCCTTCATGCGTTTTTTTGTTCTTCTCCTGGCGAGTTTACGGGGAGGGGAATTTGTGTCGGGAGATGTGAGGGGGTGGGGGGGGAGGGGCCGTGGGGGAGTGGGGAGGGTGGTGGGGGGGAGGGGCTGCGCGGAGTGGGGAGGGGGGGGGCTTCGGGGTGGTGGGGATGGGGGTGGGCTTCGGGGTGGTGGGGTAAGGGGGAGTGGGTGGGCTGTCGGGGGGTAAGGGTGGGGGAGTGGGTGGGGTAAGGGGGGGGAGGGGTGGTTAGGGTTAGGGTATTAGATTAGGGATTAGGGTTAGGGTTTGGCATAGGTTTAGGGTAGTTAATTAGGGTTAAAGGGGGGATTAGGGGTTAATGACTAACGGCGTTAGCCTTCCGTTAGTCATAAGGGCATGTTGATGTATTTTTTGAAACGTGAGGGGTATATGGTGAATTTGGAAACTTGCGAGGGTATACGGTGCAAAAAAAAATAGTCAGGGGTATATGGTGAAAAAACCGAATATTTTTTTATATTTTCTTATTTTCAGTAGTTAATTTAATTTCGAAAATTTATTTAGTAAGTCCGGAATTTTTTTTTATTTTTTTTTATTTTTTTTCGGCATTATGTTCTTTTTTTTTCATTTGAAAATTTCGTGCTTCGAAAATTATATCTATGAATTTAGTTTTCATCTTATTTACTTTATTAAAATTTTGAGAGATGGGTAGAATAGGAAGGGCATATAGGATAGAAATATTATATGTATGCATTTAAATGTTATGTTCAGTCTGGTCAGTGTCTACAAGTCTGTTTAATCTGTTCAGTTATTTTTAGTCTGAATGTCTATTCAGTGCCTACTCGTCTGAAGTGTTGTGTCATGCTTATTTGCCTGAATACTTGTTCAGTGTTTTTCTTCCCTGCTTAGCTGTTTGATGTTGGCTTTAAATTATTTATTTACTTGCATGTTATTTATTGTTGGGGATATACGCTAAGTGAGAGTATTATTTATTATAGATGTCGTGTTCAGACGTAAATGGACCCTTAGGGATGACTGATATTAAAGCTGACCGAGTGGGATGCTACTCCAATCGTATTGTGATTAGTGATGATGAGTCTGACGTGGCTGACAGTGAGAGCTATACCAGTTTAGACCTTGATATGCGACGTATCTTGAAAGTAGGTATCCCTGATAGCGATGATGAAGTAATTCGAGAATTTGAGACCATGCTAGGGAACAAGCCCGAAAGCATATTTATGCAGCTACTTGGAGATCTTATTTGGATAGTGATAGTGATACAAAGTTGGAGGAAGATGAACCTCAACCCAAAAGCATTAAAAGGTCGACTCGAGCTGAAGAGCCAAATTATCATTGTGCTATTGAAGACATTGAAGATTTTGAAGATGAGACATTTACTCTAGAGAAGTACAAGGAAGATAAAGATAGGAATGATGATGTTACTCCATAGAGTTATTTATTCATGTTCTGAGATTAGTTTAGTTGAAAAAGTAGCTAAGTTACAATATTTTAAATTTTTTTTAGTATCTTTACTTTGTTGAGGAATAAGTTTGAAAATTTTGGATTGGAGAAATATTATTATTGTTTTTGAGGAATAAAAGTAATTATTTAGTTACTCGAGTTGAGCAAGAATTTATTTTAGTACGCGAATGGGAAATATGTTATTTAGTTATTGTGATTGATTTTGTTTGATCCTTATGTGATTATTGATGTGAATAATTATACATAAGTGAATACATGATTGTTTATGGTTTATAGTGATGGACTTAGTGCTATTATAATTCCATTGAATTTTATTTTGATGCGATCTTGTATGATCAAATCAATTTGATGCCTTCGTTGTGAATGGCAAGTAGTTGTGAATCGAAACCTAAAACAGACCTACGTTAAATTTCAGGTCACGAAGTAGAATGTCGAACAACGATGTCGTTTTAGCTTATGATATCCGCCTTTTGGCTGAGAGATTAACTCAAGAAAGGACAGAGCATCCTGATCCTATGGGGGCATGTTCGAAAAGTTAGCTAAGATTAAGCCCCCATTCTTTAAGGGGCACCCTACTTTCTTAGAGAGCTGGATTAGAGAGTTTGACAAGATATTTGAGGCTGTGAATTGCCCTGAGGCGATGAAAGTGGGTCATGCTGTGTTGTACTTGAAAGATGAAACCGATTTGTGGTGGAAGGAGAATGGGAATAGGATTAGTGCTGAGGAAGGTTTCAATTGGGATTCTTTTACTACTGCTTTGAGAGGAAAGTTTTACCCTGCCTTATGAGGAAGCAAAAGGCTCAAGAGTTCATAGCCCTTAGGATGGGGAGTATGACTATTTCTGAGTAGTACAACAAGTTCATAGCGTAGTCTAGATTTGCACCTGAGGTTGTAGCGACCGAAGAACTGAAAGCTCAGAGGTTTGAGCAAGGACTGACTGAAGAGATTCAATTGGGATTAGGAGGCTAGACCTTCACATCCCTAGATATTGTTTATGGGAGAGCTGCCCGTATTTATGGACTGTAATCGAGGCGTGATAAGAAGAATGCTGTGATAGGTGAGAAAAGGAAGGATTTCAATGCTAGTGGAAATCAAGGAAGATTTAGGAGAAATAGGAATGGGAATGGAAATTTCCAAGGGAGAAGTGGCCGGGGTTTTAATGGTAAGGCCCAGTCTGAGAGAAGTTACAATTGTAAGAGGTGTAACAAGAATCATCCTAGTAAAGACTGCAAAGGAGAGCTAGTGACTTGTCATTACTGTCAGAAGAAGGGCATAGGGAATTCGAGTGTTTCACCAAGCAGAAGAGAGAACAGAATGGTAATAGGAACGGTAGTCAAGGAAGGTCTGGGTACAATCACGCGAGCAACCAAGGGTCGAAGCCTATGGGATCGCAGAATGGTCAAGGAAGCTACGGAAAGCCTGCTAATGGGAACAACAACAACAACAATAACGACAACAACCAAAGGAAAGCTCCGGGAAAACTGTTCGTGATGAGTCGCAATGAAGCTGAAAAGTCTGCCGATGTAGTTTCTGGTACTTTTTCTATTAAATCCGTTATAGTTAAAGCGTTATTTGATTCTGGAGCGACCTATTCATTTATTTCTTCGTCCATCGTAAAGAGTTTGGGGTTGGTAAACTACGAAGTGATTGACTTGCCCATAAGTATACCTACTGGAGAAGTTATAAGTTGTACTAAGATGTATAGAGACTTACCTTTAAAGATAGGAGAGTGTGTCTTTCCTTTTAATCTTATAGAATTCAATTTGGAGATCTAGACGTCATTTTGGGAATCAATTGGTTAGGTTCCTACAAGGCCAAGATAGATTACGAAGCTCATAAGGTAGTATTGAAGAGTCCTTTAGGAAAGTCAACTTCATATCGATGATTTGGGATACCAAAGAGTTTTGGCATTATTTCCGCAATGCAAGTGAAGAAGTTAATAAAGAAGGGGTGTGAGTTGTTCTTCTGTAGTGTGCGAGATGTGAGCAAAGAAGTTGAATTAAGGATTGAGGATGTATCGATTGTGAATGAGTTTATGGATGTGTTTCCAAATGAGATTGCTGGTATGCCACCTAAGAGAGCCGTTGAGTTTACCATAGACTTAGTTCCCCGTACTGCACCTATTTCGAAGGCACCGTACAGAATGGCACATCCTGAGATGAGCAAGTTGAAGACGCAATTGCAAGAATTGTTGGAGAAGGGTTATATTAGCCTAGTGCGTCACCTTGGGGAGCACCTGTGCTATTTGTGAAGAGAAAGATGGAAGTATGAGGTTGTGCATTGATTACATGGAGTTGAACAATGTGACAATTAAGAATAAGTATCCTTTGCCTAGGATAGATGACCTATTCAATCAGTTGAATGGAGCAAGTGTGTTCTCAAAGATCGATTTGCGTTTGCGGTATCACCAATTGAAGGTAGCCAATAAGGACATACTTAAGACTGCGTTTAGGACGCGTTATGGTCACTATGAGTTTACAGTGATGCCGTTTGGATTGACTAATGCACCGACTATATTCATGCACTTGATGGATAGGATATTCCATGAGTTTTTGGATAAGTTCGTCATAGTGTTTATTGATGATATTTTGATCTATTCGAAGCATGAAGAAGAGCATGATGAACATTTGAGGATAGTTTTGGAGACGCTTAGTAAGAACCAATTGTATGCAAAGTTCTCTAAGTGTGAGTTCCGATTGGAGAAAGTAGCATTTTTTACCAAGATAATAATATATCGTTGAAAAGGAATAGATGTCTATTCTCCAATGCAATAGGCCTTGCATCCAAATCGTTTTTATATTTAAATATATAACCCAAAAAGCGCAAGGGTGTTATTTTCTGCACAATACTGGTACATAGCTTATATTTTTTTTAAAGTCGGATTTGGTCTTATTATCTATTCACTGAAAGCTAATTTCAAGGACTATCAAGCCATCTAAAGTGCATGGTTCAAATCAAAAGATATACAATATAGATGAGATTTGAAGTGACAACTTATGCAAAGACCAGTTTTTGTACTTGTTGAATTATATGTTAGGCATACTATAGGTATATATATATATATAACATGAGGATTCCCCTTGGACGTTTTGAGCTTAAGGGATTCATATTGACCTTAATTTGCTAATTGTAATTAAGAAATAGTAGACGTGACGACGATCAAAATTGTCGTTTAAATTGAACATTTGTCAATTGTTCCTTACATCATCAGGCATCACAACGGGGTCAAGTTGCACGGACACGGGACACTGACACGGACACGTGGACACGTAGACACGGGGAAACGCAAATTCTAAAAATGAGAAAATGCGGGGGAAACGTTAGAAAACACAATATTTTACAATTTTGATAGTAGTAGGCTATATTTTGAGAGATTTAAAGATATTGAAAGGAAAAAGTAAGGTTGAGAGGGAAAACATTTCTTCTAGTAACAAAAAACTATGTCGTTCTCGTTTCAATTCACTATTTATCTTCAAAAGACAATTTAGAGTGTCTGAAAGTGTCCTAAAGTGTCGGGAACGCTGAAAGTGTCGGAAACGGGAAACGTTGACCCGTAGAGATTGTCCGTGCATCATAGGGCGTCAAGGTACAAAAGTAGGTGTCTACAAGGTGTGTATACAAGAAACGGTTGGTTGTATATGAGGTGAGGGTGACTATCTACATTCCTAAGATTTTATGTCCTATGTCAATCTTTTTGATGCAATAAGTAGAGCATTGCGATCATCAAGTAACTAGCTGGCCCACTATTATATATATACTATATCATCTTGTTACACTTTGGTGTGGTGGGAGTTGTGCAACTTGTTTCTCGAATTGGTTTCTTAGCTCCCTAATTGTAGACACCGCTCTGATTGTCTCTCACTTGCAGGACAGGAAAGAAGTTGTTATTGAGAAGGTTGTACGGAATAAGCGAAAATGTATCACTATAGTGAAAGGATTAGAGCTTTTTGGCGAGTTTTTCAGCTAGGATTATTGCTTTCATATTTTTTACTATTGAGTCCACGAATGAGTAATTTCGTGTTGGGTTTATGCTCGTGCAAAAGATTAACAGGTTTAAATTCCTTGACTAACCCGACCAATTTAATTAAACGGGTCAAATGCTTCACTAACCAACATTTTTAATTTAAAAGGTATATATATTATGTTGCTTCCTTTTTTATTACATATTTTGAAGAAATTTGATGTCTCCTTAATTTAAATTGTCAGCTCCAAGTTTTACGTCAACATTTTTTAGTGCCATATTGGTGTTTGGAAACTAAAAATTTATCAAGCTTATTTGATTAAATGGGCTATAAGTCGACTTGTTTGTTATTTTGTGCTCAATTGATTTTGTGTCATTGTAAAATCAGCTTTTGCTTTCAGGTTCTGTTTCTGATTTTGCTAATGTATTGCAGGTGTTAAAATTAGTGATGCTTCAAAGAAGCTAGGGAAAAAGTTCGCAACTGGGGCATCGGTTATTAAGGTCATACAATTTAATGACAGATCGATTTTTCACGTTGTTCACCTACTAATAAACCTTATGACTATTCTCTTCCAGGGACCAACAAAGAAGGAGCAGATTGATGTTCAAGGGGATATAGCCTATGACATTGTGGAGTTTCTTACAGACATTTGGCTTGATGTAATACACCATTCAATGATTCTTCCTTCTATTGTTGTTTCTACATTGGGTTTTATTAATTTTAGAGAAATCTTACTTTCTCATGTCCTTGTTCGTCCTTCTTGCTATTTGAGTTGGTCAAGTATACCGTCCTTATTCTTTGCCATATTTATTCCTTTTCACCATGTAAGAGATTTCATTTATGTGGAGTTTGTTGTGGTTTACTGTTTCTGCCTAGAAACTAGTCAAAATAGTTAAGTGTGTTTAGAGAGGTTTAAATCCCGAGTTAGAGTATAATCCCGAGTCTTGTCACTTGAAGTCCTGCAAAACAAGGAAAACTAGCTCGGGGGTGTTCCCAGGAAAACCCTTCCGACGCTCAAGTCTGTTGAGATTGAGGTAGAGAGAGAAAGTGAGTAATTGTAGAGAGAGATGCTCTGGTTCTGTTAGGTGAGAATTCAATACCTGCTCACTGATTGGGCTTGCTGCTTTTATAATGTTGGGGATTTCCCAGACAAGAAACCCTATTGGGGAGCATCCATGTCTGTAGGAAAGTTGTCTCCCTTTTATGGTAAAGTTGTTTTCTGCTTAAAGAGCTGATGGGCCCCTTAGGGGGTATACAGATCAGATCTTTTAGGTGGGCTTTGTATAATACTAATGGACCAGATCAGGGGTCCAAAAATTTAGCCCCACGCCAAGTAATCGGAATGGAAAGCACCCTTTTTAGTGCGGTTGGTTGGCGGAATAAAGTAGTTGTGTCTTCGCCGATGTGACTCAGGCCGTGATTTGCCAGGATGTGCCATAAAAGAACAAAACCTTCGGACGCTACGATTACCCGAGCACGGGATTTTTGCTTTGGATCCCGAGGTGGCGTGAGGACCCTGGGGCATGCTGATCCCGAGGAGGAAGATTTGATGAGTTCATAAGCTCCGGGTAGATCCCGAGCGTGGGGAACTTTGGATCTCAAGGTGATGAGGGGGCCTGAGGGCTTGTCTCTGAACAACCCCGAGATGATGCCCCGTTGCCTGGCACCGAGCGGTCCCGAGGGGGAGGGAACCATACTTTCCCCAGGTGGCGCGCTGGGTCCCCGAGTGATGGGGGATCCCTGGGTTAACTCCCAAGCGATCCCGAGAGGGGAGGCCTTGATCCCCGAAGTGGCGCGTCGGGCCCCGAGATGATGTGGGAGCCTTGGGTTTATTCCCAAGAAACCCCGAGATGGTGTGCTGGCGCTAGGCACCAAGCGATCCCGAGAGTGGGAGGACCATGCTCCCCCGAGGTGGCACGTTGGGCCCTGAGTTGGTGCGAGAGACTCGGGTCAGCTCCTAAGCAATCCCGGGAGGATGCGGTAGTGCTCGGCATCGAGCTATCCCGAGGAGGGGGGACCATGCTCTTCCGAGGTGGCGCGTCGGGCCCTGTGTCGAAGCGGGAGCCTTTGGCTTCCCCCCAAGCCACCCCGAGAGGATGCGCTGGTGCTTGGCACCGAGCTATCCCGTGGAGGGGGGACTTGCTCCCCCGAAGTAGTGTGTTGTGCGTCGAGTTTGAGCTCCTCCTCGGGGAAGAGTGAATCTTAGGGGATACCTTACACCAACTCGGGGCTAATGAGCCCTGCTATGGGAACCCCGAGTTGATCACTGATGGGTTTAGCCATTTTTCGGCTAAGTGTTGAGCCCCCTAGCAAGGTCGAGGCGGGTATGCGCCAACTCAAGGGCTAATGAGCCCTTCCATAAGGACCCCGAGTTGGGTACATGATGTACTTAGCCGTTTTTGGCTAAGTAGAGAGCCCCCTAGCAAGGCCGAGGAGGATGTGCACCAACTCGTGGGCTAATAAGCCCTTCCGTGGGATCCTGAGTTGGTCATGGAGGTACTTAGCCAACATTTGGCCAAGTTTGGAGCCCCCTGGCAAGGCCGAGGTGGATATGCGCCAACTCGGGGGCTAATGAGCCCTTCCATAGGGACCCCGAGTTTGGTGCTTGATGTACTTAGCCGCTTTTGGCTAAGTAGAGAGCCCCATGGCAAGGCCGAGGAAGGTGAAGTATCAACTTGGGGGCTAATGAGCCCTTCTTTGGCTACCCCGAGTTGGGTACTTGATGTACTTAGCCATTTTTGGCTAAGTAGAGAGCCCCCTGGCAAGGCCGAGGAAGGTGTGTACCAACTCGGGGGCTAATGAGCCCTTCCATGGGGTCCCGAGTTGGTCATGAAGGGACTTAGCTAACATTTGGCCAAGTGTTGAGCCCCCTGGCAAGGCCGAGGAGGGTTGCGGTATACCAACTCGGGGGCTAATGAGCCCTTCAATGGGATCCCGAGTTGGTAATGAAGGTACTTAGCCAATATTTGGCTAAGTATTTGAGTTTATTGAGCTGAGCTGAGTTTCAGTCAAACCTATATATGTTGACCATTGACCGTTGACTATTGACTTTTTGACTTATTATATTTCTTAATTCGGGCCTTTTGGTTTTAGGCTTCGTCTTTGGGCTCTTTTTACTGTAGGCCCATGCTTTAGAAGCCCATCTAGGATGGTGCAGAGGTTGTCGCCACGGGGGGATGAAGAGTGAACTATACTGAGAGAGGAGGAGTCTTCATTCTCTCTCTAAGTTTTTCTGCCCCTTGCTACTTGAATCAGTCCCGAGTGCCCCGGTGTTTGTTTAGTCCCGAGGCCGATCTTTCCCGAGAAGGTACGCTTTCCTTAGCCATAACTCTTATATTTCATTGTTTTGGTAATTTAGAGAGCCCTAATATGGTTCCCGAGTCCGATCCGAATATTCCCGTCTCCCCTCCTCCTAAGTTGTCAGAAGAGATTCGCGGGGTTGATGGGTTCTTGGTTAGCACCCGAGTCCCGTGTGAGGATCCCTCGACCATTCCCGAGGCGGTCCCTTTATCCAGTCCCTCAGATTCGCTAAGTGAGGAAGATGAAGGGGTAATTACGGGTCCATGGGAGGTCTCTTTAGCCCATAGACCATGTAGTACCAGCTATCTTGACCGGCTTCTTTCCGATGGGGTTGTCACCGTATCCGAAGAGGCTGAGGAAGAAGCCCCGACTACGTCAGGTCAGGACTACCCTCCTTTAGACCCCGAGGGTGGCCCTCACACCTACTACCCCGAGGCCACATTCCTGAAGTATATGGAGAGGAACGCCAAGTATGTGGCGACCAAATTTTGAATTCAGGATTCGTACTTTGTGATCCGAGCTAAGCATACCGACTCGGTAGTGACTCCTCCGGTGGGGTGTGTGTCGGTATACCATCTGAGTATGCAGATGGGTCTTAGATTTCCACTGCATGCTTTCATCAAGGAGCTTTTGAATGCCTACCAACTGACGCTGACCAACCTTCTGCCCAACAGCTGGTTAACTATAAATGGTTTCATTTTCATCTGTGACCTCCTCGGTGTTGTCCCGAGTATGCGCTTATGGCGCAACATTTTTATGTTGATGTTAGGGCATGCTGATCTTCATGGCCCCGGGTGGTTCCGCTTTCAATATAGAGCGGGTTATAAGGTTGTCCGCAACGCCCCTTTGAATCAAAAGGGGTTTAGACGGATGTTCTACCACATCTACACCAGCGATGAGTGGGGGATCCCTATCCTTCCCCCCGAGGATGGGCCTCACTTTAGGCTCAACTAGACGGTCCCCGAGATGTCTCGGGAGGAGGCGGTAGTGGGAATTTACCTTTCCACGACCCCGAGGACATTAACTGGTGCCCTAACCTACGTGCCCCAGAACTGGCTACCTACCCGTTATGAGATGCGGAACGAGACGTTCTTAGCGGCTGCGGGCTTGAGCTCTAGTTACCTCAAGGGTAATTTCCTTAATTGAGTGTGACTTCCCTTCCATTCTAAAGTTTTGACGTTTTTCTTATTTCAGTTGTTGCCCGACATCGCCTGGATTCTACAATGGCCGAGAGATACGTCGACAGTGTTGCGTTAGCTGCAAAGATCTTGGATGAGCTCGACACTGAAGTTATGTGAATCCCGCCAGCTCCAAAGGTAAATTAGATCTGTCGCTTGTTTTAGTTTGTACCCCGATTCTGTGCTGACCTTTACTATTCTCATGATACCGACCCGAAGAGGGCCAAGAAGCCTCAGGTTCGTTCCCGCAAGCTGAAGGGGGACACTGAAAAGGCTCAGGCATTGGAGAAGGTTGCCTCCAAGGCCTCTGATAAGGCTACCTCGGGTGTTTCTACAAGCAGCAAGAGAAAACCCGAGGATCAGGACGATGGCCATCTCGAGGTCTTTGATGATCTTTCCCTAAAGCGACCCCGAGTTGATCAAATTGGGTCGGATGTTCCATTTACTGCAATCACAAGACCTCAAAATTTGGCGAGGGTGAAGAACACTGTCAAAGCGATCTATACGGACGCCGATGATGAGGCCCTTCTGTCCTTGGGTCATGGGGAGGTTAACGCTCTCTATGAGTCTTGGCTCGAGGTATGTTCGCTTTCGAACTTGTGCTTTTTATTTCATTTGTATCGGCCTTTGTTGATTTCTCTGTGTCTGCAGACCTCCATCCGAATGACCTTGGTTATCAACCGTCGAGCACAGTTTGAGGCGGGCATCATCGTTTTGAACAAGGAGGTGGACGCTCTGACTAAGAAGGTCTCGGACTAGGAGGCTGAGATTGCTAAGTTCAATACCGAGCTTGATGGCCAAAAAGAGACCTTCGAGCAGGCTCAAACAGCATTTAATGAGATGACCACGCTGAAGGAGTCCAACAAGCAGATCAAGGCTGACCTTGAGGCTATCACAATCGAGCGTAATGCCGCTCAGAAGAGTGTCGAGGACCTTCAACTTCAGTTAACCGAAGCGGCGAAGAAGGCTAAGAGCTCAAAGCATGTTCCAAGCTCGAGGAGGTGCGAGTGGAATTTTTGCAGAAGTGGAAGAGGTCTCCCGAGAGCTTGGCCTTCCTGAGTGAGATGGCCACCAACTCCTACCGCATGGCCGTTCGAGAGACGAAGGAGCGTCTCAAGGGAATTCTCGTAGGTGTCGACTCTGCTCTAAATTGGGACGACGTCGAAGCCGAATTCCACCGTCGTATTGCCGAGGAACAGAAGGAGGCATCCAATTCTCCCCCTTCCTCCCAAGTCCCTACTGCCACTCCTCAGCCGGTTATAGCTCAGGCTTTTGCGACTGCTGAGGTAACCCCGAGCTCTGTGGATCCTACTGCTGACACTGTCGACCCCGAGGGTCCCGGTTCAGATGAGGATGGTGCAGGTAGCACCGATAACTCTCCTGATAAGACTCTGGCTGCTTAGTTTTCATTTCTTCAGTTCTGTACTTACATTTTTTGGGACTTGGGAGTTATATTCCCGGGGCCTTTAGGTTGTATTTCCCCTCATCTTATCTTAATGAAATGGTTGTTTTGCAATTTTCCCGAGCACCATTTTTCTAAGTACAATGTGCTTTTTGTTAGATGCAACTGCTATGAACCAAATTGTTGCCTTTTATTCACATTTCAGAGATTGTCAACTATGGGGTACAACTGACTGCCCCGAGTTGTGGCTAACAAAATGAACTAAGGCTCAAGTGTGGCCATGTTCACAAATAATCCCGACAACTCAAATAGGGTACAACTGGTTGCCCCGAGTTGTAGTTAACAAAATAAACTAAGGGCTCAAGCGTGGCCCGTTTACAAAATGAGGCTAAAGTGTGGCCCAAGTTAAACCCTAGTTAAATGTAATATTTCTTCAGGTTGTCCGCATTCCAAGGTCGGGCAAGCGGGGTGCCTTCGGGTGATTCGAGTCGGTATGTTCCCGGCTTGATCACTTCTGTGACTTTGTAAGGTTCATCCTACTTAGGCCCTAGCTTGCCTTTTAGGTGTGTCAGCCCTGTGGCCTCGACCTTTCTGACAACCCAATCGCCTACATGAATTGGCCTATCCTTCACCCTGAGGTTAAATTGTCTGGTTACCCGTTGCTTGTTGCGGATTGACTTGAGTAGTGCATTACCTCGAGATTCAGGCAATAAGTCCAGCTCGACTTTCTTCTCTTCTTCATTCTTGTCATACTCGTAGAAGGTCATCCTTGGGGAAGGTATCCCAATTTGGACTGGAAGAACGACATCACTGCCGTAGACTAAGCTGAAGGGCGAATTGCCTGTTGCTTCTTTCACTGTTGTTCTTGCTGACCAGAGCACGCCCGGAAGATCGTCGACCCAGGACCCCTTCGCTTCTTCCAGCGACTTCTTAATCCCATTCAGCACCACTTTGTTTGCGGCCTTAGTTTGGCCGTTGGTCTAGGGTCGGGAGACTGCTGAAAACCGTGTTTGAATCCCGAACCTGGAACAATAATCCCTGGTTAGCCTACTGTTGAATTCTCTCCCGTTGTCCGAGATGAGGGTCCTTGGGATCCCGAAGCGGGTGATGATGTTCCTCCAGATGAAGTTCAGCACTTGCTTGTCTGTTATTGAAGCTAGTGGTTCAGCCTCGACCCATTTTGCGAAGTAGTCAATGGCTACTTGGAGGAACCTCCTTTGCCCCGAGGCTGCTGGGAATGGGCCTATTAGGTCCATCCCCCATTTATCAAAGGGTAAGACAGCTTGAATGGTGGTTAAGGGGTTAGTAGGAGCCCGAGGGATGTCCCCATGGATTTGGCAGCTGGGACATTTCTTTACCAATTCAGCGGCGTCGTGCTTCAAAGTAGGCCAGTAATACCCAGCCCTTAAAGCTTTCCCGGCTATGGTCCTGGCCCCTTGGTGGCTACTGCAGGCTCCTTCATGAATCTCTCGGAGGATATAGTTGCCCTCGAAGGGTGTAACGCATTTCAGTAGTGGATGTGTGTAGGACTTTTTGTATAGGATCCCATCATGCCATACAAACCAACTTGACTTCTTCTTTAAAGCCGTAGCCTCTTTCTCTCCCGAGGGCAGTATACCATCTCTGAGGAAGCTTATGATTTCCCCCTTCCATGTATCAGTTCTGTTCAAGGTGTGGACCTGGGGTGAGTTAATGCTTGACTGTTTTAGAACTTCCCAAATGATGGTTCGAGGAGTCAACCCCTCTGCTGAGCTTGTCATGCGGGCCAAGGCGTCGGCCTGCTGGCTCTCTGACCTCGAGAGGTGTTGTATGTTGAATGAGGACAACTTCTTGATGAGCTCCCGGGTTTTATTGAGGTACATCCTCATGTTGTCTTCCTTGGCCTCATACTCCCCGGAGACCTGCCCTACTATGAGTTGTGAATCTGATATGGCCATTACTGCCTGAGCTCCCGAGTTGATGCAGATTTGGAGGCCTAGGATTAAAGCTTCGTATTCAGCCTCATTATTTGAGGCCAGAAAATCAAATTTCACAGCATTCTCCATTTTATCCCCGACTGAGGGAATGATCACGAGCCCTGCTCCGCTGCCGGCTTTGGTAGCTGAACCATCTACTTGTAACTCCCACGACTCCCTTTCTTCTAGGTCAAGGGGTCGGGAGCTGCATTCGCTGATGAAATCTGCTAACGCTTGTGCCTTGATAGCCCTCCGAGGCTCATATTCCAGCCCGAAGTCTACCAACTGGTCCGCCCACTCGGTCATCCGAGTCGAATGATTTCTGCTTTCGATCACTTTTCTAATGGGTTGTCCGGTCAGGACCTTAATAGAGTGCGCCTGGAAATATGGCTTCAACTTTCTACTCGCCATTACCAACGCAAAAACCATCTTCTCAATTTGGCTGTATCTTGCTTATGCTCCTCTATAAGCGTGGCTGATGAAGTATACTAGATGTTGAGTTCCCTCTCTTTCAGCCACAAGTACCGCACTGAGGGCTTACTCTGATACCGAGAGGTATATATAGAGAGCTTCTCCCGACAAGGGTGATATGAGCTTGGGCAAGGTTGCTAGGTGTTGTTTCAGCTGCTGGAAGGCCTGTTCAGCCTCATTATCCCAATCAAACTCTTTCCTTTTGAGTGCTTTGAAGAACAGCAAGCTCTTGTCAGCCGAGCGGGATAAGAAGCAGCCCTGCGCTTCTAGACACCCTGTTAGCCTCTGAACTTCTCTAACATTCCTTGGTGAGGACATGTTTAATACTGCGTTGATCTTGTCGGGGTTAGCCTCAATTCCTCTTTCAACCACCAAGAACCCGAAGCATTTCCCCCCTTTTACCCCGAACACACACTTCTTGGGATTTAACTTCATGTCATGGCGTCGTAGGGTGTTCAGCGTTTCTGCCAAATCCCCGACGTGATCTATTGCCTTTTTGCTCTTGACGATCATGTCGTCTACATACACCTCAATGTTCCTCCCGAGTTGCTCCTCAAAGACCTTGTTGATTGTTCGTTGATAAGTCGCCCCTGCGTTCTTTAGCCCGAAGGGCATCATCTTGTAGCAGTATACGCCCTGGGCTGTAACGAATGTTGTATGTATTCGGTCCTTTTTCGCCATCGGGATCTGGTGATATCCCGCGTTGGCGTCCATGAAGCTGAGCAACTCGTGACCAGCCGTTGAATCGACCAGCCTATCAAACTTTGGTAGAGGATGATTGTCCTTAGGACATGCCTTGTTCAAGTCAGTGAAGTCGACGCACATGCGTCGAGCTCCACTAGCCTTTTTGACCAGAACAACGTTGGCCAACCACTTTGTGTATTGGCATTCTTTGATGATGCCCGCCTCTAGCAGTTTCTTGACCTCTTCTGCTGCTGCTGCGCTTCTTTCGGGCCTCTGATGTCTGAGCTTCTGCTTGATGGGGTGGAATCCCTCCTTAATATTTAGCTCATGGGATGCAAACTTGGGATCCAGCCCTGCATGTCAGAGGCGGAGTAAGCAAACACGTCTTTATATTCCCGCAAGGTGTTGATAAGTTTTTCCCTGATCTCGGGATTGAGGTTTTTGCCAATCCTTACCCCATGCCCGAGGCCTTCATCAAGCATTATCTTTTCATCCTCCTCGACCAGCTGGGGTCGTTCATATAGCTTTGGATTTTCTGAAAGGTAGACCCCGAGACCGATGGGGGTGTCTTCGGGGTCTTCCCTCTTCCTTTTCTTTGGTCGCCCTTCTTCCGGCGAATTTGCTTTGAAACTATTTGTATAACACTCCCGAGCTGTCTGCTGATCACCGTAAATTTTCCCGACTTGCCCTTCGTCTGTTTCATATTACATTAGTAGTTGGTATACCGAGATGGCTGCTTTACCTTGTTCATGGTGGGCCTACCCATGATAACATTGTAAGGTAGCAGGGTGTCAACCACTAGGAAGTCGACTGGTAGGCTTCTTCCCTTTCCTTTTTCCCCGAGTCTTACAGCCAATTTCACATACCCGAGGGGATACACTGATCAGCGGCTGACTGGTCGGGGTTACGTCTTTCTCGGTATATTTGAGCTTGCGCAAGCAGTCTAGGGTGATGATGTCTGCCGAGGCGCCACTGTCGACTAGAATCCTCTAAACCCGGGAGTTGGTAATCTTCATTTCTATGACGAGGGGGTCATCGTGGGGGGTATGAATGTGCCGGTCAGGCTCCCCAAAAGTCATGACGGGACACCCCGTCCTCGAGGGTTCAATTTCTAAGATATGCTGCTTCATTGCTTGGAGGTGGGCCTTGCGGGCTCGGCTGGTGAGGCCTCCCGAGGCATGTCCTCCTGCTATCACCCCGACATACCCGTCGGTGTTGTCGCTGTCATTTTTTGCTTCTTTCTCTTTTCCTTTCTCTTCCCGAGAGTGCTTGATGTATCTGTTCAACTTCCCTTGATCAGCCAAGTGATCCAAGGCCTTCTTCAGTTCTCGACAGTCCTTAGTGGTGTGCCCGCATTCTCGGTGGTATTCGCACCACAGTCGTTGATCCCTTCTCTCCTTTAAGGTCCTTATAGGGGGAGGGATAGGCAATAACGACTTGTGCTTCAGATCTAAGTAGATCTCGCGTCGGTTTCTGTTAAAGCGGGGGTCGTTCCATTGTCTGTAGTTCTCGGGAGGAGTTGTTGGCTGCTTTTATTGATTTTGTTGGATTCCTGGTAAGGGGTTTATTCCTTTCTTTTCTTCGACTTCTCTACAACAGGCTTGCAGATGTCCGAGGCTTGAATGAATTTCTGGGCCCGACTCATGGCTTTGGTGAATGTGGTGACTTCATTCTCGGCCAAACTTGCCTGGCCAGAGTCCCGACATCAAGGCGGTGAAGGCTACCCCGTCTTGGAGATCGGAGATCTTTAGGGACTCTTCATTGAATCGTTTAATGTAGTCTGCCATACTTTCGTGCTCTTGTTGCTTGATTGACATCAGATGAATGCTTGTCTTCTTATGTCAACGCCCGGCGATGAAATGTTGATGGAATAATGCTTCTAACACAGAAAAGTTTGTGATTATGCCAGGGGAGAGCCCTGAGAACCAGCTAAGCGATAAGCCCTTGAGAGTCGTCGGGAAGTAACGACACCACGCGGCTTCAATTCGCACCCGGTTTGTACACTCATCTGGGCCTTATAGGCCGCCATGTGATCGTCAGGATCGCTATTTCCCGAGTACTGCTCGATCAGTGGAACCTTGACCTTGCTTGGGTTAGGGACTTCCATGATCTCCCGACTGAAGGGTGTCATGAAATTCAGTACTCCTCTGTTGACCAAGACGGGACTTTTGTTTCGTGGGGGTCCCGAGTCTCCTTCCCCTTCCGTCCTGGTCTTCTTGGACCCGAGGGGGGATCCTTCCCGCCCCCGCAGTGGAGTCCTAGATTGAGCTTGCTCCCCTTGGTGGGTCTTCTCCTGATTGGCTCTCCTCTTGTCATTAAGTAAGTTCCGAGCGTCCTGCACCATCCGACGCCTACGATTCTCTTCAATGATCCGCCGAGCATCTGAGTTTGGTGTCCTATGGGAGTTGGCCTGTCGGGACCTCTCTCCTCCCATTCGCTGCCTGTCCCGGTTAGGGACTTGAATGTTTGGATCACCCCTGGGTCGTGGCTCTTCTTGGGTCAACTCCCGGGATACCCCCTGGTTGAGTTGGGGGATTCCCGCTATGAGCTCCTGCAAGCTGCGCTGCATGTTCGCGTTCAACTGCTAAGCTATCCTTTTTATGTCCGCCATGGTGATGGGAGGTGGATCAGGTTGGTATTGTTCTCGGGGTCCAGTTTGCTCTTCAATACGAGCAGCGGATCCCTCATCGTCGATGGCGAGCGACTCGACCATCACATTGGGTTGCTGGGACCGAATCGGGGTTGGTTGGGGAGGTAGTGAGGGTCGGGTTGTTTTCCTTCGGGGTGCCATGTTACTCTCGGTACGTAGCTTTGAGATGCAGCATCCCCACAGACGGCGCCAAACTGTTTCTGCCTAGAAACTAGTCAAAAGAGTTAAGTGTGTTTAGAGAGGTTAAAATCCCGAGTTAGAGTATAATCTCGAGTCTTGTCACTTGAAGTCCTGCAAAACAAGGAAAACTAGCTCGGGGGTGTTCCCGGGAAAGCCCCTCCGACGCTCAAATCAGTTGAGATTGAGGTAGACAGAGAAAGTGAGTAATTGTAGAGAGAGATGCTCTGGTTCTGTTAGGTGAGAATTCAATACCTGCTCAATGATTGGGCTTGCTGCATTTATAATGTTAGGGATTTTCCAGACAAGAAACCCTATTGGGGAGCATCCATGTCTGTAGGAAAGTTGTCTCCCTTTTATGATAAAGTTGTTTTCTTCTTAAAGAGGTGATAGGCCCCTTAGGGGTATACAGATCAGATCTTTTAGGTGGGCTTTGTATAATACTGTTGTACCAGATTAGGGGTCCAAACATTTACCTCTAAAAAAATTGCTATCGTGAGACTTTCTTCATTGTAAACCAAACATGACCGGAGATCCTTGATTATATATTCAATTTACTCTCATTTACGAAGGAACTTTTTAGTAATTCTGTTTTCATGCTTATTTTGCAATGAGTGCGGGAAACCTTCTGCACATTATTTTTCTTTCAATAGGCCTTTTCCCATCTTAATAATCTTATATAGTATGTCTTCTGTGTTGCAGGTTCCAGAATCTGCAATATTCTTTATTGAGGACGGCAAGAAGGTTCCAGCAGCTTGAATCTGAAAGTTGGATGAAAGAAACTGACAAGTTCGGTCATCACCAGGCTTTCATTACATACAGAGCTAATACCTCGCGAATCACGAATCGGGGTTTATTTATCTGGGGAGAAGTTTCTGCACAGGAGGTTTTTTTTTTCATTTGTTATTCCGACGACAGTTCCCCCCCCGTATCTTAGGTTCAAAGTTTACCCTTTTTTTTTGGGTGAAATATATCTGACAATAATTCAGCATCTGCTTGTAGATGTGTAACAGTAGATGCAATAGTTGGAATTTGTAATTTCCATTACGTGATCTAACTATGCTTCTTGAACTTTAATCAGTTGCATACTTATAATTTCAGGATTTTTAAGCAATTTGTTTTCCTCCCCTTCGTACAGTCTTTTTACGGGAATATGTTTAGTCTTGTTTGTTGCGAGATTTGCATGGATCAGATTGTCATGATATTGTAATTGTAGCCTGTATTTCAGTTAAACTAGCCGGTTAAATATGATTTAGTTGGACGAAAAACACTTACAATAGAAATGTGTTGGAAAATACTTAGGGCATAGTGATAGTGCAATATTAAAATTAATTTTTATCGAACGTATTTTTACTTATCGAAATTGATTTGTAGTGATTGAAATTTAATTTTCATACTTATACCATTTTAGGCATAACACTACAACCCCAAAAACAATATTGAAAATAATAATAGTAATAATAAGGAAAATTTGTCAAGACAACCCTTAAACCACATGATGTCACTCTGGCATTGACTAGACTACTCCGGCATTGACTCAGTTAATGAGGCTTTCCCTCCAATTCTTCAGCCTTCCTTTAGCCATTTCCCTCCCTTTTTGCTCCTCATAAACATCCTCCCTTTCTTCTTCCTTTCTCTGTAAAAATAGAAACCCTAACTTCAATTTCTTGCAACTACAATCCGAATTCCTCCATCAGATGTGTTCCAACTAATGGTAAATTTTTTTCCTCAATGAATTCAGAACCCCCAGTCAGTTTTTATGTGAAGGTAAATTTGTAGTTATTAAAATTTATGATTTCTCCTACGTTAGCGATGAACTCTATCTTATCACAAGTATCGACCTATAAGGGCATTATGATGTGGAAGAGGAGTGTTAATTATGTAGACTTCTAGTTCTGTTAGAATTCTATGTAATTTAGGTATTTTATCTCATAGTTTGTTAAGAAGTTCATTTGCATTAGGACTTTAATTGCTTTAGGAGTGTGTTTGATTAATGTTAGGCATGTGAGCCTAAGATGATAGAATAGTTGTTAGGCGTGTGGAATGTTGATAGAATAGTTTGTTATTCTATGATCATCTTCTTTAATTTCCTAGGTCTAGTTGGTTTCTTGCTTTGCTTGTATTATTTATATGACTTTCGGCCATTAATAAAGTTAGTTGAATTTTGAATTTAATTCTTGTGAATTAAAAGTTTCTGGAGAGAATCCAAACCATTTCAGGAGTGAATCCACAAAACTAGTTGTACTTTGATTTGGATTAATCAAAGTTCATCATATCCCTTGCTGATTTTCGGATTTCTTGATTGTTTATCATCCAAGAATTCGAGTTCTACACTTACTTTGCTATATAGATTGTATCTTTATTTCAAGAAAACTAAAGAAAACACTAAACACATCCACGAAAAGCTAAACTACAATCATCCGAGCGTAAAATCTGTGAATCTTCAACCTAGATCCACATCAAGTGGTGTGGCTGCTGCTTTACTTCACGTTTTCTTGGTTTCGTTGCACCATGCCTGATGAACAAGCCTCTTGGCAAGACGCCATTCAAACAACCAACGAACGAGTGCAACAACTCGTTGCTCAGATGGCTGCAATGCACACGCAAGTTAATAGCTTTCAACGTGATGCTAACTTTGATAAACCGCCACAACATCACCCTAGGTGTGAGGATGACATCAAGTTGGCTGATTTGCCTACATTCGATGGAGATCTAGACCCCTAGTCCTATTTGGAATGGGAAAGACGCCTAGATCGATTCTTTGATCACAAGCACTTGACTGATGCTTCTCGTTTTTCCTACGCAATACTGAAACTCACGAAATATGCTTCCCTATGGTATGATTCTATGCGTCTAAGGCGTGAACGTGAAGAAAAACCGTCCATCGATTGTTGGTCATCCCTCAAAGCTAAGATGCGCAAACGCTTCGTCCCTTGTACCTACAAACAAGAACTTTTTATGCGGCTTAATTCCTTGCAGCAAGCACACTTGAGCGTCGAACACTATATCAAGGAATTTGAGCGCCTACACATGGCGTGTGATATTCAGGAAGTGGACGAACAAAAGATTGCTCGTTTTCTTGTGGGATTAAACAAATCCATCGCAAATCTGGTCGAGCTACAGATATATGCAACGTTTGATGACGTTTGCCTACTTGCGTCCAAGATTGAAAGGCAACAAAACAAATCTCGTTTTAAGAAGCCTTCGTGGTTTAAACACACTGCTGCCTCGTCGGATGCTTCTCCTAGCACACCCCCAGTCACGACTGATTTGGCTGTGGTTACGCCTAAGGAGACCGACGCATCGCCCATCTCCTCTACTGCCCCTCCAAGTGCGACTCTCAAAGGCAAAAAAACGGTCTGTTTTCGTTGTCAAGGCCTCGGCCATATTACCAAGAATTGTTCCAACACCACTCTTGTCACACGCGAGGAATATCTTCCCTTCTTGGCACATGATATGCACGTTTCACCCTCCTTTCCTTCGTCAACGACTGAACCTACCATGGATGATGATTCGTTTTGGTCTAAGCAGCCTATTTATGCCTCGGAACATGATCACCGTACTTTGATCTTGCGTCGTGCCATGCTGTCTTCCAGCCACGAGGAGGATGAAGATGCCCAACGCACTAATCTTTTTCATTCCAACTGTTTAATCAATGGTAAAGTTTGTTACTTTATTATTGATAGCGGCTCTTGTACTAACGCTTGTGCCTTGTCATTAATTGATCCCTTAAAGTTGTAAACTTGGTCACATCCGAATCCATATAAGCTTAGTTGGCTCATTGATGATGGTGTATGGGTGCGCAAACAAGCCCTTGTGGGATTTCGTGTGGGCGACTATATGGACCAGATTTGGTGTGACGCGTTACCCATGACTGCCTGCTCCTTGTTACTTGGTCGTCCTTGGCAAAGTGACCGCCATGTGCTCCATAATGGGAAAACTAATGACTACTCGGTGTTGATGGGTACTAAGCGCATGTTGCTGAAGTCATTGCCTCCACGCACTCGACGTTATAAGCCCCAACATGATGCAGCTACCTCACGTGTTGCTGAACCGCCTCCTCCTTCTTCTCATGGTGGCTCGCATGTTTGCCTCACCTCCTGCCACAACAAAGTGCTGGACACCGCAACCAACAAGAAAGAGCGTCGTGCTAATTACCTTCATATGCGCCAAGGTACTAAGTTGGCCAAGGGAGATCGTGTATGGCTGTCCCTCAATGCACAAAAGCTCCACGTCAATCACAAGTTTGATGAACCGCTTGATGAAGGTCCTTTCGAGATTATTGACAAGATTGGGTACGAAACTTTCAAGGTGTTGCTTAGTGATGGCATTTTCGCAACTCTAACTTCCAGCGATCTCATCCCATGTTTTCTGGATAATGAAACTTAAGGACAAGTTTCTTTCAAGAAGGGGAGTATAATGTGGAAGAGGAGTGTTAATTATGTAGACTTCTAGTTCTGTTAGAATTTTATGTAATTTAGGTATTGTATTTCATAGTTTGTTAAGAAGTTCATTTGCATTAGGACTTTAATTGCTTTAGGAGTGTGTTTGATTAATGTTAGGCGTGTGAGCCTAAGATGATAGAATAGTTGTTAGGCGTGTGGAATGATGATAGAATATTTTGTTATTCTATGATCATCTTCTTTACTTTCCTAGGTCTAGTTGGTTTCTTGCTTTGCTTGTATTATTTAGATGACTTTCGGCCATTAATAAAGTTAGTTGAGTTTTGAATTTAATTCTTCTGAATTAAAAGTTTCTGGAGAGAATCCAAACCGTTTCAGGAGTGAATCCACAAAAGTAGTTGTACTTTGATTTGGATTAATCAAAGTTCATCATATCCCTTGCTGATTTTCGGATTTCTTGATTGTTTATCATCCAAGAATTCGAGTTCTACACTTACTTTGCTATAAAGATTGTATCTTTATTTCAAGAAAACTAAAGAAAACACTAAACACATCCAAGAAAAGCTAAACTACTATCATCCGAGCATAAAATATGTGAATCTTCAACCAAGATCCACATCACATTACCCCAAAGGTAATGTAATCACTAAACAATGGGATGTCATTAGTTTGTTTTCATTTTGCATCAATAACTACACTACTTCACATAATGCACAAAGTTACTAAAATCATGAACCATTTTGTACGTTGGTTGCAAGGGCTTGGGGCCGTATGGTATGAGAGTGAGGACTTGAGAAGATATAGTTCTGCATGCGAAGTACATGGTTGGCTCGCAGTGGGGAATCAATATTGCAATAATGGTGGGTTGTCAAATAATTTGGTTGTGGTGGGAATAGTTATGGAAAAGGTTTGGTTAGTGGTTGGACAAGTATTGACGATTGACATTAGTGGAAGAATTGGAATGAGAAAAAGAAGGTATGGGGTTAGGGGTAGTTTTCGTACCTTATGAGGTCAAGGTAAATATTTGTTTAGCAACAATGTATGTAGACTAGTACATCTAAAGATGTGGTTGTGAAGAGTAAGTGAAAAGTTGTCACACTAAAAATATGATTGTGCCATTATCCAGTCATCCACAACCAAGCAAGTGACTTTGTGATTCATTGTTATCTACTTATCTCTAAGCTATTTTTTTTTAACATCGAGATAATTTGCATAATGAAAACAGCCTAATGCTAATACAACCAAACAGAAACAACTAACACTAACAAGAACTACATGAACTCGTACATACTTTTTAACGAAAACACTAACAATTATGTGTCCAATCCGAAAGAAGGTTGTCTTGAACGATGGCGGGTAAGGTTGGATATGAGAGGAAATCTATTGAGATACCAAAACCCTGACCATCTTCATACAGAGATTGTCGTACAACAGCTAGTAGATCCCAATGTCCACTAGACGCGAAATCCTAAGGTCCTTGATGATCCTCCTGGGATTCTCCTGATTCAACTAACAATAAAGTCACGTTCTTTAGTGACTTCTGACCCTGCTGCGAGGGTATCCAGAGTTCAGTCACACTAGACTGAAACTCGAAAGACGTGGAGGTCTTGACGTGCTCCAAATCAAGTTGGGGTGCCTCCTACAAGATGCGTTTTTTAGGCGTGATGACACCTGAAGCCATCACGAGAATTTGGGGCAAGTTAGATTGAAGAACTTCGCCCCACGCACTGACGGATCCTAAGATCCAAACTGATAATCCCAAAACCATAAGACCGACGCACAACAGACCTTAAGAGATAACCTCCTCACATCTTAACCAACACCTGAATTCCTAAAGCGTAAAAAACCCCATGCCTAACTCCAGGATTATTGGCTCTACCTACGCGGTTGCCTAGATCTTCCTTTATCATAGGAAACCAAGAGCCTTGAACTGCCCACCGATCACCACTAACGAACACCCCAGCACAACCACACAAAAAAATGCAAGGGCCATCAGATCTAGAATAGACTGGACTAAAACTTAAACATAAAACAAACAGTAAACAAACTAAAAGCCCAATTACTAGATTCATACTACCATTCAGACGAAGATACTAACCGGAGAGGGGGAAGGGGAAACTTGACCACGATAGGGGAGGGGGAAACTTGACTACGATAGGGGAAGGGAACTGGACTGGGGGACACGAGGAAGTGGGACTGGGCGACACAAGAATCTAGAGGGAGAGGGCACTCGACGGGAAGACTAACGTGATAGGGGAAGGGGGAAGGGAGGCCCTCGAACTCAACAGGGGAAGGGGAAAGGGAGGCCGACGACGCAACTAGGGAAGGGGAAGGGAAGGAATACTAACTCAACTGGGGAGGGGGAGGCCGACTAACACACACCCTGCAGCCACCAGGGGATTCGACGGGACAAAAGACTAACAGGGAACGAAGAAGAACAAACCAGAAGAAAACTAAGAACGAACTAGGAAAAACGACGAAGAAAGCACAAGGAGCAGGCTTGCCGGCAACCCCGCGACCACCAGCGAGCCTGCGGTGGGTGACTTTGAGGTTTCTAGGGTTTCCTTATTGGGAGAGAGAGAGAGAGGTTTGTGGCTGAGGGTTTTTTTGAGAACAATCATTTGGATTCTCCCCTAAGTTGAGAAGCAACTCATTGATATAATGTCTTTCTCAATTTCCTTTTATATACTTCCTTCGTTCCAATTTAATTGTGACACTTTCCATTATAGGAAGTTTCAAATTACTTGTTACACTTTCCATTTTGGGTAATAACTTCTCTCTATCTCTCTCCTATCACATGGGACCCTTTTGTTTTCTTTCTCTATCTCTCTCCTCTCCAAAAATTACCTAGGAGTCTGTGATTTGAAAAGTGTCAAAACTAAATTAAAACGGAGGAAGTAGCAAATTTGAGGTTGAGTGTATAAGTTTGTACTTGACTCAAGTTGGCAACATTTAATTAGAGGCAATAATAGAGTTGTGGGCGGGATACTTGTATCTTGTGTGAGGTCATTAGATAATTCAGTTTAGTGAATTTTGGTGGACGTATGTCTCTTGTAGATTGGCTACGTAAAAAGTCATAGTGCTTCTCGGAGATTGAACTATGTAAAAAAAAGGAACTTGTAGTTTGTTTATAAAGAACAAAAAAATGTCAAAATAACACATAATTTTACTTTTAAACAAGGTAGTTAAAAATAATCTTAAGAAGTAATTAATTATTAATAACATTGGTCAAAGTATGACTTATCATAAATTAATAAACTTATATCATTAAACTTCTTGGCTCAGACGCGTCTTATTCATTTAGAATGTTTAAGTCATTTAGAGTAACTGACACGGGATTATATCATTTCATTTTATGCATGTTTCTTATCAGTTTAAGGCATTTTCTTATCAGTTTAATCAAAATTGATTTTAGTGTAACATATTTTCATATGCATTTATACAAATTATTTATTAGCTTAACATATTTTTTGTTACCCCTAACAGGCCCATTTAAATAAATGAATATGAGTCTTCTTAGTTTATGCACAAGCTGATGTGATTGTAACAAACAAAAGCAAGAAAGATACTCTAGAACGTGGTAACTAAACACTATAACTCGTTTAAGATGATAAAGGTTGAATCTTGAAAGGTTTAGGGTTCAAAGAATGCAACTCATCTACTAAATTAAAACAAGGGTAATACTCTTGGTTCCCACAAGAACTATAGGGTCTCTCACTACCATCAATTAGGAGATCCACACAAACCTCGATATATGTGTTTTGGCTTAGGCAAACCTATTTCAATGCACAAGCACTCGAAAATTTAATCAAAATCAACTCTAGTCCTTTAGGAGGCCATGCGTGTATTATTTATAAGAGTAAGCAAGAGAACATTGCTCATCAAACACTAATATGACCGGTTTTACAAGAGAAAGAAAAATATGGAAACCTTTCCCTTAAAACAAGCCTAGAATCTAGCTTAAAATTAAGGAATAACTAGATTTAGAAAAGATATGCAAATTTTTCCTTAAATCCCATAAAAAACACACGACATTGAGCAAGGAGCTTCTTCTTGTTTGCCACCTACTCCTAGTCCATGAAATAGGAAATATTATTTCTCTACTTGCCTAATGACAAATCATCCAATTGCAGCCCAAGGTTTCGATTTTCCTCAGCATATTTCGGACCTTTAAATGCTTATTAAAACATGTAACTACTTTAACTAATTTAGCTTAAACTAACCATGTAAAACCTCTCCAAGTGGAAAGTAAAACTATGCAAGCAAAACTAAAATAATTTAAGAACCAAAAACGTTAAGATAATTCACTCAAACTCCAAAAGGCATTAAAGAGAAGAAATAGATGGCATTTGGAATTTACACATACATCACAAACTTTCTCGGTTTATGCACGTTCACTACAAAAATGATGGCATTTTAGAAACGTAGTTTGGCAACAAATTTTTGACATGTTGATATGTAACAACAAATAATATTTTTTTTGTTGCCTGTTACAAAAATGGTGCTTTTTTCATCAAATGATGGCAACGAAGTTTTGATTTGTTTCTATTGGAGACCAGTTGTCTCATTATCTGTTGTTAAATGGCATCAAAATTTCAATTTAATTGGTAACAGACTATGGCAACAAACATTTAATTGGTTGCCATTAGAAACAAGTAATTTTATTATTTGTTGTTAAAATAAGAACAGTTCTTTTATATTTCTAAAATTATAAATTAGAATATTCTTTAACCGGTTTTAGCAACAAATTCTAACAACTAAGTTTTGATGTGTTGCTTCAGGCAACAAGTAGTCTTACTAGTACATTGCGAAAGTGGCATCTGATTTTTGATTTGTTGCCTTTGTAAACAAGTCGTCTTACGATTCGTTGCTGTTTTGTATTACCAAAAATTTGAAAAATAAAATAAAAATTGTTGGGTTAGTTTAAGCAACAAACTATGGCAATCCATGTTTGATTTGTTTACATTAGAAACAATTGATTTTACTATTTGTTGTTAGATAACTTCAAATTTACGATTGGTTGCTTTTTAGAAACAAATAATGGCAACGAACTATAATTTGTTGCCAATGGAAACAAGTAATTTTGCTGTTGGTTGCTAGATGACATCATAGTTTCAATTTGTTGTCGGAATTGAACTCACGCTACTATTCTGCTCACCTCAACTCCACTTATTTTAAAAGAATAATTTCCATTAAGTTCACGTAAGTTCTGGAAAAATAAATGTTACCCAAGTACATACACAAGATAAATAAGTTATGATAATATCTAACAAGGCTATGTTTTGTTCAACTTATTTTAACTTAAATTAGATAAAATAATTTATGATCAGTTCATATTAGCTCAAAAAAATTCATATATAAAAGTTTTATTAAGTTCCAATAATAAGTTTTTATAGGGAAACTAAGTTTCAATAATTTCAAATAATTTCTGATAAGTTCTATTGAAATGTAGATGAGTTCAGACAAGTAAAGATAAATTGAGATAAGTTCAAATAAGTCCGAGTTTGAATAGAATTGTTCTTAAGTTCGGTTAACTTCAGATAATTTCAACTAATTAAAAATCGGTGAATAGAATTAATGCACCATTATGAACTTATAAACTTCTCCAAACGTACAACTTATTCCAAATTCACGTTAACTTACTTTTTGCAAAATGAATGAATACAAGGAGAAAATGACGGGACCTACGTACACAAACTATAGTAACCGTATGTAAGATATTATTATAGTTCAGAGTTGAGAGAACGTGACTCTTTTCACAAATCGAGTAATATTAACTAATGAATTCTATATATCTCAAACATGGAATTCCAAACGATTATTGATAAAACTTGATACTATAGATCTTTTGAATTGATTATAAGCGTGACATGAAAACTTATTTTAGTTACATTTGAACTTTGGGGAGCCCCAGTTAGTCAGTTTTTAATGATTGAATTCAATTTTTTTTTAAATAATTTTTGGAGATTGCAAACTGATTTTAATAGTTATAACTTATAATGATTATAATATTAGTTTCAAAAGATGGAGAGAACATGGTATTAGTAAGGTTGACAAAGCACATTGTGGGAAAAAAGGTTGTATTTTACGTTTTTGTTTCAATGCTTAGTTAGGGTGAATTGTGAGGTTAGTTATTGAATTACTGTTGTTATCTTTTACTCATATTTTGACAATTTAATAGTTTGGCAATTGTAAAACTTATTTTGCGATATTTGTTTAGGCAGGTAAGATGAAACACCTTACAGAATTGACTCCTCTTGTAGGTATAATCAACCAGCGTTATATTGCAGGTGAAACTCATTGGGAGAGAGGGGGATGGTGAAGGAAACTTATCCTCATGGAGTCCCGAGTGGGGCTTAAGTTTATATATTCTTTTGTTATCCTTTTATGCATGATTGTTATCAAATTACGCATATTTGTTATTAGTTTGAACATTTTAGCTATTACTACTTTATAGGTACATAATTGTTATCAGTTTGTACATATTTCATATCTTTTTATGCATATTTGTTATCAGTTTATAAAATATGTATAAACTTTTATGAAATAGAATATATATATATATATATATATATATATAAACAAGTAACAAATTAGAGATCTATAAACAGTTAACAATTCTGCGTAAACTTATAACAAATACATGTAAATTGAACTTGGCAAAAATCCGTCTTAGTTAGTACTGAGACGATCCCACCAAAATCTTTTGTATTTTGTATTCCGTATTATGCAAATAGAAATATACACAAACAACAAACATAGTTGAATGGAAGAACGACAACCATAAAGAAGATAGACTTGGTCTCTACTTTGTTCACCTTATTTTCAGTTCTTATAAGAAAGAATAAGTCTGGTTTAGTTAAGATAAGTTCAAATAAGATCTAATAAGTTCATTTTAGCAAAAATATACAAAAATAAGGTTTGAGTTCACATTCACTAAACACGGTCTAATAAATAGAGATAAGATCAGATAAGGTATAATAAGTCCAGAATAGTTCAGTAAGTTCAAATAAATTCAGCTAAGTTCAGATAAGTATAAAATAAGTGGAAAAGAACCAGGCATTAGAGTATTTAGTTTTTATATTGTAGAAAATAGTATAATATTCAACGAGTGAGTATATTATATTCACTCTATTTTTGCTCATTTAAACTTAAAAGAAGTTATCATAACTTATTACTAGTCTTATATGCACGCTATGCGTGCGAAATTTTTATCAAATTTAAAATAATTAGTTCCATAATTACTTCTAGCTAATAATTTGAAAGAAAAATTGTTGAAAGTGTGATTTTTTTTGAAGTAAAATTTGATGAAGTTGAGTTTGTGTTTAGAAAGGTATTTTTATAACATCATATGGAGATCAATTTCTAAGGAATTGTTAAATAGAGATTGTCATTCATACCTATTTCCTCTCTTTCTTTAGAGCACCAATGTTGGTCCTCTTAGAATACCTATTTCCTCTCTCTAAAACCATACTCATCTATATCTGTCCTCATTCGCACCAATCTCCTCACTTTGCTACTCTACATCCCTCCAACTCTCTGTAAATACTCCTCCATCTCTTTCACCTCCCCTCCGCAGCCATAGCCGCCCTCTTTTCTTCCCCTCTCTCTTCCCTTCGACCACCCCGTCCAAAGAAACCAAAATCTCTCATCTCCCGACGCCTGAAATCACCCCACCACGAAATCTTCCGACTCCAAAACCCGAAAAAATTGAAACTCTTAAACCCATTACCATATGTTGTCTTCGCCACAATTTATGCAACAAAGCCTGCGTTCTTATTAAAGTTTAAAGATTTATTGAAGAACTAATCGAGGTCGGCGGATCTTTTCTGGTTTATTACTATATTTGGGTGTTTTTTTGTTTGAAATTGATTTGAAGTTGGGAATTTGGAATGTTGAATCAACATTTGGTGATTTTTGTTTCTGGGTATTTGATTAACAGGGGAAAACAAATGAGGAGAGAAATCTTGATTTGGTCTTCAAATGCTATTAAAGACATGAAAATTGGGTTGAATGCCTACTGATATGGGCACTTGGATGATGGTGCTTTGATTAGCAAATTGGCATCAAAGCTGCATCTGATTGAGGCTGGGGGTTTATGTTAATTTCATGAATTGATAAGAATGTTGTGCGCATTGTATTGGTGTAGTATTCTGCCCTTTCTACATAATGTGCACTTTATTTAGAAAAAGTAAGAATCCCTTGTTGTTCTTGGATTGGTTGGTAAATGTTTCTCAATGTTGAACTTAAACAATTTGGCCACTCGTTAGTTGGTAATTGTTGTTTTCTAATTTATGTCGTTTTACTCCCAACTACATCTTACTTCCATTTCTTTTTCTTTCACATATATATTTCAATTTATGAAAAAACATACCTTGTTTTCGTTTCCCTGTTTTAACCTGCAACTTCTTGCTTGCTGCTCTTGAAGGTCTATGATGGTTCAATTATCCTTGACTCCATAATTAAAATCTCCAAAAAAAAGAAAGATGTTTGACGTTATATTTGTACCAGGATTGTGGGAAAATCAAATGTACATGTGCTTTATAATTACCTAATGTCGAATTTCAGTTTTAAATTGTGTAGGGGCCTGGAAAAGGATGAACAGAGTAAAGGTTTGGAAGAGAAAGAGGGAGAAGAGATGGAGAAAAAACTGCCGTCTTTTGTTTCTGTTTGTGTGTTTTTTTTCCAGTTACTTTGTTGGTACAATTAGTGACAGTTTCTTAGGAATCGTGTTCCCCATATTTTTTCTAAGTGTTTTTTGTTTTTTTTAAAATTTATTGAGTGGTTGGATTTGTAAAATGTGTGGATAGTTGGGGGTATTTAGGTAATTAAGGGTGGACACCAAAAGTCATGAGTTGACGTATAGAATACATATTACCTAATCTAATTACGAAATGCAGGTAGGCAAAACATTTCTCGTTTATGAAACCTAGCTCATTTCTCATTAAATTAAACAAATTTGAAGTAAAAATATAATTGAAACTTGAAACCCCAATAAAAATCCATGAGGAAGTTTCAAGTCTCGTGAAGAAAACAAAGCAAACATTGTATTTCATCAAATTCTCCTTTTATTAGAGAACTTTTATCTAATTTTCTAGTACCAAAAAAAGGCGGAAATCTGCTTCAAATTTCCCGCCTTGCTGCGAAAATTTAGAACCATTCAAACTCCCTCAACTCTCTCAACTGATCTTCAATCAGTCACCACTTCTTCAACTCCCTCCCCTTCATCTTCTCTGCACTTGCCTGTGAAACGGCTTTCTTTCCATTAATACCAATCATTGTCGTCAATTGCATCAGCAATTCGTCTCATTACTCTGAAATTTTTCTCTTTTATGTTGGGCTATTGACTTTGCATGAGACTATGACAAGTCCCTTATTTATGTTCTTCTTCTTTATAGGGCTTTTAGTATAGGTGTACCATATATTTGGTCCCTAAATGATTTTTTGGACTTGATTAGGAGAAAGAATTAAATCGTGTCCCTCCTACAACTTAGCTATATAGAAAATGTCATGTTAATAAGAATGAAGAATTTGTGGACGAGACGTCACATAAAATTTTGGTGAGTACTTACTCTTGTAATATAATGTAGTTATGGTTGTGTTTAAGAACATAAGAACATTAACTCTTATTTACATATTTTCACTTTTGTCAGGTTGAGTTCCAGAACAAGAAATCCTCTAGCTTAGAGGATGAGAATCCTAAAATAGAGGAAGAGTTACTTTTGGAAGTTTTAGGTAGATGGAAAAATGTAAGGGTATATAGTCTTGGGAGTGTTGTTGACAACTACTATGTAAAACCACATAACGAACCAAGTTCGAGGAAGGAGCGAACTGAGCTAGTGACTAATTTGCAAAATCATGTTGAAGATCTCACTTCCAAAATTTGGAGTAAAGAAAGGAGCTTGAAGAGACAAAGGCAAGGTATGATGAAACAACAAAAAAAAAGCTTAATGAAGCAACAAGTGCTATGAAGACTATACAAGATCAAGTTCTTTTCCTAACTCAAAATGCAGTTCTTTGATGAATCTTGGATCATCCTTATCTTCATCTATAAACTATAATTATTAGAAATTACAATGTCTTGATGTTTGAGTATCTTGTTGAAACAAGGAACCTTTAGTTTAGCAAATAGAGTTTTTAGATATGAAAAGTAGGTTCAATGGTTCAAATTTTTAGGTGGATCGAAGGGTGGATATTAATTTAAGTTCTTAGAGTAAGCTTTGTGTTTTAGGATATGAATCGACTTTCAATGAAAGTTTTCTTTCTTTGTTATACTTATTGTACTAGAAGTTTTTGATTTTATTTTTTGTGTGGGAATCGAAAATTGACAAAAAAGGCAGGTAAAATGTAAACAAAAAAAAGCAATGATTTTCAAATTTCGTTGCTAGATTTGGCAACCAAACAAACTATTTGTTGCAAATTATAATGGTCGATTTAGGAACTGAAACTAATAATATGTTGCCACTTTTTGCAACCGAAATATATAATTTGATGCCATTACTAGAAACTAAAATATGTATTTTGTTGCCATTTTCATAAAATGTACTGCAACCATTAATTTTTTCTATGATATACCCCTGTATTTTTTGAAATTCTATAATGTACCCCTAATGTTTTTTTATTCAACACTGTACCCTTGTGTTTTTTAAGTTTTCTACATAGTATCCCTACGTTAAATGAACGTAACGTTTACCATTATCTCTTTGCATTTCTGGGCTTCTCTCTCAACCCTCCCACCTGCCAGCCCCCCAGCCCAGCCCCCACCCCCTCCCCTCCACCCCCGCAACCACCATGACCGCCACCAGCCTAGTCCTCCACCCCCGTGACCACCATGACCGCCGCAACCACCAATGTTTTTATAAAAATCAACCTAGATTCAACGGGGGGAGGGGGTGGAGGCAGGGGGAGGGGTGGGGGGGCTGCGATGGAGGAGAGGGGGATGGGGTCTAGGCCGGGCAGGGGGAGGGGGTTGGGAGTTGCGGCGGTGGAGGGGGAGGGGGGGGGAGGGGGCTGGGGTGGAGGGGATGGGGAGGTTTGGATGGAATTCAAAAATATTTAACGTATGTTTTCATTAATACACACTAGGGGTACTATGTAGAAAACTTAAAAAACACAGGGGTACAGTGTAGAATAAAAAAACATTAGGGGTACATTATAGAATTTTAAAAAACACAGGGGTATATCATAGAAAAACCCATAATAATTTGTTACCATTATTAGCAACTATTTTTAGTAATTTATTGTTATTTCCAGTAACCAACATTAATAAGTTGTTGCTATTATTAGCAACCGTTGTGAATAATTTGTTCTTAATTTTAGAAACCAAATCTATAATTTGTTGCCACTTTTAGCATCAACCATCGATAATTTGTTACTACAGTTGGCAACAGATGTACACAACAGAGCAACCAATATTGCTACCATATTTGAATTGATGCAAGATGGCAACAAAAAAGTTTTGAATTTAGTAGCCAAACTCATATGGAAAAAAGCCTTTTAGAAACTACGATTTTTTGTTTCTAATTTGTTGCTAACTCTAGTTAGCAACGAATTTCCTGCAGTTTGCAACAAATTCTAATTGTTGCTAAATTGAGTTATTTTTGTAGTGGTTGTCTGCCATATACACGTTATTTATCAGGTTATGAATATTTTTAAATAGCTTATATATATGCATATTTTACATCAGTTTATGTATATCTCTTATCAGTTTATAGATATATATTATCAGTCGTTTACATATTAGTTTATATACATACCTTATTAGTTTATACATAAGGTATGATGTTCCTGAACCGTTGAAGAGATCTCCAGTGAAATTGCAGGGTGATTTGATGTTGTCGACTTTAAATAGAATTGGAGGTTTTGGGAGAGATATATAATGGATGATTTAAAGAGAGAGGAAGCGAGAAGGGGAGAGAGATGAAGAGGAAGGTGGTTAGATCAGAGAAAGTGAGAGAGATGGAGGTGGTTAGTTTCTTCGAGGGTTATAAGGTTGTCGACCTTGATGGAAATGAGAAGAGGTGGTTGAGGCAAAGAGTAGTTCGTTGGACCGTATTAGTCATTAGCTGACTAAAACGGTCTCAGTCATGGCATCATGGTTAGAAAATATATTTAATGTCTAAAAGCGACTTAAGTAATGTGAAAATCAATCTTTAATTATCTAGCAAAAGTAATATTCATATTTAATTATAATACGAGATACTTTCATTCATTAAGGGAGTAAATTGTCAACTATAATACGGGGGATTGCATAGTCGTCATTTGTGTTTTATAAATATAAACTCGCATCATTAAAGTATTGGTGAAACAAATTTTAACCAATCTGTCCCCACCATAAATCCATAATCATATTGTATACATAAACATATAGATGCCTAGATGGTCCATCGTCACACATGCACGTGTGAGTGTGAGTGTGAGCTCAAACATGAAAAAGTTAGTTAAGCAACATAAGTATTAAATGAAAGCTTCTTTTGTTCCATTATTTGCACGCTAGATGTGATCATTGAAGGTGCAAAGTAGGGGGCCATTTTGTCGAGAAAACAGCATAATGCATGCATTTATAGCTTTTGAGACGTAGAATTTTGTTGACATTCTCGCAAGTCATGAATCCAGCACACAGCTACTCGCACACACGCTCAGTTGGCTAGCTACTAAAAAGTTTTGCTCCCTCTTCTTGAGCTTTTATCATTGTGTCGAAAACTGTCTACTATACCGTACCATTGGCGGAGCTTTCGCCTTTTCCTTGCCTCTTGCTTCCCTATCTTCCGACTTATATTAGGGCGCATTTCTTTTGGACTTATTTTCGATTGATCTTGGTTCGATTCGGTTCGGATAATTACGATTCGGTTAGTTTCACTCATAGTTTTAAATGCAATTCGGTTCGATTTAGTTCGGTTCGTTTCGATTCGGTTCGGTTCATCCCAATTCGACCCAAAAGAACGGGGGCTAGATCTCTCTACCGTTAAATGAAGCAATGTATGATGAATAATGGTAGATTCACTGTAAGTCCTTGACTTGAATACTAACTAATATGGTGAATGGTGATAGAATTCATGATCTTCTAAGCATATCATAAGAGGGGAGATGTAGGCCCTGTTCTTTTGGACTTATTTTCAGCAAAAATAAGTAAAAATAAGTTCAGTTCAGCAAAAATAAGTTCAGTTCAGTAAAAATAAGTAAAAATAAGTTCAGTTCAGCAAAACTAAGTAAAAATAAGTTCAGTTCAGTAAAAATAAGTTCAGTCTTGACTAATGTTGTGATTATTATTTTTGTTTTCAATATTACTATTAATATTATTATTATTATTAATATTATAATTATAATAACGATGAATTTGTTTTTTTATTTTTTAATTTTTTAATTTTTTAATTTTTAATTTATTATTTATTATTTATAATTTAGTATTTATTATTTAATAATTATTATTATTATTATTATTTACTATTATTATTTATTATTTATTATTCATATTACTTATTATTATTATTATTATTATTATTATTATTATTATTTATTATTATTTATTATTTATTATTATTATTTATTTTTAATTTTTAATTTTTTATTATAATTATTTTTTGTTATTATTATTTTTTATTTTTATTTATTATTTATTATTTATTATTATTGTTTATTATTATTTATTATTTATTATTAATATTATTATTTATTATTATTATTTATTATTATTATTTATTATTTATTATTTATTATTTATTATTTATTATTTATTATTTATTATTTATTATTTATTATTTATTATTTATTATTTATTATTTATTATTTATTATTTATTATTTATTATTTATTATTTATTATTATTATTATTTATTATTTATTATTTATTATTATTATTATTTTGTCGGCCATTTTTGCATTTTATTTTGTCTCGCTGTCTTCCTTTTTCTTCTGAATCACACAAATTATTTTCAATACTATATGATTATGTCTTTTTTAAACAAATTTAACAGATGGGTCTTTTAGTCTTACCCTTTATGATTACACAAAGTTCCTTCTCATTCATCTTTCTAAAGTATAATCAATTTGTGATAAAAATTTGAGTGACATTTCATCAAAGTCAAATACTTGCCTGCCTAAATCTTTTGTGGGAAAGTTGAAAACTTTTTTAGGAAAAAAGTTTCTTTTCAATAATTCTCATTGTTTCTGACTTTTTTCAGTTTGAAGGTATGCAAATTTTCTTCCTTTTTCTTCACCATTGACTTCCTTATCAATGAACAGTTACCTCCAATTCTGCAATTTATTTGCAGAATTTTTTCTTTTTGTTGGATTGGGGTAGTTTAATTTGGTATTTTGGGTGTGTATATATATATATGATAATCTTGCCTTTTGTAGTTTATATGTAAAAAAAATTCCCTCTTTTCTTTTTCTTTTTTCTTTTCTGGGTGATTGAGATTTGGGGTGCATTGATTTTGGTGTTTTAAAGGCTAATTTTGAGATGGGTAGGCTTAATTTTGCAATGAGTTTATCATATTGCAAGGTTTTGAGGGTGTTTCTTCTTGTGTATATTCTTTTGTGGGATCAAGCAAAAGGCCTTAATTTGGAGGGTCAGTACCTTCTAGATGTAAAAAGTAGTTTTGGTGGGTTGGTTTACTTGATTGATCTTGATCTTTCCTTTAATGGGTTGTCTAAAAATATACCCAAAGAGATTGGAAATTGCTCCAATCTTCAATCTCTTTCTTTGCAAAACAATCACCTCGAAGGATACATCCCTCAGGAGTTGGGCAAACTTTCAGCCTTGACTTGTTTGAATATCTGCAACAATAAGCTTTCTGGGCCTCTTCCTGAAGTGCTTGGGAATCTTCGTGTAATGATGAAAGGAGTGGCGCCGGAGAACGAGAGACGGAGGAAGGAAGAATGAGAGTGAGAGAGATGAAGTTTTCACTCACTGTCTACACAATTTTTTTATTTTTTCTAAGAACACCCATTGGAGGAAATCTGGAATTTTTTATGATTTTGGGAAAATGGGTTTGGGAAAAATCTGGATTCTGTTATGAGTTTGGGAAAAATTGATGAATGCTTGAGAAGAGATGAAGAACAAGAGAGAGAAGAGATGAAGAACAAGAGAGAGAAAGAGATTAATTTAGCAAATGTCAAACCAAGTTAACGCCGTTAACAATTCCATCCAGTTTAATGACAAAAACCAAGTTCAGGGTTATCGGAGATAGGGCTGTCAAAGTCAGGGTTATATTGGAAAAAGGCCTATAAGTCAGGGTTATCTGAGATAATATCCCTATTATTTATTATTATTATTTATTATTTATTAATTATTATTTATTATTAATTATTTATTATATTATTATTATTATTATTATTATTATTTATTATTTATTATTTATAATTATAAAATAATAATAATATTAAGTATTGATAATATTATGTTAATACAGTTTAGTTCAGCAAAAATAAGTTCAGTTCTGCAAAAATAAGTTCAGTTCAGCAAAAATAAGTAAAAATAAGTTCAGTTCAGCAAAAATAATTAAAGATAAGTTCAGTTCAGCAAAAATAAAATAAGTTCAGTTCAGTTCAGCCAAAATAAGTTCAAAAGAACAGGGCCGTACTTGTTACAAACAAGAAACTAAGGAAAAAGCTGTCACAAAATTTCATTAAAACTGACGGAATAAAGATTTGGGCTCAATTGGAGTTAATAAGAAAGAGATATAATAGGCGTCTCATAGTGAGATGCTCAAATGACATCTCACAAGGATATCAAAGTCTGGAGGTACTAAAGTAAGGATAAGGATACTTTATTTACTTACACTTCGCTACCAAGTAAGAGTTACTTTGATATTTGTACTAATTTGACTGAGTTTTGGTACCAGATTATACTTTACTTTGGTACCTCCAGCTTATAAAATTACTTTGGTACCCTTGTGAGATGCCATTTTGACATCTCACTATGAGACGCCAATAGTTTCTCAAGGTGCATGAGCATGAGATATGTGCCACACACGGGTCTATTGTGTCACTAACCGTTCATATATGACTTATAAATGTGGCTTTGCAGACATTATCACAATATATACTACCTAGTACCTACAACAAATTGAGTTCTGGATAGTAGGGGTGTAAGCGGACTGCGAAAAGTACAGAGTCCAATCTAGTCCAGTTTAAACTTGTCGAACTGGAGTGGACTGAAAATTTTTCGGACTGGACTCAGACTCAAATTTCCGAGTCCAAATATTTTCGGACTGGATTTGGACTCACCCCTTTGGAGTCCAATAAGTCCAGTCCAGTCCAAAAATATTTTTATATATAATATATATTTAATATATATATAATGTATATATATGAAAAATTGATACTATTTTAAAAAATTTGGAGTTTTCAACCTTCCCTCTCTAAATATTTCAACTGGCGCTAGAAAATTTCACTTGGCGCTAGACAATTTCACTTGGCTCCATTTGTTAAATAAGTAAATGATACTAGCAGTTGTGCAGTAGTAGGCTAGTAGCCGACTAATTATTCTATCTCACTTCACCCCTCACTACTCATCACTTCATCTCACTCTTTCATTTTCTTTCTACCTCGCTGTCTCGACTCTCACATTCTCTATTTCTCTCTCAGATTATATTCTCAGTCTCTCTGCTTCCTCTCAACTTAGATCAAGGTAGGCATCTAATTCAACTTTTTATTCATAGTATTTTACTTTAATTTAAGCTTTCAATCTAATTTGTAGACATTGATAATTAAATCAGATGTCAAATGCTCAAGCATCTCAAAAACGTTGTGAATCATTGAATCTAAATCGGGGAAAAAAATATAATAATCGGACTGGACTGGATTTGGACTCAAGAAAAAATTATCGGACTGGACTGGAATGGACTCAAAAAATATTTGGATCAGACTTGGACTCAATTTCTCGAGTCCAAAAAACTTTGGACTGAATTTGGATTTGACAAAGTCCAATCCAGTCCAATCCACTTACACCCCTACTGGATAGTTGCTATTTTTGTCCTCATAAAATATTTTGATAAATGTAAGTTATGAGATTCTCATATAATTTGGGCAGGTTTAAGTATTGGAGTACTGACGGAGTCATGCATGTTCCTAGAGATGTCTGCTACTCACTTACTAGTTCAAATAAGTATTTGTGACTAGACAATGTCCAGTAGTACATTTGTGATTTGTTTTTATTAGGTGATTTTTTTTGGGACTTGGTAAGTTGTAACTTATATTTTTCTTCTAAGAGTGTTAATTTCAATGTTTACTTTGTTTTTACATAATGCTCTAACACATATGGTGGAGTCAGGTTTATAATTCGTCATATAATTAGTCCATTTTGTGATTCAATAGGTTAGTTTTGTATATACAATTCAATAGTTTAATGACAATAATGTCATTATGTTTCCATTAGGCATTTAGACTATATTGACAACAATGTCCTTATGTTTTCATTAGGCTAGTTGTTCAGGATTTGTTTGTGCATTGTATTTCTATTTAGGGCACGCTAATTGCATTGGATTGTTTTACCCTACATTACTCAGATTTAATTTATATTTATATTTTCAATTCTCCCTAATGGTTTGTTGACGTGTTAAAGGTTCATTTTGAGAAAAGGACTCCTCAATGTCTTCTAGTAACTCAACATCTTAGAATTTTGTCAAAATGTAGTTCTTAACCTGATTTCCTACTTCCAAACCTAAGTTCTGTTTTCCAAAAAGTCTTACAATGACATGGAGTTCAATCTTCCACAACATTACAATTTATTACCATGTTCTTTGTCCCATTCACCATTTTAATACCAAGATTAAAGTGTTACTGAAAGTATTAAAAATATTGGTTGTTAAAGCCACTTGTCAAGTTAATTAGACTTGCTGCTAGTTTTATTGTTATTTTGAAAAATTAAAACGGCAAAAGGATATAGTATTTGGTGGTTAGATTATAACATTGTAAGTAGAAGCCAAGGGTTCAAGACATCTTACAAATATTTTGATCAATCTCCAAAGAAATGTCATCCAGTGATGAAGTGGCACCATGGAAACTTTTGAGAGGAAATGCATGGCAGCCTGCGATTCCTTCCCACGCTTCTTAATAATAATACTAGATGTATCTCTATGAGGACAATTTTAGAATGCCAACAACTTGGTTGCAAGTAGTATGGCACGGAGGAACTCTTCCTCTTTCTATTATAGTATTTTCAAGCTCTCCAATATTAGGGTGTGAAGTTATTTCAAAAAAATTATAAGTTTAATTTTATTCAAATTGAATTACTAACTCCAATTCTATCAAATTCGGATGGAAGTATCGAATTCAGAGAAAACGAATGAACCAAAATTTATTTTGAATTTTTTTTCCACTTACTTCCATCTCTTGTTGTTTTTTTCACTACACGAAGTCCACAATATGACATTTAATTGAATTACCAGTTCATGACCTTAACATTATAGAATTTTTTCCTTAGATATTGTCAAAGGAAGTTTTAATTCCCTCTATGCGCCAAAGTTGAATTTAATTCCCGACATACCGTCCACATCGGCGTGGATGCTGATGAAATTTTTTTTTTTATTTTCTTCAGACAAAACAACTACTAGAAGTAGCGGTTCACCACAATTAAATAGACAAATGAAAAATACAAAACCGCCACTTAGAATAGCGGTTAAGTTGGAAGAACCGCTACTCTTAGTAGCGGTTTTGTATGATGGCATAAAAGAAAAATTATCAAAACGCCACACATTGTTCTCTTCCTTTTCTTCTACCTTACTAGCTTCGTAATCTGCACTTTCTAATTTCTATCCTCTTCAACGTTTCCAGTACCTCAACCATGGAAGGCCTGAAATCTTTTCTGTGTTGTAATCACAAAAAGGCAAACTCCACTACCAGAGTAATCATCCTCCTTACCAAGCACTCCCCTTCACCGGCGCACCTTAGGACTCTGCCACTGACCCACCAAACAAACACCAATAGTCCACCCCACTAAACAAACAACCAACAACAATACATCCACCCCAACACATTATCTGTTTGGGCCCATTTCTTGGACCAGCCCACCTATGGCGAAGTTACTAAAATACCCCTACCTCTAGGGAAGGCAATCCTCCACCGGTTGGAGCTGACTAAAATACCCTCATTTATTGGAGGTCCCATCCTCTATAAATAGCGGTTGTCTCACCAATCAAAGGGTAAGCAATTCTAAGCTGCCAAACCCAGAGCATCTCTCTCTACATTGATCACTTTCTCTCTCTACCTCAATCATCTACTGACTTGAGCGTCGGAGGGGCGATCCCGGGACCACCCCCGGGGTAGGCTAACCTTGTTTTGCAGGTTTCCGGCGTACGGACAACGGAGCTCAGGTGTACCTTCTTGGGGCCCACATCACACCTCACAACACATTACAACCCTCAATTTCTTAGCAGAAACAGTTTGGCGCCGTCTGTGGGGAAGTTACAAACAAAGTCGCTTCGCCACCACTCAGTAAGAATCACCTCATTGCCACTCAGCAATGGCCCCAACCAAGAAGACACGCTCCCGAGCCAATCGTTCTGGGAGAGCTCAAGCATCCCATCATGCACCTACGGTATTATCTCCCAATCCCAATGATGATGATTCCACCCCAATGGGGAATCCATTGGCATCACAAAGTTGGTCATCCCGCGGCCTCGGGTCAGATATAAGCAGCTGACCCTCCACCCATAACTGCAAGAGACGTCATCTTGATTCCAGCTCAAATTCAACAAACTCTCCAGCAAAGTCGGATGGATATAGTTACCACTCTCGTCACGAAGAGATCATTCGTCCCTCCCTAGATGCTAAGCCTAACCGGCTGGAACCTAAATAGAGGGAAGAACCACATCAGCTTTCAAGGGGAAAATCAGCCAAGGAGAAGCAAGCTACTCACGCCTCTTTAAGGCTCCTCAGAGACATGTCATCGATCGGAAGAATTTGTCTCGAAGAGCACGACTCAAGAATACCCAACCGAGAAGAGGGGTATGGTGACTCGGAACTGCAAAACCCCTCCAGAATAAACAGTGGCACTCTCAAGTTTACGGTCCAGCTCAGCCACACATACTCACCAACGGTACCTGCTTATTCAAGGTACCCACTCATCCTTGGCGCCAGCTCGGCCAAGGAAATGTACTCGGCCATAGGTGCCTACTCATTAAAGGCACCTACTCATCAACGGTACCTACTCATTCAAGGTACCCACTCATCCTTGGATGCCCACTTGGCCAAGAAATGTACTTGACCATAGGTGCCTACTCATCAGAAGCACCTACTCATCCAAGGTACCTCCATCAACTTGGCATGTGCGAGCTACCTCCATCCAAGCACGACCCCCTTGGTCTAAAGAGCGAACTTGGACAAAGAAAATGAACCACACATCAAGGCACCTAACTCGAAGCGATGCATAATCCCGAGTCCCCCCCCCCTCTCGGGACTAGCAGGGTACCCAGAACATGGGTCTCTCTCGATTTCCGCTGGACGACCGCCTCGGGAAGGAATGATGCTACCCTATCCGTTCATCCAGCGTGGGGCTAAATACTTGGAACCCCTCAGTTGGACAAATAAAAACTCTCAAAGGAGGAAGGATGGGGCTAATAAGCCTCAGAAGTCCAAAATTTCTCCATCAGCACCTCCTCAGTCATAAGAGGAGCGTCCTACTAACTTGGCCAAAAACGGCTAAGTATCGTTAATTGGCACGTACTCGATATTCGAATAGTGTCATGAAACCTCCTTGGGAAACATGGAGCTCCTAAGCTCCCCCGAGTCGAGAAACATATTCATTGGCACCTCCTCAGCATTTTGAAGAGCGTCACTCAAATAGTAAGCCAAAATAAGGCTAAGGACCTCCCTCGACCACTTGAGGCTCATAAGCCCCAATGGGCCGAGGAGCGTCACATGACCTCCCTCGGTATCTCGAGGAGCGTCCCATGACCTCCCTCGGTATCTCGAGGAGCGTCACATGACCTCACTCAGCAATTTAACGGGCGTCACTCAAACACTTAGTCAAGTATGGCTAAGTACTCATGGTACCCACTCGGACAGCATGGGGCTCATTAGTCCTCATCCGAGAGGCGTCCTACCCACTCGGTCAACAGGAGCTCCCCTCCTTGCCGAGTCGCTTCTATACTTGGTCAAGTATGGCCTAGTATCAGCTAGCACCTATTCGGACAGCCTGGGGCTCATTAGCCCCTTATCCGAGTAGCCTCATAACTTACTCGGTCAACAGGAGCTCCCCTCCTTGCCGAGTCGCTTCTATACTTGGTCAAGTATGGCCTAGTATCAGCTAGCACCTATTCGGACAGCCAGGGGCTCATTAGCCCCTCATCCGAGTAGCCTCATAACTTACTCGGTCAACAGGAGCTCCCCTCCTTGCCGAGTCGCTTCTATACTTGGTCAAGTATGGCCTAGTATCAGCCAGCACCTATTCGGACAGCCTCGGGCTCATTAGCCCCTCATCCGAGTAGCCTCATAATTTACGCGGTCAACAGGAGCTCCCCTCCTTGCCGAGTCACTTCTATACTTTGTCAAGTATGGCTAAGTACTCATGGCACCCGCTCGGACAGCATGGGCTCATCAGTCCTCATCCAAGCAGCGTCCTACTCCCTCGGTCAGCATGGAGTCCACGTACTCCTCTACCGAGCCACTTTACACTTAGTCAAGTATGGCTAAGTAGTCATGGCACCCACTCGGACAGCATGGGCTCATCAGTCCTCATCCGAGCGGCGTCCCACTCCCTCAGTCAGCATGGAGTCCACGTACTCCTCTACCGAGCCACTTTACACTTAGTCAAGTATGCCGAAGTACTCATGGCACCCGCTCGGACAGCATGGGCTCATCAGTCCTCATCCGAGCGGCGTCCTACTCCCTCGGTCAGCATGAAGTCCACGTACTCCTCTACCGAGCCACTTTACACGTAGTCAAGTATGGCTAAGTAGTCATGGCACCCACTCGGACAGCATGGGCTCATCAGTCCTCATCCGAGCGGCGTCCCACTCCCTCGGTCAGCATGGAGTCCACGTATTCCTCTACCGAGCCGCTTTACACTTAGTCAAGTATGGCTAAGTAGTCATGGCACCCACTCGAACAGCATGGGGCTCATCAGTCCTCATCCGAGCGGCGTCCCACTCCCTCGGTCAGCATGGAGTCCACGTACTCCTCTACCGAGCCACTTCACACTTAGTCAAGTATGACTTAAGTGCTCATGGCACCCACTCGGACAGCATGGGCTCATCAGTCCTCATTCGAGCGGCGTCCTACTCCCTCGGTCAGCATGGAGTCCACGTACTCCTCTATCGAGCCACTCTGCACTTAGTCAAGTATGACTAAGTACTCATGGTACCCACTCGGACAGCATGGGGCTCATCAGTCCTCATCCGAGCGGCGTCCTACCTACTCGGTCAACAGGAGCTCCCCTCCTTGCCGAGTTGCTTCTATACTTGGTCAAGTATGGCCTAGTATCAGCTAGCACCTATTCGGATAGTATGGGCTTATCAGTCCTCATTCGAGTAGCCTCACAACTCACTCGGTCAACAGGAGCTCCCCTCCTTGCCGAGTTGCTTCTATACTTGGTCAAGTATGGCCTAGTATCAGCTAGCACCTATTCGGACAGCATGGGCTGATCAGTCCTCATCCGAGTAGCCTCACAACTTAATTACTCGGTCAACAGGAGCTCCCCACCTTGCCGAGTCGCTTCTATACTTGGTCAAGTATGGCCTAGCATCAGCTAGCACCTACTCGGACATCATGGGCTCATCAATCCTCATTCGAGCGGCGTTCTACTCCCTCGGTCAGCATGGAGTCCACGTACTCCTCTACCGAGCCACTTTACACTTAGTCAAGTATGACTAAGTGCTCATGGCACCCACTCGGACAGCATGGGCTCATCAGTCCTCATTCGAGCGGCGTCCTACTCCCTCGGCCAGTAGGAGATCCCATCTTCTTCACCTAGTCGCTCCTCATACTTAGCCAAATTCAAGCTAAGTACGTCATCGACACCCACTCGGTCAGCATGGGGCTCATTAGCCCCTCATCCGATTGGCGCCCGACCCACTCGGCCAGTAGGAGTTCCCATCTTCTTCACCTAGTCGCTCTTATACTTAGCCAAATTCAAGCTAAGTACCTCATTGGCACCCACTCGGTCAGCATGGGGTTCATTAGCCTCTCATCCGAGTGGCGTCCGACCCGGTCGGCCACTAGGAGACCCCCCCTCCTTTGACGAGTCGCTCTTATACTTAGCCAAATTCAAGCTAAATCTTTCATTGACACCCACTCGGACAGCATGGGGCTCGTTAGCCCCTTATCCAAGTGGCGTCCGACTCGCTCAGCACAAGGAGCCGCTCGGCACAAGGAAGCCCAAAAGGACAAGGAGCCAATCGGCTCAAGGACCTACTCGGCTTGGGCACCCTCTCGGCCCCTTGGCCATGGGACCCCGGTCGTCCATCCTCGAGCAGCAACTCGGCCAACCTCAAAGGCCCGCGGTCGGCCCGCCTCGAGTGCCCAGTCGGCCTTTCGACCAAGGCACCTGGTCGGCCCTCACGACCAAGGTACCTGGTCGGACTCAGCCAGCACAGCTCGGGAGAGCTGCTCGGCCACTCGAGCAGAGACCCGCTCGGACTCGGCTAGCAAAGCTCGAGAGAGCTGCTCGGCCACTCGACCAGAGCACCCCCTCGGACTCGGCCAGCAAAGCTCGAGAGAGCTGCTCGGCCACTCGGCCAATGCACTCGCTCGGCAACTCGGCCAAGGTCCCCGCTCGGCCAGTCGGCCAATGCCTCCGCTCAGCCACATGGCACCCGCTCGGCCAGCCTCGAGGGCACCCGCTCGGCCAGCCTCGAGGGCACCCGCTCGGCCAGCGACGAGGGTACCAGCTCGGCCAGCCTCAAGAGCACCCCCTCGGCTACCCATTCAGCACGAGACTCACTCGGCTCGGGCAGGGAGCAGGGGTTGTGCTCGGCACAATAAGCCTTGGTCGGCACATCCCCCTCGGCTCAGCACGTCAGGCCAGCGCTCGGCGCTATAGTCCTCACTCGGCACATTTGCCACGCTCAGCGAGACCCCCGTGCTTGGTTAATCCTAGCGGCAGAAGATTTTCTCCACCACGATCCGGCATGAAAATTCTGGGTCCCACTCAACATCGGCAAAAATGCGAACACTTCATTCCGCCAATCAACCGCACTAAAAATGGCGATTTTCACTCCGATTACTTGGCGTGGGGCTAATTGTTTGGGCCCATTTCTTGGACCAGCCCACCTATGGCGAAGTTGCTAAAATACCCCTACCTCTAGGGAAGGCAATCCTCCACCGGCTGGAGCTGACTAAAATACCCTCATTTATTGGAGGTCCCATCCTCTATAAATAGCGGTTGTCTCACCAATCAAAGGGTAAGCAATTCTAAGCTGCCAAACCCAGAGCATCTCTCTCTACATTGATCACTTTCTCTCTCTACCTCAATCATCTACTGACTTGAGCGTCGGAGGGGCGATCCCGGGACCACCCCCGGGGTAGGCTAACCTTGTTTTGCAGGTTTCCGGCGTACGGACAACGGAGCTCAGGTGTACCTTCTTGGGGCCCACATCACACCTCACAACACATTACAACCCTCAATTTCTTAGCAGAAACATTATCAATTATTCAATTCATTCTAACTAATTCATGACTCCCAATTTTACAAAAAACCCAACTAAAATAGGCAATAGAATATCTACATTATCAATTATTCAATTAATTCTAACTATAAACTTCATTTAGGGTTGATAATTTTGAAAAAAAAAATCACAAACTGACCCAAAATTCTATGCTTTTCCGGTGACGAAGAGACGGTGAGTGGTGGTGGAGTGTAGCAGAAACGGTGGTTGCCATGGACTCAGTGAGAGAGATCGAAATTAAAGGATGAGAATTAAAGGGAATTTCACGTGAGGTTGCTACCTCAGATGTGCGCAACCTGGTATGAACCAAAAGTAATCACGCAGAGTATCTGAAAAATGAGACATAAATTGTCACCATCTTCTTCACTGAGTATAACCGCATTCTTCAATAAATTTGTTTCCACAATATGCAAGTTAGTTATAAGGAGGGGAGAAAGAGAGGAGAGAGAAAGAGAAATGAGTCTATGTATAAAGAGGGGAGAAAGAGAGGAGAGAGAGAAATGGGGTCTCTGACTCTGTATAAAGAGGGGAGATGGGTGTATGGAAAGCCGCTACTCATAGTAGCGGTTAATGACAAATCGCTACTGCAGTTAGCGGTTTATTAAGATAACCGCTACTTCAAGTAGCGGTTTTGCTTGAGCTAAATTAAAAAATATAATGTTCTGCTTCTGTCCTACGTGGACGGTAGGAAGGGAATTAAATTCAAATTTGGCGTATAGAGGGAATTAAAACTCTCTTTGACAATATTTAGGGAAAAAATTCTAACATTTTACTTTGCCATAAACAATTACCAACTTAATTTATGTAAAATATGGTTATATCACGCAAAAAATTGAATGTAAAGAATATATATGATATCGATCAACATATTTATATTTTTGCTATTTAATAAAACCGTAATTTTACAATATCATAAATTTACCTTGATTTATTAAGCAACTCCTAGTAAAGAACAACAAATTAGAAATCTCAAATCTGTTGTAGCTCCTAAATCGCTTTTGAAGAATTTAGTTCTAATTGAAGACAATTAATTACAAGGAACTAAGGAAGTGTTTGTCAGTTATCATGGAAGTCCACACAAGAATTAGAGAAATTCTTTTTTTTTCGGTTGTTGTGGAGGGGGGATATAAGAAGCAGATAAGTGGGTCCCATCAAAAGAAACTCTACTAGTAGCAATATAAATATTTTAACATTATGGACATTAAAGGTAGTAAATGAAATCTTTTTATATTATTGATAATTATTTGAAAAACTCGTCATATTAAAGGTGGGTAGATTTGATATTCAGTTTTATGATCATTAAATATTATTGTTATTGTTGCTAATACTATTTTTATTTTAAAATTATTAATACAATGGCCCTGTTTGGCACTAGCGTTTGAGGTAGCGGTTAGCGGTTGGACAAGATTAAAACGGAACTTAAGAAAATTATGAGTGTTTGGTAAGGTAGTGGTTGAAGTAGCGGGTAGCAGTTGAAGTAGATTATGAGTTGCGGTTGTAGAACGTTACTACAAGTAACGTTTGAGATTTAGAGGTAGCGGTCTAGCAAATAAACACTATATAATAGCATAAGGTAGAATTATTAACCAATGGTTTTTTATTTCTTTTTCCTTTTACTGTTAATTTATTGTTTTATTTTATGGCAATTCAATGTTTATTTTATAATAGTAGAGATGTAATTTAAATATTTATTTTAAAGATAAGATATTTTACAAGTATTTTAGTTAAAATTGGTAATATAAATTTTTCGAGGGTTAAATATTTTCTTAGATTTAAACAATTCTTTGAGCACCTAAAAAGTCATATACTCCTTTTTGTGTAACTTCTTTGAAAAAATAAATCTTGAATTTAGCTATTGAACGAACATATGAAATTATTGTAGTTCATTTCATATTAGAATAAATGTCATTTATTGTCTTTTATAATTTCAACAGCTACATTTGCCAAACACTTCTAACTAAACAATTAATATAATCGCTGATCGCTGACAGCTACTAGTAGACAGCTAGCCGCTACCCCCAACAGCTACAGCTACAACTACTGCAACCGCTAACCGCTACTAGAACCGCTAGTTTTACCAAACATGCCCAATGTATTATTATATTAAATTATAACTATAATTATAAATATATGCTAGCGTACTTATCATAATTTTTGTCCTTGATGCTTATGTTATTGTTGTTGTAGTATCAAGAAACACTTGATTGCATAAAATTTTCCATTTTAGATGGTAACTAATGTAGTCAATTATCTTATGCTTCCCCTGTCTAAAGAAAGTAGTCTATTATCTCAATATCTCATAATTTAATATTATCTTTATTTTCTTAGGTTCTAGTCAGTATTCACAACTTCAATCGGCATAATTATGTCCAAAGCATAACATTGACCATAATAATTTTTATAACATAATAGTAAAAAGCCAATCATAATTTAAGAATATATAATAAAGAGAATCAAACAAGATTCCACACAACTATATTTTTTCTTATAAATAAGCTAAGTTACCATTTAAAACTTTAACTTAAATAAGGAAAAACTGGCATAACATAAGAACTAAATTAGACAGTAAATTGAATAAATATTTTAAAATAGTTTTGTCATTTTTATCTTCTCTTTATCACATGAATCTAATATATTGTAAAATCTTATTTCAAAGCCTTACTATATTAAGAAATGGACAAATTTTTCAAACATTATTTCTAAAGTAGCATATGTAATTATGGAGAAAATTACGAAAAGAATAATTAGATAGAAATTAATTCATCTCATAATGCTACATGGGAAAGGATAATTGTATATCTATAGATTTGCATGTAAGGAATAATGCACACAAAATCTATGGGATGAAGAAAATCCTTGATGGACATGTCTTCTTCACTTTACTTACTTTACTTATATAAATTGTACTTCCTCGGTTCCATAATAAGTGAAACATAGGGAATGGGCACAAGATTTAATAAACATTACTTTCAAAAACCAAAAAGTCATAAATACCATTTTCATTATCAAAAGGAGGAGAGAGAAAAGTAAATCACACAAGTTTGTAATGGGTACTCTTGTCATTTTGTCACTTTCTTTTTTCCATTTAAGGTATGTTTTACTTATTTTGAAACGTTCTAAAATAGTAAGTGTTTCACTTATTATGAAACGGATGAAGTATATGATATGAATTTAATCTCCAAACCAAGGCTGGATACATTATTAATCATAATAATGGATTAATGGTACCCTCTTTCATATATTCATGTCAAAGATTCTCATAATCTTCAAGAGGGGGTTGTAATAATACCCAATTTGGCCCACTCATCTTTTTTTTTGGCAGAAAGAAAATTAATACAAGAAACATCAACAACACAATTTGCCACCTCTTGCTTGACCAGCAAGATGACCAGCTCCTTGCACATGACCATTATCAACCTTTCGACACTCAAAATACAAGAAACTTTTACATAAGTCCTGAATATCTAATACAATGCTAGACATATCACACGACACCTTATTATTTGATATGGCCTGAAAGAGCTGCTTGGAGGCAGTTAACATCCTGATATGACAGCAACCTCGAGTCACTACTCCCTGCAACCCTCTAAGAAACGCATATCCTTCCGCCTGCAACGAAGACGCGGCAAAAACATTGGCATTCCTTTGGAACTTGACACTTGCACCTACTATCCCAATCCAGCCAATACCTGCTACACGCTGACCCTTTCCCTTAGCTTTCCATATAGCACCTATCTGAACCGTACATAGGCTACCTTGCAGTTGCAGCTGGCCAAAACTATACAAATCACCTCCCAATCCCACATTACAACCACGTCTGCTAACTGATTTCTCCCTCCACAACCTCCTCCTCTGCACATCCTTCAACTCTCTGTCAACTCTCATCTTAAACCCCTATAAATATTGACAGCATACCAACCCTCTTTTCTACTAACCTAGCAAGTACCAACTACATATATTTATTAACCGTCTAATTACTAATTAGAGGGATGAGAGAGACATATCTACAGGATGTAACTTTCGAATCTTTGCATAATTATGTAAGAGTCTAAGGGAAGTGCAAAAAATATTTCTACTTCTATATATGCATGCATGTACAAATTGATTGGAACTTTTGAAGGTAAAAAAAAAAAGAAAAAACATGACGTGAGAAACAAACTGGCATTATAACAAAAGTATCGTCCTTTCATATCTTTGGAAGAATCGATACCAAGTTAGACGAGCAATTGTGAGGAATGATAAACATCTATCTGCTAGATGTTTGCAAACATCTATCAGGCAATAAAAAATAATAACTGACTGAAAAGGTGGTGATGTGGGTCCCGGAGAATAGAAGAGAAATAAAACACGGTTTATATTTCATGAACACTATTTGTTAGTTGTATGAACACTATTTGTAGTTACACGAACACTTGTTGTAGTAGTATGAACACTATTTTTTAGCATCGTAATTTTTTCGACCACTTTTTTGTTTGACTGACACTTTGCAATTTTCGAGATAACTTTTTTGTTTGACTGACAATTGTTTCCCATATATATTGACAGTTTTACCCCTGATAGATGTTTGCAAACATCTAGCAGATAGATGTTTATCATTCCTCAGCAATTGTTGCTTTTGGCTGATTTCTTCAAGATCTTTCTCTGTCCAACTAAGATTTACTTGGTTGTTTACATGCAAAATGTTAGAAACTAAAGAAAACAACAACATACATCAAAGAAATGCATGGGCCTAATTTCATTTAATGAATATCATGTGAAGCTTGGTGGAATTCTGATTTTTGTGGGACAGTCTTTAATATATTTTTGATAAGTAAATTGACTTAAAAAGGGGGGAAAACAAAAATAAGTCTATCTTCATATGAATTTGCTGAAATCTTAATTTGACGAAGTGACAAGAGTAAAAGGAATAGTAGTTCATAATATTCTCTCAAATTCTAAATCTGTCTTTTCCATGGAACTTATCTAATGCATGTCTCTCACTTGACTAAACTATGACTATATAGTATGCATTTTCACACGCACACACACCATGTATATATATTTTCATACGCATATGGTACATGTTTAATTGTCTATTAAGGCCCTGTTCTTTTGGACTTATTTTCATTTCAGTTCAGTTCAATTCAGTTCAATTCATTTCAGTTAAGTTCAGTTACTCTCTGCATTTCAGTTTCTCGCAGTTAAGTTCAGTTCAGTTCAGTTTCGTTCCGTTCTGTTCAGTTCAGCCCAATTCAGTCCAAAAGAACGGGGCCTTAAGCTTGACCTAGTGGTAAAGAAAGAACCTTCCAACCTTGAGTTTGGGGGTTCGATCCCCACTAGGGGCACTTTGAGAGAGGGTTTCCCTTACCATTATCCCCCTTACCAATGCAAAAAAAAAAAAAATACTTCCTCTGATCCATGCTTTGAAAGTTGTAACAATTGGATTTTTATATCAATTACGTACCTACTTTGACTGCAAATCTAATAATTGATATTGTATATAAAAACAATTGTCACTATGTAAACTGTTATTGTAGATGTCATAATATATATATATATATATATATATATATATATATATATATATATATATATATATATATATATATATATATAATATCAGCGTATTTAATTTCACTAATTAATAGCTATAGATAATAATGTTCATAAATTGTACATTAACAAGCGTGAAAGTTAATGTTGCATTAAAATTGAGGAAACACATTTGTAACAGTGTAGAGGATTAAACATGTAACAAACATATATTTACTTTATTTATTTTGGGATTTTCTTCTGCCTACTCGTGCAAAATTTTATATTGGCAACTTATGGCATGATATATTGGTGAAGAACTCTTCAATGTGATACTTGATCAATGTTCATAAGCATCATTTATAGCCTCACATCTTGAAAAACATTTTGATGTGGTCAAAGTTTGAAACTTCAACTCTTTGCCTAAAATAACTTTGACCACTCCATCAGGACTTAATCATACATATGTAATTTGGATAACACACTTATTACATTTAATTAATTGAATTATTCAATAACATAAATTTATAGCTAGTATTTGGATCCTCTTACACATTCTCTACCTAATGTACGTTCACATTTTGAAAAAAGAAAAACACCAACTATTCAAGATTTGCTATCTCGATCTCTCTATATTTCCAAAGCCCCCATTGTTCAAATCATGATGAAGCTCAAGAAATATTCCGACTATTGAGTTATCTTTGATTATCTGTTCACACATTTACTCCATACCTTTTTTTACTATTCTACCTATTCATTCGTACTTCCACACCCTTAATAAAGAAAGTTCGCCTTAAATTTTATAAATAAAACCAATAGATAAATTATTAATTGAGGGTGGGTTCTCTTTCACTTTTAAAAAGTAAGTTTCGGGGTTTAATGAGTTAAGATAAGTTCCAATTAGTTCATACAGACTCATATAACTTTCAAAGCTCTAATAAGCTATAATATAAGCTTTTATAATCCCCTCAAAAAAAAAATATAAGCTTTTATAAGTTCTATCAAGTTTAATTAAGTTTAGATAAGTTCATATCTACAAGTTCTTAATATATTTTAATTAGTGTAGATAAGTTCAATTCAAGTAAGTTTAGCAAAATTTAGGTGAAGATAACGCATCTTGACAGGGCAAGTTTCGTGAGGATTGTGCTCTAGTATATGTACTTTGTATTCCCATATTTATATTATTCATTCGGTATAAAACTTTGAATGTTCTCATCGCTTTTGTGTTCCACTTATTCAACTTATTAGCTTCATCAATCCTTGTTAATCAAACCGCAACCCATCATCAATAAAAAAATCTATTTATTTATTTCTTAATTCTTTTCCAAATTGATCTATAAATGTTTTATTTGTATAAATTATATAAAGCTGTTAGGAATCGGGGTGTTGTAGTTTGATTAATGCGGAACAAAATCAATGAAATAATAAGGATGAGAAAAGCAATAAAGAAGATAAATAAAAGAACACAAGGATTTACGTGGTTCGGTCAAAAAAGACCTACGTCCACAGGTGGGGGATTCGAGCTTCTTCACTATGATGGAGAAAAACAGAGAGAATAATTACAAGGAGTCCTAAATTCTAGAGGCTAAAAGTGTTTCATAAGTTGTGTGTCAAATAATGATCGAGCACTAAGAGGTCCTTTTATAACATAAGGAACCCCGCACAAAAACCCTAGAATATACTCCGTACAAAACTCTAAGAAGAAAATCCGATTCGGAAACGCGTCTCGGAAACCGCGAGGCGCGGTGATGACCGCGAGGCGCAGTGGCTGCCGCGAGTCGCGGTATGCTCTCGGCAGTTCTTCGTAAAACGGGCGTAACTTTCTCGTTTCTCAGCGGAATTGGGCATATGACCTATCGTTGGAAAACTCTTGGAACAAGCTTTCACCTCCAATTTGAATCACATCAAAACCATTTATAGATTGAGAGATATGTGCATTCAAAGTTAGCCTTATGCCTTTCACAAGATTTCAAGTCATAAATAACAATCTCCACCTTGACTTGAAACCGTTCAATCAAGATGACTCCACCTTGAACTAAAAACCAAAAAAATGCTCACCATAAACATATAACCTCCACCTTAAACAAAATTCCATAAGCCTAATCACTTTAGGCAATCAAGAACGGACATCTTCTATAAACTGTGTACCGATGCGTCTTCGAACACAAAACTTCGTATACGAAACCATCACATGGCCTAGATTGAGAGTATAAAGTCACCAACGCCAAGCATGCTTATTCAAATTGACCAAACTCTCTTCAAACACTTCTTCATCTCAACAATAAACTCAAGCAATTATAGAAAACCAATTGACATCAATAACTTCTAAATTGCAATTGTACTTAACAAAACACAAAAGTACCAAATTTGAGATAAGAAATAGCATAACTAGAATAAAATCTAATGCATAACCAAGATTGTCACAAAAAACTCAAAAAAACAATCTATCATAGACTCCATAGCAAAATCCACACGGTTTCTCGTTTCACCAAGAGATCTCAAAGGGCACCAATCATAAAGAGATCGTAGAAACCGCAGCCCAAAAACTTGTAACCCTAAAGTACAAGATCATCATCAAGAACATTGTTGGCGATATTTGCAGATTGGTCCTCATTGGACTTTTCCCCATTCTTCTTCATTAATTTCCAACACTCAGCTTTGATATGACCCTTCACATGACAATAGTTACAAATTTCATTCTTACCAAAATTCTTTCCACCATGAGCAACCAAAACATTAGTTTGAGCATATTTATTAACCAACTTATTTTCAATTAAATCTCTATGAGTTAAGGCATCCTTAACATCCTGCAAACTCAAATCATCTCTACAATACAATAAAGTATCTCGAAAATGCTTATACGAAGGTGGTAAAGAACACAACAACCTAATAGCCATATCCTCATCATCGATCTCAACATCGATATTTTGCAAATCCATAATAATAGAGAAGAATTCATCTAAATGAGACTCAAGCGGTTTACCTTCTTCTAGACTGAGATCATGAAGTCTAGATTTGAGTAGTAGACGGTTGGTCACGCTCTTTGTCATATAAAGTGACTCCAACTTCAACCACAAACCCGCAGCAGTTGTCTCCTTGGCAACCTCTCTCAAAACTTCATTAGATAGACTTAAATGAATCGCCGAGAGTGCCTTCAAATCGATCTCCTCCCACTGATCATCCATCATACCCGAAGGCTTTTTGGATGCACCTTCAAGAGCCTTGTTACAACCACTTTGAACCAAGATGACTTTCATCTTCAATTGCCATATGCCAAAATTTACTTGCCTATCAAATTTCTCAATATTGAATTTCATTGACATAATTGAATCAAACTCGTTCTATAAACACCTAAGATCTTAAACCAAGCTCTTGATACCAATTTGTTAGGAATCGGGGTGTTGTAGTTTGATTAATGCGGAACAAAATCAATGAAATAATAAGGATGGGAAAAACAATAAAGAAGATAAACAAAAGAACACAAGGATTTACGTGGTTCGGTCAAAATAAACCTACGTCCACAGGTGGGGGATTCGAGCTTCTTCACTATGATGGAGAAAAACAGAGAGAATAATTACAATGAGTCCTAAATTCTAGAGGCTAAAAGTGTTTCATAAGTTGTGTGTCAAATAATGATCGAGCACTAAGAGGTCCTTTTATAACATAAGGAACCCCGCACAAAAACCCTAGAATATACTCCGTACAAAACCCTAAGAAGAAAATCCGATTCGGAAACGCGTCTCGGAAACCGCGAGGCGCGGTGATGAACGCGAGGCGCGGTGGCTGCCGCGAGTCGCGGTATGCTCTCGGCAGTTCTTCGTAAAACGGACGTAACTTTCTAGTTTCTCAGCGGAATTGGGCATATGACCTATCGTTAGAAAGCTCTTGGAACAAGCTTTCACCTCTAATTTGAATCACAGCAAAACCATTTATAGATTGAGAGATATGTACATTCAAAGTTAGCCTTATGCCTTTCACAAGATTTCAAGTCATAAATAACACAAGCCTATCTCAATTCATATAGTTATAAATTACAAGACTATATGCATTTCACAGGGTTAAGCACTAGTTAACAATAGGTACTGAGAACTTAGACATAGATATGAAGTAATAAAAACGAGCAACATATAGATGGAGAGAGAATAAGCAACTAGTTAGAAACTAGCAAAGATAATAAAAGTCAAATTTCTCTTAAGAACCATGAATAATGTGTAGCTGGACACTATCTTCATCTCAATTCTCAAAGTATAAAGCACCCACCTATTTCAAAATTTGAACTTTGCTAGCTCATTTAATTTTCTCAATATATATTGAAATATATTACATATATTACATTGTTAGACTACAATATAAATATTTTTATATCTTTTGTAAAATGTTTATAGTTTAAGTTAATGATAATAAAATTTCAATAGTTTGAAAAATATGAATGCAATACAATGATAGTGATGAAATAGGTGGAGTAGTAATTAGGAAGTTGGTTGTAAAGGTACCATTCTTTGAGATCCTTCCTTCTATAGTACCAAATATTCTATATGTCTAAAATGTTTATAATCAGTAAAAGTATGCCCTCACACGTAATTACAGAGAGAAAATAACTTTTACATTAACATGACATTACGCACTATCTTGCCCACCAATTTTGTATATATATACACTTCATTGCACCTTGTTCAACTCCCTCAAATATCACCCTTAAACTTTTCTTCCACTCTCTATAATTTATCTACCCTCATAATTTTCTCTCTCAATAATGCCTAAATCTACTCTCCCATATCTATCTTCCTTAGTCATAATATTTGTTATTAGTCGTTTGATGTCAATTATAAGTGTTAAGCACAGGCCATGGACTGATTTACTCCCTTCTGAACTTTTCTCTCTGGATATTGTTTCTAAACTAAGTCTCAACAAATCTTCTCTTGCCATTGCTTCAACTGATTTTGGCAACTTAGTTCATGTAACTCCGGCTGCCGTATTTTACCCTTCATCTATACAAGACATAATTTCCTTAGTCACATTCTCATATAACCATTCCTTGCCCTTTAAGGTAGCGGCTCGAGGTCGAGGTCATTCATGTAGGGGACAAGCCATGGTAGAACATGGTGTTGTCATAGATATGACCTCTTTGAATAGGTTTAAGCTTAAGAATATTAGTTATAATGATATAAATAAGTATCATCAATATTGTGATAATAATAGGATTAGGGTTTCCTATGATCCTTTATTAGGGTTTTATGCTGATGTTGGTGGAGAGCAACTATGGATTGATGTGTTGCATGCAACACTAGATCATGGTGTTGCTCCAGTTTCGTGGACCGACTATCTATACCTTACTGTTGGTGGAACCCTTTCTAACGCCGGAATTAGTGGCCAATCTTTTCGTTACGGTCCTCAAATTACCAATGTTCATGAATTGGATGTTGTTACTGGTATATTATCATATCCTTACTTTCATATTATATACTTCATTATAACAACTCATCTTCATTTATGTACTTGATCATGTAGCACACTAGCACATACGATTACGCTTATCAAATATGACTTTCATATTATATACTTCATTATAACAACTTATCTCAATTTATGTACTTGATCATGTAGCACACAAGCACATACGATTACGCTTATCAAATATGACTTTCTTAGCAACTTCTAATATTGTACTTCTGATATAACAACATATACTACTTATGTAATTTCTAAATATTGTCATAATTAATATTTTACAACCTAGCCCTTGGATTTTCATAATATTTTGAATCTAAAAATGAAATAAATCTTATTTAAAAACACCAATACTACTCTTAAATGATCATGAACTTCCAAAATCTTTCAAGTAGTTAATTAAGTTTCTGCAGGGTAATATTACAATCAGCATAACCATGAGAACTTACTTTGAAAAGTTGGGTATACTCAAAACCAAAACACAGGATACACACACAAAATCAACAAAATAATAAGTATATGACAAGACAGCATCATAAATATTAAACAGTGGGACATTATTATTTGCCTTTTATATACTGTTAAAAAAATTGATTTGTAAAAGTTTTAGAGGAAAATTAAGTTCACATCCTCTTCTTTTTTTTTTTTTTTTTGTTACTGAAGTCTTCTACCTTGTTTGGTTACAGGAAAAGGAGAGCTGATTACATGCTCGAAAAAGATAAATTCAGAGCTGTTTAATGCAGTTTTAGGTGGTCTTGGACAGTTTGGAATTATTACTAGAGCAAGAATTAAATTAAAGGCAGCACCAAAAAGGGTATTATATATTATATTGCTATACATATCTCCTTTTATATTATTGATCAAGTTCTCTTTATCATATTGTGCATCGTCACACATACTTCTCCTAGTTCTAAAGATCCACCCTCTTTCCGTTTAAGTGCGTTTCTAAAATATCCTCCCTCTTTTACTTTATTCCTTATTTGGCAAATTTTTTCCCCTTTTTACCCTCCCATGTCCCTATCATATCATATGGTCCACCATTACACTATTAATTCAATTTTACTACATTTCTCTCTCCTACTTTTTTTTGGTGAACCTCTCCTACTTTACCCCTTTTTATTTGTTTATTTTCTTTAATCCCCTTTCTCTCTCCTATTTTACCCACCCCAACCCCACACAAATTGATCCTCCTTGATATCTGTACTAACAGTAACAAGGAGGATCTTTCGGAACCGGAGGGAGTATGTTTCACATGATATATACTGTGGCTAATAATGAATTTAAATGCTTTACTACAAAGTACAATCACAAAACTAATTAGCTCTATAATCATGTCTTATCAAGTACTACTAATTAATTAATAAATAAAATATAGCACAAAACAAAACTAAGCTTGAAAAAGTCATGACAAAACTTTTTTCCATCTTAGTATCTGCAAGTCCTTGAAAATTATAGTACAATTAACTATATTGGCCATTGTTAAAAATGTGCTTTTTTATGCATTAATATTAAAAATTGTGTAAACTAAATTGTAGGTGAAATGGGTCCGGATGCTTTATGATAATTTTTCATCATTTACAAGAGATCAAGAGCACCTAATCTCACTTTACGGAAATTACCAAGACTTAGTCGACGTCAACGATGGTCTAGACTATGTTGAAGGGTCTCTTATTATGCACAAAGTTGATCCCAACAACTGGAGATCCTCTTTCTTTACACCAAATGATCAAGACATAATTGCTTCTTTAAATACCCCCAAATGGTATCCTTTACTTCTTAGAAGTGGCCAAGTATTATTATCATGATGATGACACCAACATGGATAAGGTAATATCTAGTACTTCAATAATACACTTACTCCGACGAAAATTAGTTGTCATATTCATTCAATCACTTATAGTTGCGTAATTTTCATCGCTTTGTCCACCAAAAAATTTATCATACACCCGAGTGTACCGTGAGCATGGTACACCGAAAACTATTTTTCTGCTCATTGCTCATTTGAAATCATCCAAATAAGTAAAATATATTAAAAAATGAGAGTTCCAAATGAGCAAATGAGCAAAAATTAGTCTTGAGTGTACCATGCACATGGTACATGCACCAGGTGTATATGAATAAACCATTTTGTCCATCACTTAAATTAAAGCAGTGTATATCATAAAATCTAATTATAAACCATTATTCTCTCCTTGAATAAATTTTCTAAATATGTTATGTTGAACTTTTTACTTTCCTAGATTACCCTTAATAATAATACCCTTTACTTAATGAATTTCAACATAAAACTATATTGGTGTAATAGAGATGTAAAAACTTAAAGTAATAAGGTATAATTAAGTTTTAAGTCAACTCATTTTTTTTAAAAGGATTTTTTAACAAGAATAATACAAACTTTTGCACGTTCTCTCGCAATAATACAAACTTTTGATTATTATGTAATAATACAAACTTTTGATCAAAATTCCTCCAGTAGGGCAATACCGGTTGTTAACTTGTTGTAGGAGGTAAACAAGTTGACGTGGCACTCTCTAGGACACGTGCCGCTTTTTTATTGGATGATTTTTTAAATTTTTATTTAAATTTGAAAAACAAAAAAAATCCTTTTTTTTCTTTCTCCCTCACCCACCCCACCTGGCCCTTGACCCTGCCCAGCCTTCCCTCAACCAATCTCTCTCTTCGTCCTCCCCCCAGCACCTCCACAAAATCCCCTCCCCCACCCCCTCCCCCATCCCGAAACCACAACCGCCACCAACCTTCACGATTTCCACCACCAACCTTCATGATTTTCGCTGCCGAACCCAGATCTGTTACTAGCGACCTCCTCTCTCGCTCACCACCGTCGACCTCCTCTCTCACCACTAGTGAAGACAAACTCTCCTTCCTCGATCTCCTTTCTCTCTCCTCTTTCGATCTCCCTTCTTTGTGGGTTGTGGGGTGTGGGTTTGTGATCGTGGGTTAGTGGTTGTGGGTTGTGGTTGTAGTTGCGGTTGTGTAGTTGCGCATTGCGATTGCGGTTGTGGTTGTGGTTGCGCGTTGCGGTTGCGGTTGTGGATTTGTGGTTGTGGTTGCGCGTTCCGGTTGCGGTTGTGGATTTGTGGTTGTGGGTTTGTGGTTGCCGTTTTGTGGGTTTGTGGTAGCGGTTGCGGTTGTGGTTGTGTAGTCTGTGGTTGTGGGTTTATGGGTTTGGTGGTGCTGACGGTGGTGGCAGGGTGTTTCTGGGGAGATTTTTTGGTGGTGGGGTGGTGGCGGGATGCTTTGGTTGGGTGGTGGCGGCGTCTTCTTCGACTTTGGTGGAGGAGTTCGGTTCGGGGGGAGGTTCAAGGCCGGGAGGGTGGTTTCTCGGTGGGGGGAGGGGGTGGGGTTGGAGGTGGGGGACGTTTCGTGGCCGGGGGAAGGCGGTTTCGTGGTGGGGGGATCGGGGGGTGGTGAGGGTGGTTTCATCCGGTGGGGGTGGGGGTGGGGGAGGGGGTGGTGAGGGTGGTTTCATCCGTGGGGATGGGGGTGGGGTGGGGGGTGGGGGTGGAGGGAGGGGGTGGGTTTCAGTTGGTTGGCTAGGGGGGAGGAGGAAGAGATTTTGGAGTTTTTTTTTAATTTTTTTTACCTGTTTTACAGGTTAACGGTCAATTTGACCTAGTGGAGGAATTTTGATGTAAAGTTTGTCATATTACATAATAATTAAAAGTTTGTATTATTGTGAGAGAACGGATAAAAGTTTCTATTATTCTAGTTAAAAAATCCTTTGAAAAATGAATCTGAGTAAAATATTTTAGAAAATTATGTGGCAAGTACATTTCCAAACATTTTGAACTGGTAAATGTGAACATTTTGTTGGTCTACAAATGCGAACTCGACAGAGGGTTGCATTGTGTTACTTTGTATTCCCTTTATTTATCATGTTTTTGTTGATACATGTAGGAACTTGAGAAGCAACTCAAAGGGCTAAACTTTATTCCAGGATATCTTTTCACAAAGGAAGTACCCTTTGTAGAGTTCCTGAATCGAGTCCGAAAAGGAGAGCTAGAGCTTCAATCCAAAGGGCTATGGGATGTTCCACATCCATGGCTAAATATTTTCATACCAAGATCTCGGATTGACGATTTTCATCATGTTTTTGCTAACATTATTGCCAAGGATAGCAAGGGTTTAGAAGGACCGATTCTCATCTATCCATTCAACCGTAATAAGTATGTTAAAATGTTTAGTACACAATATTATTACTTATTTGCGCGTTTTTTAATTATGTTGCAGCATTCGGTATTATACATTTTCAAGACACATTTTTATTATTAGTATATTTTACAAATAAAGGTTATAAAAGTTGACATTATAAAATTACACATTAAAACAAATCTAATAAATTGAGGACATGATAATACCTTTTTCTCTCTTATTACTTATTAGTGCTGATATATATACGATCAATTTTATAGTTTATGAACTTCGACAAACAAAAGCTAAAGTTGGAGCTAACCTGAGATAGAGTGATATATATTAAGTATTAACCATTGTCTCATGCTTTTTCAAGAAGAAATTTTTACTATATGTTGATAAAAACTATATTTAAAAGAAAAATCATAGAATTGTACTAAAATGATATATAATACTGTATTTTTACTACCTTTAGAATCATAAAATGAGACAATAATATTTAAAATTCGACCACATAAAACAAAAGCGATTAGTAATATGAAATGGAGGGAGTACGTGAAATTTAATATGGTTCTTTTATTATATATTTAAATTTTCTGAAATAGAAATTTGATGGTACATTGTTGGAATATTCTTTGGTAAATATGTAATCTTTATCTTTTAGGAAGTTTAGATAGTTTCCTTTTGTCTTGAGATCTCAATACTTTGTGTATATGTATTGTGTCACGTTTAATGAGAAGGTTCATCACAAATCATTCAATCAATCTACTTCTCTACATGGTATCAGTCTAGGGTTTTATTCCCTCTGTCAATATGGCCGGCGACTCAAACGACCCTCCTCCACCACCCAAACTCGATGCCTCGTCCCCTTACTTCCTCGGCCCGCAAGACCGCCCTGGAAATTTCCTTACCCCCACTCGTCTATCTGCCACCAACTATGATGATTGGGCAGCAGACTTACAAAACGCACTCGAAGCTCGACGTAAGTTCTGCTTCCTTGATGGCAGCGTCATCAAGCCGTCCTCCCCGTGTACTCCTGCGGATTGGGCCGCACTTCAAGCCATGTTGATTTCGTGGGTGATGAAGACCATCACACCGGAGGTCAAGGCCTCTATTCCCAAGTTCAAAGATCCGCGTCGTCTATGGGACACTCTTAAAACTCGGTATGCCGTCGCCAACGGCCCTCGCATCAATCAACTTCATGCCTCCACAGCCAAATGCGAGCAAACTAAAACCATGACGATCACTACATACTACTCTCATCTTCACGTTCTATGGGAGGAATTGCAGCGGCACGAACCTTTGATCACTTGCACGTGTTGCACCTCTTGTGATTCTGGTGAACGCCACGCCCAACGCAATGAAAATCGCAAGGTACATCAATTTCTTATGGGTCTCTATTCTCCTTATTATGCTCAAACTAGGGCTGCAATTCTGGCTCTCGAACAACTTCCTTCATTAGACAGTGTATATCAAATGCTCATCCAAGATGAGCGAGTTCGACTCGCCACTCAACCGGCCGAGTCTGTGACATCTCAGCCCACCGAGGCTGTTGGTTTTTCTGTGCGGGCCGAGCCCAGTCGAGGTCGCGGGCGTGGAGAGCGTCCAGATCGCAGCACCATGGTCTGTACCCACTGTAAAAAGTCGGGCCATGATGTCGCGACTTGTTTTGAGTTAATAGGCTATCCGCCTCATTGGGGGGACGCAAGTGGGCGTGGCCGAGAGCGTGCTGCTGCTGGTCGGGGTGGAGGGCCTCCTGCCCGAGCCCGCGCTGCTGTGATTGGCAGCCCCACCGAAACTTCATCGAGTGGCTCCACCACTCCCTCCACTCTTTTCACCGCTGATCAATGGAAAGCCCTTGCCGGCATGTTTGGTAATTTAAAAATTCCTGACAATCGCTTAACCGGTAAGTTTGATGTTCATTCTTGGATTCTTGATACTGGTGCTTCTCACCATGTTACTAGTGATCTTACTTGGTTATTCGATGTTCATGCTATTTCTGACTGTCCGGCTGGGCTTCCTAATGGGAGTACCGTTGTTGCAAATCAAGTAGGATCAGTTCGATTATCTCCTGCTATTACTCTCCTTAATGTACTTTATGTACCTCAACTTCATTGCAACTAAATCTCCATTTCTCAATTGTGTGATAGTTTGCATTGTACTGTCCAATTTGATTCTCACATGTGTAATATACAGGACCCGTTGATGGAGCTGATTGGAACGGGGGTTAAGCGGGATGGACTTTATTACTTTGGCGGCATGGATACTATTCAACATATCTCTGTTTCGGGTGAAGCTTCAGTGTTGGATTTATGGCACCGTCGTATGGGGCATCCGTCCGCAAAAGTTGTAAAGTTACTTCCTCCTGTTAGTCATTTTAAGGGTAGTTTCAATAAAGCTTGTGACATTTGTTTTTATGCACAGCACCCTAGGGATTAGCTTCCTATTAGTGACAATAAAACTACTCGCATCTTTGAGAAAGTTCATTGTGATTTATGGGGTCCATATAGACATGTTTCTTCTTGTGGTGCTCGCTATTTCTTAACCATAGTGGATGAATTTTCCCGTGTCGTATGGACTTGTTTGTTGGTTGATAAAACTGAGGTGTTTAGCATGTTTATGTCCTTTATTGTTATGGTTGACCGATAATATTCTCAAACCATAAAAATAGTGCAAAGTGATAATGGAACTGAGTTTAACTGCCTTCGAGATTATTTTGTTGCTACGGGTGTTTTTTTTCCAAACTTCTTGTGTTCACACTCCTCAACAAAATGGCAAAGTTGAACGAAAACACCGACATATTTTGAATGTCGCACGTGCCTTGCGTTTTCAATCCCATCTCCCTATCTATTTTAAGGGTGAGTGCGTTCTTGCTGCAGCTCATTTAATTAATCGCACTCCTACCCCCTTGTTGCAAAATAAAACTCCTTTTGAATGTCTAACGGGCAAGCCTCCGTCTTATGATCCTATTAAGGTGTTTGGGTCATTGTGTTTTGCTCATAATCATAACACTCATGGTGACAAATTTGCAAAGAGAAGTAGATCAAAATGCATCTTTGTGGGATATCCTTTTGGTAAAAAGGGGTGGCGTCTTTTTGATCTTGAGAAAAAGGATTTTTTCATTTCTAGGGATGTGAAATTTTTTGAGGATATGTATCCATTTGGTACTGCGGAAAGTGTTAATATTGTTCCGGAGGATATTATTGATATGACTATGGATGTTGATGATGATTTTGCCTTTATTGATTCCACTTCTCTCACCACAACAAATGAACCTATCTCACCTCCTCAAAACACTCCTGATCCAGTCCACGCCTTCTCCCCACCTTCGGTCCACCCACAAAACACTCTTCCTCACACGGCCCAAACCCACAATCCACTTCCTGACCTCTCTCCCTCTCCTATTACACAACCGGCCCAAACAGACCCTACCCCTCCCACTCGGCCCATCCCAGCTTCCACTCCAACTGATTCGCCCAGCACTTCTCCACCTGGGCCCGAACCTCATTCCTCCTTACTTCCCCCTTCTGGGCATGATTCGTTAGTCACGTCTGATGGGGCCGCCCCTACTGGGCCTGTTTCTTCTGGTCAGCCGCATGGGGCTGATTCTTCGGTCAACAATGATACTAATGATGCTTCTTGTACTCTCGGTCGTGGTTTACGCACCAAAGTGCCATCTGTTCTATTGTGTGATTATGTTACACATACTGTCAAAGTTCCAAGTCCATCCCCTGCTTCCTCTAGTTCTCATCATTCCTCAGGTACCCCTTATCCTATTGCACATTATATCAATTGTGATAGTTTTTCTGCAAATTATCGTGCTTTTCTTGCTGCTATTACTTCTACTTCAGAGCCCAGGTCTTTTAAGGAGGCCATGAGAGACGAGCAGTGGCGGAAATCTATCCAGGAAGAAATTACTGCCCTTGAGAATAATGACACTTGGACCATGCAATATCTTCCTCCTGGCAAGCGAGCATTAGGAAGCCAGTGGGTCTACCGAAACAAATATGATTCCAATGGTCTCCTTGACAGACGCAAATCTCGCTTAGTCATTCTTGGCAATCATCAGCAGGAAGGTATAGATTATACTGAGACTTTTGCTCCTGCAGCTAAAATGGTCACTGTTCGGGCTTTTTTCGCTATTGCGGCTTCGAAGCATTGGGAACTTCATCAAATGAATGTTCAAAATGCTTTCTTGCATGGTGATCTGGAGGAAGAAGTTTATATGAAACTCCCTCCCGGTTTTGGTGCTTCTGATCCTAATCTTGTGTGTCGTCTGCGCAAGTCTTTATATGGTTTGAAACAAGCTCCTCGCTGTTGGTTTGCTAAGCTTGTTACTGCTCTTCGTCACTATGGTTTTCTGCAGTCTTATTCAGACTACTCTCTCTTTACCTACACCAGGGGGTACTACTCAGATCAATGTTCTTGTCTATGTTGATGATCTCATTATCGCAGGGACTGATTCTCCTGCTTTACAGGCTTTCAAAGCCTATCTGAGTGATTGTTTCCGTATGAAGGACCTCGGTCCTTTGCGATATTTTCTTGGCATTGAGGTTGCACGGAGTTCTTCAGGTCTCTTTCTTTGTCAGCGCAAGTACGTCTTGGATATTGTTGCTGAAGCAGGCATGTTAGGTGCTAAACCTTCCGATTCTCCCATTGAGCAGAATCATCGACTTGGTCTTGCTTCAGGCGATCTTATAGATGATCCTGAGCGTTATCGTCGCCTTGTAGGTCGTCTGATCTATCTTGCTGTCACTCGGCTTGACCTAGCTTATTCAGTACATATTCTGTCCCAGTTTATGCAGGCCCCCCGTTAGGAGCATCTTGAGGCTGCCTTACGTGTTGTTCGTTATCTTAAAGGCACTCTTGGCCAGGGTATCCTTCTTCGTGCTGATAGTGATATGTCATTACAGGGATGGTGTGATGCTGATTGGGCTGCCTGCCCCATCACTCGGCGCTCTCTCACAGGTTGGCTTGTCTTTCTTGGTCATTCTCCTATCTCTTGGAAGACCAAGTAACAACCCACCGTCTCTCGTTCTTCTGCTGAGGCCGAGTACCGTTCCATGGCAGCTATTACTTGTGAGCTTAAGTGGCTCAAAGGTGTGCTCCTTAGCATGGGTGTCCATCATCCTAAAGCTATTCCTCTCTTTTGTGATAGTCAGTCAGCTTTACATCTCGCCAACAATCATGTTTTTCATGAGCGCACGAAACATATTGAGATAGATTGCCATTTTGTGTGTGATGCTATCATTGACGGTCTCATTGCTCCCTCCTATGTTCCTACCACCGCTCAGTTGGCTGACATCTTCACTAAAGCTCTTGGCAAGACTTAGTTTGATCTACTTCTTCGCAAGTTGGGCATTTTAGATCCCCATGCTCCAACTTGAGGGGGGTGTTGGGATATTCTTTGGTAAATATGTAATCTTTATCTTTTAGGAAGTTTAGATAGTTTCCTTTTGTCTTGAGATCTCAATACTTTGTGTATATGTATTGTGTCACGTTTAATGAGAAGGTTCATCACAAATCATTCAATCAATCTACTTCTCTACATATATATATGTTTCAGGTGGGATGATAAGATGTCTGCGGTTACACCAGAAGAAGATGTGTTCTACACCCTAGGGTTGCTGCATTCAAGCCGTTTGGATGATTGGGACGTGTTGGAAGGCAAAAATAAGGAGATAATAAATTATTATTATGAGAACGGGATTCAGATTAAGCAGTATCTTCCTCGTTATACCACTAATGGAAAATGGAAAACTCACTTTGGCTTGAAATGGAGAGTTTTTCAGCATAGAAAGAATTTATTTGATCCAAAGTTGATATTGTCACCTGGACAAAACATTTTTAAGTAAAAAATCAAGATTGAGGAAGATCGACATTGTTATAAGACTTGCCTATAGCTAGAAATTAGTAGTAAATCGTAATAGATAGGATACATGTTATAATTTGGCATTGTAAGTTGTAACTAATTTTTAGTCTTGTGTAAATTGTAATGAAATAATGTTTGTAGAGTAATATTTTATGTTTTTATAATCTTATGTAATGAAATAATGTTGGTATAGTAATATAGTAGTTGCAACGTTTTGACTTTCACAATTAACAATACATAACTTTGACCATTAATATCAATTATCTATTTGTGAAAATTGTAAAAAAGTTGTAATCTTGTAAATAGTACACATTGAGACAAATCCAACATCTTACATGTTAAAGTTTGTATTATACATTAGTCACAAATTTCAGTTCAAAGTAATCACATAAATAGTGCAGAAGTTAAAATATTGTAACTATTGAAAAACGGAGGGAGTATGTTATTTGATAGGAAAATGTATCAAAAAATTAATTCAATGTTATTATTAATTATTACTCTCACTTAAAGAATTAGAAATAAACATAATGCTAATAAAAAATTAATTCAATGTTATTACTAATTATTGCTTGTATGTAACAAAATGATATCGTAAGATCAAGTAGTAGAATCTCCATGCTAGCATTAGGCTTATGACTTATGTGGCCTTATTCACTTATTAAACTAAGCTTGTTGTGCCTCTTAATAGATTTGCCATTGCTTACAGTTACTACGATATTGGATTTTTATTATATGCAATTAATTTATTTAATTATCAATTTAGTTCGAACCTCATGCTAATAATTCGGAGTGCACAAGCATACAAGTGTATGTGTATCCATGTGCATGCGGACATGTGTACTTAGACTTCATGGTGCACCAGAGATAAGGTGTGACGGAACACACATCAATTGCATATCATGTGCCATTACAAAATGGACTGTATTCGATATAATTTATGCACCAGATATAAGGTGAACACACATCAAATGCATATCATGTGCCATTAAAATGGACTGTATTCGATATAATTTGACCTAAGTGACTCATTTTAGACCCATCAATACATAAAATATTGAATAGTATTCTTATATATGCGATGCATGTAGAAGCATATGAAGTTTAGCATAAAAATATAACAATTATTGAAAGGGAAAAGAGGAGGACGATTATTAATGGGAGAAGAGAAAGAATCAATAGTTTATTTAGGGTGTTTTGTATTTTCTTTATCAAAATTAAAAACGATAAAAACTTTAATCATGGAGAGGAAGTTGTGCCATTATATTAGACATTTTTTTAAAAAAAAGAAAAAGAAAATTAATGTTAATTTTTGTGTATCCCCCCCTCCTCTTCATTTATAGAGAGATGGTGCATTCTTTTCACCTGAAATCTTCTGAACTTTTCTAAAGTGAACAGAACTTATCCAAACTTATTTAAATAGAACTTTTTTAAGTTCAATTTATGCTAAAACTTATTTGAAGTTATCTGAACTCAATTAAACTATCAAAACTTATTTGAACTTATTCGAACTTATTTATGTTCATTTTGTAAGGTGTTCAAAATTTTCTAAACTTACCTGAATAACTCATTAAAACTTAAAATTATTTTTTTGAGGTGAAGAGAACACACGCTACATCTAATATTTTCCCAAATAAAAATAAAAGCTAACTTGAACTAACCAAACCTAAAAATTAAATCCATTAAAATTGGTTCATTTAACAATAAACTATTTAACTAATTGTATCAATTTTGACCCACCACTATTAAACCCATATTAAACGATCCATAAATGATATATGCCTAAATCAGAACTATTGAGAACAATTTTCATTGGTATATTCAGCAAAAGAAATAGTACATAAGTGTATATTACAAAATTTTAAAGGTGGTATATTTATATAAAAAAAATATACTGAAGGAATTGTGTCCTAAAACATTTTCGACAATTACTAAATATAAATAGGAAATATTATGGATATAATAATTATGTTATTTTAGTAATTCATGATTACTTGCTAGAGAATAATTATGATAGTAGGTTACAATTATATTGGGCCTACAACTAATATAACTTAATTCCTAAAAGGTTAAACATAAAAGCAACAAGTTAGAACAAACCCATGCACCTCATGTGGCCGGCCACTATAGGGGAATGATGGTTATAATATTAGGGTTTAGGTAGATTAAGTTAATTAATTAGTGTGCGATACAAAAGGAGTGAGAAAGATCAAAAATCCTAAACCTGATATTGAAAATCAGCGCCTATTCCCAACAAGCAAGAGAGATTTGATCTTCCTCTTCTGTCCTAGCAGACGTAGGAATCTAGTTTTGTACTTGTGGACTAATTAAAGGAGCAAAAATTAACAGGAACTCAAGCCACAAAGGTTGTAATTCCTAAACTAAATTATATTATTCATTTAATTCTTATGCATGTGATTCAGTAATAAATGTTAGGAAATAGTTTATTGAAATTTCGCTAATTGCATCTATAAGTTTCTACAGTGGTATCAGTTTTAACCTCTTCTATAATGTTTTATGATCATGGTTATGTGCTAGTTCTATTATTTTTATTCAATTAAGGGAAGGATTTAATTTATGAATTAATTTGCATAATTAATATATAGAGATTAATTGATTGGAAAAGATTAAAAATTTGTTTTAATTATTATTATGCTCAAAATTGTTTTTAGTAGAATTTTTTTTGAAGTTAATAATTTTGTATTTTGCTTCATATTTTATTTATTAGATTGAATTTATTGTTAAATTTTTATGTTTAATAATAATTATGTGTAAAATAATCTAAACAACAAAATTAAAAATCTGATGTTATTTGTTGAATAAATTCAATGATCATCCCCCTTATAAAGATTTCAATTTTGTTAGATTACTAACAAACTTAAAAATCTGATTTTTATTATTTGTTAACTAAATTCAAATTTTTGCCCTACATTTAAAACCCCAAATTTTAATTTGCACAAAATAATCCTCTTTTAATTTCATGTAATAGTTACACAAAATTAAAAGAGAATTAGCCAACCAACATGGTGGGGTGGTGCACCTATCGACGTAGCTGGGGGATACTCCGCACGACTGGCAGAAGTTGGGCACGCGTTTGGCGGCGTGCTAGGTGTGGGTTGGGCGGCTGCGGGAATGGTGGGCCGTGTGCTTGCCGACGTGAGGAGTGACCATGGCCCGTGGGTAGCCATGAATGGCGGCTGCAAGTGGCACGTTTGAGCCATGGTCTTATGCCTATGGTCTGGCAGTTTCAATTCCTTCCAAAAAAAACTGTATTTTAATTTAATTTTATTTTGAGCATGAATAATTACGTTTCAATCATGCAAATTAATGATTAATGTGATAAATGTCATATAATAATTGAATAAATATATCATATTGTTATTTATTTAGTTATTTCTTAAATTTGTTAAGTTAATTTATTAAATTGTTTACTTAATAATTGTTAGTAAGTGAATCTATGTATTTATATTACTATATGTTGATATTTAAATGCATGTATGCTTATTATGATATATGATATTATGTTTGTATATGGTGATGGGTATGTCCCAAACTTGCATAGAAAATACTATTTGTGAATCATTATTTTTTGTGTTTTTATAATTTGAATTTCAGTTAGTTAAATTCCAAATATTTATATAAACAAAGATGGAGTTCCAAGAAGAATCAAGCATGGTGATCCAAGAAGATTCAAGGAAAGGTTTCATGAAGATTAGTTTTCCTAGGTTTAGGGGTCATACTAGGATCACAATTTAATTATATATTGCTTATAATTATTTGTTGTGACAGATGCAATCAACGAAGCAAAAATTAATGAACTATTGACACAAGGAATTCAAATGGTTCACTAACAATGTGTGTAGCTAGGGTGTTCATAAAAAACTGAAACCGAAAAACCATACCGAAATACCAAAATCCGGTCTAAATGGGTGGTAGTCGTACTGATAAAAAAAAAGGTTTTAACGGTACGGTTACCGAACCGATACAAGTAACGGCTAAATGGTACGGTTACGGTTATGATTTTTGAGTGAACGGTTAACCGAAAAACTGAATTTTTTTTTTCTCTATCTCATTATTGTGAAATATTTTCCAACAATTACATTAATTTTAATATTTGTCACTAAGCAACAACAATTAGAGGAAGTATGTGATTGTTTGGAAACTTTAGTACTAATATAAATATTATAATTAGGGAATGGAGTGTATCCTTAGTGTTAGTTATGATTTCCAATGTATTTATTATCCACTTTATAATACATTTTATATTAGAGTATATATCATATTAAATTATATAAAAAAATAGAAAATATATATGTACATTAAGTAAAATGTAATAGTATAACATGAATGACGGTTAATGGTTAACCGGAAAATCGTACAGAAATAACAGTTAACCGCTTAGGCGGTAACTGGTTTAAACAGTTGCGGTTCACAAAAAGAGCTAACAAAAACTTCCGGTTACCGAACCAAAATGTCATTTTAATACAGAGGAGAAACGATTTTTATTAGGTGTAGGAGAGAGTATAGATTACAAAATATGGAGGCTGAAAATTAATTATAGAGTTTATATAGTACCCTAACCTAAACAAACGGGCCTAAATTTGAAACTAAAACAGACTCGATATATTAAATAGCATATAACGAGACCCCCGTGCTAGGTTAATCCTAGCGCCAGATAATTAATTCAAGGCATAGTTCAACAAATGTCCACCTTGACTTGCCATGAGGAACCGCCTTGGTGAACATGTCAACAGGATTATCTGCAGTACCTACTTTCATCACCTTAATCCTCTTCTCACTTATTAGAAAATGATATCTTACATCAATGTGCTTAGTCCTTTCATAATAGACTTGATCCTTGGCTAGGCGTATTGCACTCAGACGGTCACAATACACAATAGCCTGATCGTGATGTAAACCAAGATCACTAACTAGCCCTTTTAACCATATTTCCTCTTTAGCAGCTTCTGTTAACACATGTACTCTGCTTCAGTAGTAGACAAAGTGAATGTAGCCTTCAAAGTTGCCTTCCAACTAACAATGAAACCACCAAGAGTAAATACATAACCAGTCATAGACCTCCTACCATCAACATCTCCAACATAATCAGAGTCAAAATAACCAGCAACTAAACACTAAGTATCATTCCCATAAATGAGACCAACATCAGACGTACCTCTAAGGTAACGGAAAATCCTCTTCACAGCTTACCAGTGTTTCTTTCCAGGTTGCCTCATGAGCCTACTAACAACACTAACAACTTGTGCAAGATCTGGTCTAGTGCAGACCGTAACATACATCAAGCTTCCAACTGCAGTAGCATACGGGACTCGAGACATATAGTCCTTCTCAGCATCAGACTGGGATGCAAAAGCAGAAGATAAATGTATACTTGCAACACTAGGAGTATCTATAGGTTTAGCTGATGACATGCCAAACCTTGAAAATAACTTCTGAATGTAACCTTTTTGTGACAAGAAAATCTTTCTCTGATCTTTTTCTCTATAAATATTCGTCCCCATAATATTTTGGCGCAGCACCCAAATCCTTCATCTCAAACTCAGCACTGAGAAGACCCTTCAACTTCTGAATATCAGACTTGGACTTTACAACTATGAGCGTATCATCTACATACAGGACCAGATAAATCATCGATCCATCATTCAACTTGTTGTGATACACACAACAATCATACATAATCCTTTTGTAGCCCAACTCAATCATATAGCTATATAACCTTTTGTACCACTGCGTAGGAGACTGTTTTAGTCCATACAAGGAGTTTTTCAATCTACAAACATAATCTTCTTTTCCAAGAACTTGGAACCCATTTGGTTGAGTCATATAAATCTCCTCTTCTAACTCCCCATGTAGGGAGCTATTTTCACATCTAGTTGCTCAAGTTCAAGATTCTGATGTGCAACTATTACTAATAACACCTTGATGGAAGTGTGTCTGACCACTAGTGAGAAAATCTCATTATAATCAACCCCTTCCCTTTGCGTGAACTCTCTCTTGCAACAACCCGAGCTTAATATTTGACCCCCTCAGCAGGCGAGATTCCTTCATTCCTTCTTCTTGAAAACCCATTTGCAAATGACATTTTTTCTCTCCTTAGGACGTTTGACTAGCTCCGAAGTCTGATTTGTATCTAGAGACTCCATCTCATCTCCCGTTGCAGCGAGCTATTGAGCAGATTCACTACCTGAAACAGCTTCTTTGTAGGTGGATGGCTCATGAGAATCTACCTCTTCAGCAACCTGCAGTGCATAAGCAACCATATCCTCAAAAACATACCTCCTTGGAGGTCCAACACCAACTCTTCTAGCTCTATCAAGGGTTATGTTAGGTCGATGTGCTTCTGACGAGGCTGATTAGTAACTAGAAGATTCTGCCAAATCGGTTTCAGTAGCATCGTGTTGATCTTCTCCACCTTGGTGCTGTGATTCACTCTCATATTGAGTGACTTGCAACTCCACCTGTTTATCAACATCACTACTAGCTGGCACCACAACAGATTTCACGGTGGGTTAAGCATAGACTTTTCATCAAAAATTACACTTCTACTAAGTGTAACTCGACTCTTAGAAGGTGACCAGATTCTATAGCCCTTAACTCCACTCCCAAAACCCACAAATACACCCTTCTTAGCTCTAGATTCTAATTTACCCTCACTTACATGATAATAATAGTAAAACTCTCAACAAAGAATAATCTGCAGGCTTACCAGACCACACCTCATAAGGTGTTTTACAATCAATACATGTGTGAGGTCAATGGTTGATCAGATAGCAAGTTGTACTTACAGCTTCTGCCTAAAATCTTCTAGCTAACGCAGTATTAGAGAGCATGCACCTCGTTCTCTCCAACAATGTCTGATTCATGCGTTCTGCTACCATGTTCTGTTGTGGAGTATCACTAACAGTATGATGGCGAGAAATCCCTTCATTTTTGCAGAATTCATTAAACTCAAACCAATAAAATTCCAGACCATTAACAGGTTCACAACCTTTTTATCTTCTTCCCATGTTGATTTTCAACCAAAGCCTTCCACTGCTTGAACTCTAGATCCTGCACCTTGTGCCCACAAAGAAGATCCCTTTTTGACAGAATTTGCATCCCTCTTTCACCCATATGTCTAAGCCTCATATGCCAGAGCTTGGTCATATCCTCCTCGTGAACCTCAGATGATGCAACATCAGCGGAACCTGTCACAGTAGAACCTTATAAAAGATGCAAGGTACCATTTTTAATACCTTCCAGAACCACCTTCGAACCCTTGCAGACATTCATAACTCCACTACCTTCACCTTGGAAACTAAAATCCTTACTGTTGAGAAGACTTGAAGATATCAGATTCTCTGTCTTCAGTGGAACATACCTAGCTTCGTTCAAGGTGCCAAATGTACCATCATGAGTCCTCAACCTGATAGTGCCTATTCCAACTACTTTACAGGCAGCATTGTTGGCCATAGAAACACTACCCACACATCCTTATAATGTGACTGGTTATTAGCAACTAGGACTAGATCTTCCTCAGAGTTGCCATCAGTTTCTGCCAAAGCAGCAAAACCTTCATTCTTTTCCTACTGCTTTTTTTTCTTAGGACATTCATTTTTCCAATGCCTTTTCTCCTTACAGTATTTCACTAGAGGAAAAATGGTCAAGGGCTGCTACACAAGGGCTGCAGTTATCTGAAAATCACAGCCTTTCAGAGTTAAGGGATGCGGTTAGCCTAAAAACCGCAGCCCTTAACCCACCAGCGAAAAAAACACGACTTAGAATTAAGGGCTGTAGTTTTTAGACTAACTGCAACCCTTTATCACTAATCAGATGGGTTGGGCTTTTAAATGAAACACTAACCAATAGCTTTTAAATCGAGAGGCCCTCTCCTCACTCTCATTCTCTCTCCTCTCTCACAAAGGGGGCTAGGGTTTCCTCTCTATCTCATTCCCGCTCTCCTCGCCACAGCCCCTCCCTCCATCCCTCATTTGTCCTCTTCACACCACTAAGGCACCAACAAAATCAAACCACCACAGCTCCTCTCCTCCCTCGTCTCTCGTCTCTCCTCGCGTCTTTACTCACCACCACCACCATCAAAACAACAGTCGTCTCTCGTCAAGCACACCAGCTCTCCTCTCGTCGCGCACACCAGCTCTCCACTCGTCGCGCACACCAACTCTCCTCTTGTCGCCAGAATCTAGGTTTCGTCGTGCACACCAACTCTCCTCTCATCACGCATCCAGATCTAGGGGTTCGTTCCAGCTTTATTATTTATCATTTTTTATTTTTTTGTAATTTATTTTGTACTTGTGATATTTTAGGTTTTTTTTGTAATTTATTTTGTACTTGTGATATTTTAGGTTTAGTTGCTCATCATTTGTTTTTTTGTAACTGTTTTTTTTCGTATTTTATATTTTTTCATTTTATTTTGTGGAATTAATTTCATGTTAGGGTTTCTTGTTGATTCATGAATTTATAATTTCAATTTTGTAGTATCTTGTTGATTTCGTTACGTTTTGATGGACTGTATAATGTTGTTGATTTTGTTTTTGGTGAAATTTTGTTTACTTGTTTTTTAAAATATTATATGGTAATAGATGATAATAATCTAACAATAAGCTATTTATAATTTATGGGTTATTTCTAGGGTCTTTTTAGGGTGATGGATTGTTGGGTTCGTTTCTATTTTTGTAATGGATATTTGTGTTTTTCTAGAATCATGGCTAGTTATTTGGTTCATTTTGGTGGCTGGTCCAGTTGATGCTCAAATAGAAACAATATATATATAAGTAACTATTTTTTGATACATTTAGGAGTAAAAAATGCAAAAACAAAAAAACATTATTTGACCGCAACCCTTCAAAAGCTTCAAGGGCTGCTATGCTATGGGTTGCGGTCAAAAAACGCAGCCCTTAAGCCGCTTTTGACCGCAGTCTTTGGCCTTTTTTCCTCTAGTATTCACAGACATCATTAGTTTTAGGACCCTTAGACTTTGAAATTTTTTTGGTTCGATTTTTTTTACCAGATTTCCCTTGTTTCTTACCCCCAGTAACAACTAATCTCGATGCCTGATATTATGTACCATAACCAGATGCCTTATGACGGACCTCTCTAGTATGAAGAGCATATCTTACTTCTTCTAGTGACATACTATTTTTCCTAACAATAAAAGAATCCACAAAATTCTCATACGATAAAGGCAAAGATACTAACAGAATTAAAGCAGCATCCTCATCATCTACATTAACATCAATATTATGAAGATCTAATAAGATAGTATTCAATTGTTCTAGATAGTCCCTAAGAGGCATATCTTCCTGCATACGCAGGCTGAACAGACGTTGCTTCAAGAGCAACTTGTTGGTTAGAGATTTTATCATATACAAACTCTCCAGATTCAACCATAGACCATAAATAGTTTCTTCATCAGCGACTTTAGTGATGACATCATTAGCCAAGCATAGCATAATTGTCGAGTGAGCCTTCTCCTCTAAGCTACTCGATTCTTCGTCATCCACGCTTGCCTTCTTCCCAGTCTTATATAGAAAGAGGCGTCCACAGCTCCTGTTGCTTCAATAGGGCTGTCATCTTGATCTGCCATAGACCGAAACTGTTTCTCCAAGTAAATTTGTCAATCTTCACGTTCAAAGCAGACATCTTTATAAATCAAAAATTGCAGAATTTTGAATCTTAACAGATCCGGATCATACCAGTTGGTTGTGATAGATGCAATTAACGAAGCAAAAATTAATGAACAATTGACACAAGGAATTAACGTGGTTCACTTACAATGTGTTAGCTACGTCCACAAGCAAAGGAGAAATGATTTTTATTAGGTTTAGGAGAGAGTACAAATTGCAGAATATGGAGGCAGAAAATTAATTATAGGATTTATATAGTACCCTACTAATTAACCTAAATAGATGGGCCTAAACTCGAAACTAAAATAGACTCGATATATTAAATAGCATATACCGAGACCCCCGTGCTAGGTTAATCCTAGCACCAGATAATTAATTCAAGGCATAGTTCAACATTATTTATGCATTTAATTTATTTAAACGTATATTAAGTTTATATATGTAGTTATTTATGCTATGTGTTCACCTATTAATTAACCTATATAGAAAACTTAGGTTCACAAAAGTAATGTTGAGTTAATTGCTTTTCCAAACAACACCTATAAATCCTTAGATCATGAGTATATAGGTTCTGCTAAAGCAGGGTGTTGTTCATAATTGTCAGGATAATGTGGTAGGTTTTTGAAACTTACATGTTAATGTTTGTTTTAACTCAATAAAACTATCAAAAGGTAATGTTTTGGGTTTTGAAGCAAAGAGATCGAAAAATTAGCAAAGAGTTGTTAATATAAATAGTTGTAACTAGTAAAATGCGTGTACTTACCTCGACTACTATTAATTAAAGGTAGGACCAAAGACCATTTGGTTGATAGTGGGAGGGGATCTTCATTACTCCTTTATTCAATAAGGGACTATGAATTTGAATAAAGGGTTATTAGTTGTTTAAAACTTGTTTAAATACTACTTTGATAATCATTTATAGAATAACTGTATATTCCTTAGGTTTTTAAGAAGCCTATTGTTGCGGTTTTCGTACCGCAGCAAATCAAGGCCAAATAATAGGTTTTGAAGCCAGAACTACAACAATATGTTTCTCCAAAAAACCGCAACTAAAGATCGCACATAAGAAACATAAATAGAGCAACCTATTGCTGCGGTTGTAGCGCAAAACCGCAACAATAAGTACATGTCAAAAAAATTAATTTTTTTTATCTTCTAGTAGTTCTCTCATCCTTGAATCAGAGTACCAATGCAGCGCCGTCCGTATATGCTGAGGGAGAATGCAATTAGAACACAAGAAATTAATATTGTAAAATTGTTAGAAATTTCCTAAAAAAAGAATTAGAAATTAGTTGAGCATGAACACAAAAAATTGGATGTACAAAATTTGCTAAAATAGGGAAAAAAAATATAAGAAATTAGATTAGTATGAAAGTTGGCAGCGATGATGTTGAAGCACGGTGGTGGCGAGGTGAATTATGGCAATGAGTAAGGATGAAATACTAGCGGTGAGCGAGGATGAAGGACGAGCGACTGGGACAGTGAGTTGTCGCCATTATTGAAGTTCAGCGATGGCGAGGATGAGATAGGATGTTAGAGTTCAACGACGATGATGAGGGGGGAAGCGGAGGCAAAGAGTTCGTCAACGCGTTTGGGAGTTAGCTTGGTGGTGAATGGAAAAAGTTAGAAGAGAGAGGGTGAGAGAAGATAGAAGATGAGAAAGTGTAGACACATAAGTCTGTTTCCCCATTTTAATTCCCTATGATTAGTACATTTGTCTAATTTGTCCGGATCGAAGAAAGAATGAAGAATGAGACTAAAATATTTCAAGCCCAATGTATATTCTAATTCATTTGCCTAAGCCTGCGTTCAAAAACGTTTTTAAAAAAGTGCATCTTGATTCGAAAAACCTTTTAAAAACAGTGATATGAAAGCACGTTTTCTAAATCCTTTTTCTAGCCCAATTTAATTAATTAGTTTAATTAATTATCTTAAATACTTTCAAAATATCTTTGATAAAAATTCATCTTTATCTAAAAACTTTCATAATATATTTTATCTAAAATATTTTAAAATATCCGAATTCCAAAATATTTGTTTTCCAAAAGATTGCAAAAGAAATTTAAGAATTTGGTTAGTTAGTATTGTTGTTCAACTTTCCACTGCCTTCATATACTATATACTTCCTCCGTTCCAAAATAAGTGAAACACTTGTCTCAAAAAGCTCTCACATAAATGAGAGAAGTGTTTCACTTATTTTGGAACGGAGGAAGTATTGCATTTTGGACCTTTTCGGGGGCTAGCTGCTTTTTTTATACCTCGCCTATACTGATAACTCCCACAAGTTATGTTACCCATCTTCTTCTTGATCTCTCTCACCAATTAGTACTAGTTTTTTTATGCACGCTATGCGTGCGACGATATTTTGGGCTTAACTGTTCTTCGGTAGTAAACAAACCAAAATGCAAAAGTAGAAATTACAGTTACACTAAATTACATAACTTAAACAATATATTACAAAAAAATTACAATTACAAAGGATAGTGTATTGTACTGTTATTCATACGGCAGATTATTATTCTCATCTAATTGACTATTTTTTATAGTTTATATTATTATTCTCAACTAACTTACTATGTACCTGCATAACAATGTAGTATCCGCAAATTGAGAACGTTGTTAAGCTCCAAGCAATGTAACTGATTTTTCTATTTTTGAGTTTGTGTTTGTAATCTCTATCATATAAGTGAAGGGGGTCTCCCCTATATTGTATATGAGGAAACACCTTTGAGTTTGAATATGAGTTGTGACCGTATTATTAGTGTTGTGTATCTTTTTAGTTATTGTTTCCGTATTATTTTATGGTAAGTTTTTTGGTTTTAAATTTTTTGGTCAAATATGAGTTGATTGGGGGTGTGAATTAATTTGATTGATTTTTTTTGAGCAAGTTCATGCATGTAAGTTTTTGAATATTTTCGGTCAATCATGAAATTTGATGGAATCTTCTTTTTTGGCAAGGATTTGCATGTTACATGGTGTTTCTTTTGATGGGTATTATTGAAAATGTAATATTGTTGAAGTTGATGGGTAAATATGTAATTCTATAGGGGGACACCATGCTTCTCCTTTCACTTATATAATAGAGATATTCATCATACACCCGCGTGTACCATGTGCATGGTACATCCAAGACTATTTTTTGCTCATTTGGAACCTCCAAATGAGCATAGTGAGAGCTCCTAATGAGCAAATGAGCAAAAAAATATATTAGTCAAAATGAGTATACTGGTTCAATCATGCTAGGGGAATAAGAAGTCAAAATGAGTATATCTTCTAGAAGAAATTATGGAAACAAAGCCAAAATGGAAAATTTTCTCACTAGTACAGAAACAACGATTTGCGTCGGATCCCAGACCATCATTTGCGTCGGATCCGGGTTCGACGCTATAGGCCTCGACGCAAATTTACCGTAGATGATCTGCATCGGTTTAGGACACAATGCAATTCCTTAGCTATTTGCGTCGGATGAAGAGCAAAGTGCGACGCAAATGGCGCCATCAGCCGAGCACCACACCAAGCAATTCTGGCATATTTGCGTCGGATAATAATCCATGTGCGACACAAATGGGAACTATTTGTGTCGGACACTTAACTATGTGCGACGCAAATGCTTTAACCACACCAAGCAGCAAATGTGCTTGCCCAGGGCCATTTGTGTCGGATTTGGCCCTTCATTCGACGCAAATTGCTCTTTCTTATTAAAAAGAATTTTATGAACCATCAGACCTTCAACCATAAAGAGAAACATCAAAAAGAATGAAATTTAGATCTGCAATTCAGAATCTAAACAACACAAAAACGATTTATAGAAATACTTGGAAACAACAGACAACAAATAAACAACAAAGAATTTGCATAAATCAAGATGGAAAACAATCAAAGAAAATAAATAAACAACAAAAGAATTTGTAGAAATACTTGGAAACAACAAATAAATCTCTCAATAACTAATATAATACAACAATTCGTAAATAACCTAACCGTCATCACCACCGTCATCGAAGCAACGACTGTTCTTGCTCTTCCTCAATTCAGGTCTTCAACTTGCTCGGTGAATCTCTTTCTTCTCGTTTTTGTTGCTTCGATTTCTAGGGAAAAGGAAAGAAGAAGAAGGGGGGAGACAGGCTCACCGGCAAACACAAATGAAATCCCAGCCCACTAGTTTCCAGATTATTTACAATAGAACCTGAAATTGAACCAAATTCATCATAAAGAATAAAATCGCATTGATTATGATTACGATTACAATTATGATTATGATTATGATTACGATTAATCAACGAGGATCATCGCCTCTCCTTCCAGCAAACGAAGCACCAGCACTGGAAGCAGGCGCACCGGACAACGAAGCGAGTAAATTAAGATGATGTCCCTGACCAATAAGCATGTTATTCCCAACCCTAGAAGCTTATGCTAAGCTCACCTGATGTTGATGTTGTTGATGTTGATGAGTAAGAAACCTCCCAGCCATAGCTGCCACTTGTTGGCTAAGAGCAGTAGCAGTAGGGCCCACAACCATCTCAGGCCTAGCAAAACTCCAAGAAATCAGGCCGAGCAGGAATAGCCCAATACCCAATAGCAGGCCCAACTCCAAGTGAAGCAGTAGAAACAACATCCTCTTTATCAATGACACCGTTTTGAGCCTCGTTTTCCTCAGCAGTAGTTCTAAGACGCTTGCCGAGGAGAAAAGGGGTGGCTTTGTTGTTGTTGTTGTCGGATGAGGTGGAGGGGCCAGCTGTACGGAGGTGGTCGTGAGAGGAGAGAGAGTGAGGAGAAGAAGTAGAGAAAGAAGCTGGGGTAGTACTAGTACCGGTAGCGGCTATAATAGAAGGTTCAGCTTGTCGGAGAAGCCACTCAATGGTTTGACCGTCTAACTTCTGACCTAACTCACTTGTTAGCTAGAAGACATGTGCGGCGCATATGATTGTCATCCTTATCCTCCTACCTCGTCCGTCTACTTTGTTGTGTCTGTCTTTTGCTGGGGCTTCCTTCACCGCTAACGTGGTTGACGTGGCAGTCTGTCGTTGCTGAATTGCGTATCATACTTGATTGTTTGTTGACGCGAGCTATCTTGTTCTTGTTTAATTGTTTATTCTCACCTATGTTTTTGTTATTCCTTTGCTTCATTCTCGATTGTGCTCATTAGGCTTGTATTATTCAGTTGCTTTATGTTAGATATAGGCCTGGGTCGGGCCCACACAATGAGAAAGAGTCCACTTCACAAGACAAAGGAGGTTCCACCTTAAAACCATATGACAATAAGGGAAGCAGCCCCTTTGCAATATAAAGTGAACATATCTCTCTTGTTTTATCAATGTGGGACACTCACATGTGTTGTGTGCTATACATCATAGCTTCAACACTCTCCCTCACATTTGAGGTCTCTTTTTCAATTGGCCTAGAGTAAATTAACGGTCCTAGCCGTGGGCCTGGCTCTGATACCATGTTAAATATGAGCCTGGGTCGCGCCCATCACAATGAGAGAGAGTTCACTTCACAAGACAAAGGAGGTTCCACCTTAAAACCATATGGCAATAAGGGGAGCAGCCCCTTTGCAATATAAAGTGAACCTATCTCTCTTCTTTTATCAATGTGGGGCACTCACATGTGTTGTGCGCTATACATCATAGCTTCAACACTTTATATAGAATATTGAAATGAACCTTCTGAATTTGTCAATTTGAAAGTATTTGATTTGAGCCATAATTTGAGGCGTTGATCATGGCCTTCCTTATTTTAAGGAACAGGGAATCCGACCATATTTCATCACTATTTACTAAGCAGCATATCAACACAGCTTTTAACTATATTGCACGTGGCAATATATATTAAGTCTGAAGATGACATTTGGCAAATTGAATGAGGTCGTGACACTTAAGCAAAATGTACTTAGCTTTATATATACTAGTATTGGGACCCGGGCAAATGCCCGGGCTTTTTCATGAAGAAGAGGTTGAGTTTTTAAATATTTACATCCCTATTTTTTGCCGTTATTTTTTTCTGACATAGAACAACTAAAAGTTATGATATGATTTTGTCATTATCTTTGACATGGGTTTCTAATTTATATGTCATGAAGAAACAAACTTTATCATTCAGAAACATACTATATCATGCAAAAACTACATCATTTCTAAACAATCCACTATATCATTTTGGCACTCACTATATCATACAGAAACTCACTATACATATTTTTATATGTTAAAGCACATGTCACGATATCCTACACAACTTACATCTTCCTGCATGTCAAAACATTAAAACCCTAATCCATAATTCATTAGCAATGTGCAAAGTTGACCGCTGACAATCTAGTATATATAACTTTGAATATTCTAATTCTAACATGAAGAGGTTTTGTAGAACAACCCTAATTCTAATTGAATCTCTTATAACAACCCTAATTCTAATTGAATCCCTAATTTCAATTGCAGTAGGTTACTTTAATACTTTGGCCCTAATTCTAATTGAATCACTAATTCCAATTGCAGTATATTAGTTTAATTAATACGTAAGTATAGTCAATATTTCCTTTTATATATTACTTTAATATAAAATTTCAAATATAGTATAAATGGATCTTATTTCAAAGTACTTTTTAAACACTTTCTAATGGTACAAAAATTATAATTTTACGAACTATATATTAAAAGTTATAATCAATTTACTATATATAAGTTTTTCATTGTGAACTCAACTCTATTTATTCTTATCCTAAACTCTATTTCTATTTTAATCAATTTAGAACTCTATTTATATTAAAAAAAAATGAGATGGCACTTAATGAGCGCGACTAATGGCGTCCAATAAAGATGCCAAATGTCAGGACCTCGTGAGCTGGCTTCCTTTCTTTAGTACTCATTGTGTTTACAAATAAGAAAAAGCACCTATCATATAGATATGAAACAATTTGTTTAATTATGAAAGATTGATAATATTGCTACGATATGTTACTAAGGTATGTTGCTATGGTATGTTGCTACGGTGCCCTTTAAGCCTCAATAGATCAACATGATTAACAATATCAACCCTCTTTCTAATATATGTTGACCATGTCCCATCTTATCCAACATTGATGTTTGAAGAAGATGAAGGATGCATCATTTGTTTCTTATCAAAGGAAAAGAAAATATGAGGAGTATATTTATTACAAACTGTACCTTAGGGAAGAACTCAATGTGCAATGTTGAACGCTAAAAATCTATAATATGTAGTTCATGTAATTAGCTTAAGTGGAAATAAAATATAGGGAAGAAAACTCAATGTGCAAAGTTGACAGCTGACAATCTAATATATATAACTTTGAATATTCTAATTCTAACATGATTAGGTTTTGTAGAACAACCCTTATTCTAATTGAATCTCTTATAACAATCCTGAATCCCTAATTCCAATTGCAGTAGGTTACTTTAATACTTTAACCCTAATTCTAATTGAATCGCTAATTCCAATTGTAGTAGGCTACTTTAATATGTTAGTATAGTCAATATTTCCTTTTATATGTTACTTTAATATAAAATTTTAAATATAGTATAAATGGATCTTATTTTAAAGTACTTTTTAAACACATTTCAATGGTACAAATATTATAATTTTACGAACTATATTTATTAAAAGTTATAATCAATTTACTATATTTAAGTTTTTGATTGTGAACCCAACTCTATTTATTCTTATCCTAAACTCTATTAGTATTTTAATCAATTTAGAACTTTATTTATATTCTAAAAAAATATGACATGTCACTTAATGAGCGCGACAAATGGCGTCCAATGAGGACGCCAAATGTCGCGAAATTCTAATTGAATCGCTAATTCCAATTGCAGTAGGTTACTTTAATACGTTAGTATAGTCAATATTTCCTTTTATATGTTACTTTAATATAAAATTTTAAATATAGTATAAGTGGATCTTATTTTAAAGTACTTTTTAAACACTTTCTAATGGTACAAAAATTATAATTTTACGAACTATATATGAAAAGTTATAATCAATTTACCTTTTTTAAGTTTTTCATTGTGAACCCAACTCTATTTATTCTTATCCTAAACTCTATTAGTATTCTAATTAATTTAGAACTCTATTTATATTCATTGGACGCCATTTGTCGCGAAATTCTAATTGAATCGCTAATTTCAATTGCATTAGGTTACTTTAATACGTTAGTATAGTCAATATTTCCTTTTATATGTAACTTTAATATAAAATTTTAAATATAGTATAAATGGATCTTATTTTAAAATAGTTTTTAAACACTTTCTTATGGTACAAAAATTATAATTTTGACGAACTATATATTAAAAATTATAATCAATTTACTATATTTAAGTTTTTCATTGTGAACCCAACTCTATTTATTCTTATCCTAAACTCTTTTTGTATTTTATTCAATTTAGAATTCTATTTATATTAAAAATTTATGACATGACACTCAATGAGTGCGACAAATGGCGTCCAATGAGGAAGCCAAATGTCGCGAAATTCTAATTGAATCGCTAATTCCAATTGCATTAGGTTACTTTAATACGTTAGTATAGTCAATATTTCCTTTTATATGTTACTTTAATATAAAATTTTAAATATAGTATAAATGGATCTTATTTTAAAATAGTTTTTAAACACTTTCTTATGGTACAAAAATTATAATTTTGACGAACTATATATTAAAAATTATAATCAATTTACTATATTTAAGTTTTTCATTGTGAACCCAACTCTATTTATTCTTATCCTAAACTCTTTTTGTATTTTATTCAATTTAGAATTATATTTATATTAAAAATTTATGACATGACACTCAATGAGCGCGACAAATGGCGTCCAATGAGGACGCTAAATGTCGCGAAATTCTAATTGAATCGCTAATTCCAATTGCAGTAGGTTACTTTATACGTTAGTATAGTCAATATTTCATTTTATATGTTACTTGAATATAAAATTTTAAACATAGTATAAATGAATCTTATTTTAAAGTACTTTTTAAACACTTTTCAATGGTACAAAAATTATAATTATACGAACTATATATTAAAAGTTATAATCAATTTACGATATTTAAGTTTTTCATTGTGAACCCAACTCTATTTATTATTATCCTAAACTCTTTTTGTATTTTAATCAATTTAGAACTCTATTTATATTTTAAAAATATGACATGGCACTTAATAAAGGCGACAAATGGCGTCCAATGAGGATGTCAAATGTTGTGACCTCGTGAGCTCGCTTTTGTACTCTGCTTTTATATATTTGTTATTATATGATGTGATATATGTCATGTTCTTTTGGACATATTTTCAGCAAAAATAAGTAAAAATAAGTCCAGTTCAGCAAAAATAAGTAAAAATAAGTTCAGTTCAGTAAAAATAAGTTCAGTCTTGTCTAATGTTGTAATTATTATTTTTGTTTTCAATATTACTCCCTATTAATATTGTTATTATTATTATTAATATTATAATTATAATAACGATGAATTTGTATTTTTTATTTATTTATTTATTTATTTATTATTTATTATTTTGTATTATTTATTATTATTATTATTATTTATTATTATTTATTTATTATTTATTATTATTTATTATTTATTGTTGATTATTTATTATTTATTATTATTTATTTATTATTTATTATTATTTATTATTTATTGTTGATTATTTATTATTTATTATGTATTATTTATTATTTATTATTTATTATTTATTATTTATTATTTATTATTTATTATTTATTATTTATTATTTATTATTTATTATTTATTATTTATTATTTATTATTTATTATTTATTATTTATTATTTATTATTTATTATTTATTATTTATTATTTATTATTTATTATTTATTATTTATTATTTATTATTTATTATTTATTATTTATTATTTATTATTTATTATTTATTATTTATTATTTATTATTTATTATTTATTATTTATTATTTACTATTTATTATTTACTATTATTATTTATTATTTATTATTTATTATTTATTATTTATTATTTATTATTTATTATTTATTATTTATTATTTATTATTTATTATTTATTATTTATTATTTATTATTTATTATTTATTATTTATTATTTATTGTTTATTATTTATTGTTTATTGTTTATTATTTATTGTTTATTATTTATTGTTTATTATTTATTATTTATTGTTTATTATTTATTATTTATTATTTATTATTTATTATTTATTATTTATTATTTATTATTTATTATTTATTATTTATTATTTATTATTTATTATTTATTATTTATTATTTATTATTTATTATTTATTATTTATTATTTATTATTTATTATTTATTATTTATTATTTATTATTTATTACTCCCTCCGTCCCAAAAACACTCTTGACACTTATCAAGGCACGTATCTTATTTGGTTATCAATTGTTATTTTATTGAAAAGGTAGATGTGATGGGAGTTACTAGTTCAGTTCAGCCAAAATAAGTTCAAAAGAACAGGACTGTTGTAGCCTAAAAATCTACGGCTCCCTTGAAGACACTTGGGCTCATCAGAGTCGTACACGTGTCCTCTCCTAATAAATAAAGGAAAAAGGTTTGACCCTTGGGTTAAACCCAGTTGGGAGAAAAGGCTTACTTTTCTGGCCCAAAAGGTAGTCAGAGCCCAGCCCCTTGGAGGTGGCTGCAAGAGAGTGGTTGATGAACCCTCACAAATCATGGTCTGCCATGTGTCATAATCTGATTGCTTAGCCAATCAGATGCCACTATTCTAGGGCAGTTTTTAAGGATAGCTGTCATCTAACTATCACTATAAATACCCCTGAAATCAGGAGAAAGAGGCATTCAATGCAAACAGTGTAAAGTTACTCTGAAAAAATACTATCTCACTTTCTCTCTTTATCTCTACTTTCTCTTACCACTCCTGATATCTGACTTAATCTTCGGAGGGGGAACCACCACCCAAACCTCCAGGGTGGGTTCCTTTTTGCAGGTTCGGGAACGAAGCTCAGGCTCGGACCAAGCAGATTCAGCCATTGTTGCACAAGTCTCCAATTGAAGAACATCTAAGGGATACTAGTTTACTTGCTAGACAAGAAAGCTCAGCCTATAGCTTACTTGTGGGACAAGAAGACTAAACATTTGGCGCCGTCTGTGGGGAGACGCAACGATGACTGACTGTCAATCGTCCATTGTGGCTAGAAATCAAAGTTTTCAGGTCAATGTCGAAGACACAGTTAATCATGAGAGACCGCCTCGAGGAAGGGATAGACCCCCATCCATCATCAATGTCCCTGGACAAAGCCAAGTGCCTGTTATACAGGAGAATCTTGAACGTCCAGTGACTGCTGCCCATCTTGAGAATTTCTTGAATGATTTTCAGACTAAGATGGCAGCCGTCGTCCAGGAACAGATCAAGAGCAACATGCTGTTTTTCCATCTTAACCCTGAGCCAGTCGCTAACAATCTAGCTCCTGTTAGGGGACGTTCCCAAAGCCAATCGTTCAGGTCCTAGTCGACCTGTTCGTCAGGAACCCTCTAGGAGGACGGCCAGAGGAAAGCAGCCAGAAGGCAGTGAGCAGCGAAGGAAGATGGACTGGAATCTGGTGGTTAGAACCCAAGATCAAGCTCGTCCGAGTGGGCATCGAATGGAAACAGATGCCAGGGATTACTTAGAGGCAAAGAGAGCTGCAGCATTGCAACAGTGGGCTACTGGCTCTACCCCGTACTTAAGAGATCCTCCTTTAAGGATACCATCCAGAACAGAGGGAAGGAGTCTGGGTCCTTCGATAGTTCGTCCGAGACAAGAGAAGACGGTGGTTCAACCAATAGTCTATAAGCGGCCAGTACCAGCAAACACTTCATCTAATCCAGTGTTGGAAGAATATCGCAAGGAGTTCATACCCATTGAGGGACAGCTGGGAGCCCTCCCGATCAATTGGCCTACTCCATTCTCGGCCAGGATCATGGAGGCGCCCCCCTTCCCAAAGGTAAAACTCCCAACAATAGAGCCTTTTGATGGAACAACTGATCCAAATGATCACATGTCCGCTTACAAGCATCAGATGTACGTCCAAGGAGTAGATGATGCTACTTGGTGTAAGAACTTCCCCGCAACTCTCAAGGGAGTAGCTCAGAAGTGGTTTAACAATCTTCCACCCAATTCAGTCAACAATTTTACTGAACTCAGTTTCTTATTTACTAGTCACTTTGTTGCCAATAAGCAAGAGCAAAAAACAAGCATGCACTTGGGAAAGGTCGTCCAAGGACCTAAAGAAGCTCTTAGAAGTTTTGTTAAGAGATTCAATCTAGAAACCCTTCAGATTCAAGATCTTAATGCCGGGGTGGCCTTTGGCGCCTTTATCAGGGGACTAAGGCCAGGAAGTTTTAAGTTTGACCTTGTGAAGAAGAAAATCACTACTCTTGCCGAAGCTTTAAAGGAAGCCGAAGCCTTTATACATGCCACCGAAGTATGTGCGGAGGCCAAGCATCCCGAGTCCAAGAAGCCTGAAGAGGTTGCCCAGCCAAAAAAGAGCAACCCCAAAAAGGCTGAGACTTGGGCCATAACCTCCACCACTACTTCGTCCAGAAGAAGCAAGAGGAAAGAATCCGAGCCTGCTTCATCCAAAACCATCGAATTCAGCAAGGACCAATACTCTATTCTCATGGAGATAAAGGACCAATATGAGCTGAAGGCTCCAGCTGAGATAAAGACTCCTTACAAGAATAGGGACAAGAGCAAGTATTGTCATTTTCACAAGGATTGCGGTCATGGAACCAATGAATGTAAGCACCTTAAGAGAGCTTTGGAGGATCTAGCCCGAAAAGGATAGATGAATTCATACTTACCCCAAGGGGGAAAGAAGTTTCAGAGGAGAGATGATCGTCAAAGCAAGAAGAAGGAGAGTGAAAGCACGGACAAAGATGTCGTCCTCGTTATTTCGGGAGGATTTGCTGCTGGAGGACCAACCAATAGAGGGCACAAAAACTACCTCAGGGAGCTCGGCCAAGTCTTACTAGCTGATCAGACAAAGGTCGTGCCCTTCCCAAAAGTGGTGGTTAGTGAACAAGATCGGGGAAAGCTGAGGACTCCCCATGATGACCCATTGGTTGTGGAAATGAAGATAGCAAACTTAAGAGTAAGGAGAATTCTGATTGACACCGAAAGCTCAACAGACATCATTAATACTGATTGCTTGTCCATATTGAAGTTTGATGAAAAGAACTTGGTTCCCGTCCACCATCCCATCATAGGGTTTGGGGGAGGAATCATTCATCCTATGGGGACCGTTACTTTACCCGTCCGAGCGGGAGAGAAGGATGTCTCAAGAACTCTGTTTATCAAGTTCTTAGTTGTCCGAGATTTGACAACCTACAATGTCATACTTGGACGGCCAACTCTGAATCATGTTAAAGCTCTAATAGTAACTCACTTGATGCTTATGAAGTTTGAGTGTGATGATGGAAAAATTAGCTCCTTGTATGGAGACCAGCAGGCGGCTAGGGAATGTTATTTAACTACCCTTAAGCCGTCGTCATGGAAAGCAGACAATGAAGACCAGAAGATGATTGGTGGCGAGCGAAAAACGTCTGAAATTGGGAAAGATAAGACGAGGGTTGCTGGCGAAAGGAAAACGTTTGAAATTGTGAAGGACCAAGTGGCCTCGTTGAGGATGGCAATTGAGAGTCCTCAGACGCCTGTCGCTCCCTTAAGGAAAACGTCTGAACTTCTCCCCAGCAAAAAAAGGAAGTATGAGCTCGTCAAGGAGGAGCCACCCTCGTCTGAGGAAGTGATGGCCATTATGGGACTGGCATTAGAACGTCCTGAGCCGGTGGAAGCTCCAGAAGATGTCTGGATGAAGCTCGTCCAGAAAGAACCCTCAAGATTGGGTTTTCACTCTCTCCTGATTTGAGAGGCCTTTTAATCAGCCTGCTGAAAGAATTTCAAGACGTGTTTGCCTATTGTGTTGAAGAAATGCCTGGAATTGATCCAGAGATAGCCATCCATCGGTTGAACGTTGATCCAAATTTAAAACCTGTTCGTCAGAAGAAAAGACATTTAGGACCGGCTAGGAATCAGGCGGTCGACCAGGAAGTTCAGAAGTTGTTGGAATCCAAATTCATCAGAGAAACTTATTATCCAGAATGGATAGCAAATGTAGTCATGGTGCCAAAGCCTAATGGCACTTGGAGGATGTGTGTGGACTACACTGATCTCAACAAGGCTTGTCCCAAGGACAGTTTCCCTTTGCCTAAGTTTGATCGTCTAGTGGACTCCACAGCCGGCCATGCTTTGTTAAGCTTCATGGATGCCTATTCAGGTTTTCATCAAATCCCCGTGTGGTTAGAGGATCAGGACAAAACGTCCTTCATTATCGAGAAAAGGTTGTATGGTTGGCTGAGGATGCCATTCGGCCTCCGTAATGCGCCGGCCACCTTTCAAAGATTGATCAATACTGTCTTTCAGCCACAGTTGGGAAGAAATATGGAAGCATATATCGATGATATGATAGTCAAGAGCCGGCAAGAAGGAGCTTATGTTGGTGATTTGAGAGAAACCTTCGAAACTCTCAGGAAGTACAAGCTAAAGCTGAACCCCAGCAAATGTGTCTTTGGAGTCTTATCACGGAAGTTCTTAGGCTTCTTAGTTGATCAGAGGGGAATAGAAGCCAACCCCGAAAAGATCCAAGCTATTCTAGACATGAATCTCCGTCAAAGATAAAGGAAGTTTAGCGACTGACGGGTTGGTTGACTGCCCTTGAACGCTTCTTGTCTAAGTCGGGCGACAAGTGCCATCACTTCTTCGCTACTATCAAGAAAAAGGCCAAGTTTGAGTGGACAGCAGAAGCTGAGCAAGCGCTTCAGCAGGTCAAAGATCACCTTCGGCAGCTGCCTAGGCTGGTCAGTCCAGTCGAGGGGGAAAAACTGTTTGTATATTTGGCCGTGTCCACTCAGGCTGTGAGTGATGTTCTGCTGGATGAAAGAGAGTCCGTGCAAGTGCCAATTTACTTTGTAAGTCATGTGCTCAAGGATACGGAGAATAGGTACACTCCAGTCGAGAAGTTTGGATTGGCCCTCGTCATGGCCAGCAGAAATTTAAGGCCCTATTTCTTGGCTCCAGTCGAGAAGTTTTGCAAAAGATGGAAGCTGTCGGCCGGATGTTAAAATGGGCTGTTGAGCTTAACATGTTCGATATATCATTTGAACCAAGGAAAGCCATTAAGGGGCAAGCCTTGGCAGATTTTATAGTTGAGCTTACTCGGCCAACTATAGAACCAATATTTGATCTAGCTGAAGGGAGGAAGCATTGGACGCTCATGGTTGATGGATCGTCCACTGTCAGTGGATTTGGGGCAGGAATCATTTGTCAATCTCCAGAAGGAGACAAGTTTGAATATGTGCTAAGATTCCAATTCCAAGCGTCCAATAACGAAGCGGAATATGAAGCACTTCTAACTGGAATCAAGATGTGCAAAGCGCCAGGAGCTCGAAATTGAGGCTAAATCGGACTCTCTCTTGGTCGTCGGTCAAGTTAATGGAGACTTTGAATGCAAAGAAGCATCGATGGGCAAATATATGCGTCGATCAAAGATGAGATTGAGCCTTTGAAGCGATTTATTCTGGACAAAGTGCCAAGGTCAGAAAATCATCAAGCCGACGCTCTATCAAAATTGGCCAGCTCGGCTGAAGGTGACGCGCCAAGAATAGTGTTTTGGGAAGTTAAACCAAAGAAGAGCATTGACCAAGAGCAAATTATGTTTCTTAGCCGAGGGGCAGTCTGGATGGAGCCTATAATAGAATACAAGAAGACAGGACGGCTGTCTTCGGACCCTGCGGAGGCTAAGTACGTGAAGGCTCGAGACAAATGGTTTGAACTATGGGATGAGACCCTTTACAAGAAGTCATTCAATCGTCCTCTCCTCAAGTGCATCACCAGAGAAGAAGTACCATTAAGGAACTCCATGAAGGAACTGCATGAAGGAGCTTGTGCATCTCACATTGGGGGAAGAGCATTGGGAGAAAAGGCTTTAAGGACGGGGTATTACTGGCCTACCTTAAAGGAGGATGCCCTCGTCTATGCAAAGAAGTGCGACAGTTGTCAGAAGCATGGGAATCTGCATCAGAAGCCGTCCAACTACTTAAGTCCCATCTTGTTCCCTCTGCCTTTTGCCAAATGGGGCATGGACATCTTAGGACCTTTCCCTGTGGCCGCCGGGCAAAAGAAGTTTGTGATAGTAGCTGTGAACTACTTCACTAAATGGATAGAGGCTGAAGCAATGCGAGGTATAACAAAGAGCGACGTCAAGGGCTTTATTTGGAAAAACATTATAACTCGCTTTGGCAAGCCACAGTCCATCGTCTTTGATAATGGTCCACAGTTCGAAACGCCTAAGCTGAGAGATTGGTTGGCAGAAAGAGAAATCAAAGCTCACTTCGCTGCAGTCGCCCACCCACAAGCCAATGGGTAAGTAGAGTCCTTCAACAAGATTCTATCCAATGGAATCAAAAGGAAGTTGGATAATGCTCAGAGTCAATGGGCTGAAGAACTACAGCTAGTGTAATTGTCCATCAGAACAACCGCCAAAAATTCTACCGGGGAGACACCCTTCATGTTAGTTTATGGTACTGAAGCTGTCTTGCCCATTGAGATTGAAGAGCCCACCCTGCAAGTCATGCTGTACACGGAAGATGCCAACTGGGCTGCATTGCGCACGGCTTTGGATCAAGTACCAGAAGTCAAGGGCAATGCCTTGCTAAGAATGCAATTGTACAAGCTGCGAATGGCTCGGGAGTTTAACAAGAGAGTCGCTAGACGACCACTCAAGGTGGGGGATTTGGTTCTAAGGAAGATGGAGGCGGTTGGACGAGCTAAAGAGCTGGGGAAACTAACTCCAAATTGGGAAGGACCCTATCTGATTGTCCAAAAGGTGCGAAACGGAACCTTTCGTCTCCAAGATCTGGATGGCTGACCAATACAACGCACTTGGAACTCAGACACTCTGAAGAAGTACCACGTCTAACCCAGTTAGTCGTCAGGAAACTGGCCAGTCGTTTGTAATCACTCCAAAGTGCCACGGCACATGCTAGAGAAAAAGAATTGTATACATGTATCTTGGCATTTCGTCAAGCAAAATTCATATAATACAATTCCTACTTTCTTACCGCCTTCGTTTATTTTTTACCAAGTTGGTTCACTTTGGGGCATTAAATTAGTTATTAGTTTAAAAGTGACAATGACTTGGACAAAATTACAAAGAACAATAGAGCGTCAAAAATGCTCACTTCTCTGCCGATCATCACTCCCTCAAAGAGACTGGCCAAAGTGTACCAACACATAAACGGCCAACAAATTGACAAAATCTCTAGTAAGAGAAACGTCAAAGTCTCTACGAGAAAGCTGACCCGAAATAAGTCCTTAGTAAAGGATACTTACTTTCAAACGCACGGTCAGCTAAGTAGTTATGACCCTAGTAAGGGATCACTACTTCCTGACGAGTGTTGCTCCCTCAAGGAAGCCGGCTAAGACATGGTTTGAATATGTATCTAAAGCTCGTCCTTAGCAATTTCAGCAGGCTTGGCCAATGTTGGCCGCTCTCCTTCTTGGACCATGGCTCGTCCATCATATACGGTTGAGCTAAGCCCAAGAAGGGGGGGATGAGACAAGCCCATCGGACGAGCTAAAGAGTAAGCAGACCGTCCAAAGTTCCAGGACGAATTTCACTAAGTACTTGCTACTTTTTGGAAAGATTCACGATCGTCCAAGGACAAAGATGGCAATCTTCCCTTATCTTTATTTTGCAAACCGTCCAAAGTTCCAGGACGAGCCTCGTCTGGTACTTATTTAAATGATCAGTGTTATCAGTGTTATCAAGCTTACCTTATTTAAATGTTGTAGACCGTCCACAAGTCCAAGACGAGAAAGATTCACGATCGTCTGAAGACAAGGACGATGTTCTTTCCTTAAACATGTTTGTAGATTGTCCAATATTCAGGACGAGGCTTATTAATCCTCGAAAAAAATGAAAGTGCAAGAAAAGAAAGGACGAGCAATTGGCAAAAAGTCTTTTCATATATATATCTGGCAAAAATTTACAGCTTAAGACTAGAAGGGACAAAGCTATGACGGCAAACAAGCCAAGAAACAAAGGAAAATAAACCTAAAACTAGGCATCATCTTCAGTGCGAGTTTCTTGGCCGTCTTCAGGGGTTTCTTCCTCCACCACAGCCTCGTCGTCCGAGTCTAAGAATTCCGGAGGCTCCTCGGCACATATCATGGCACGATGAACGCTCTGTTGAAATTCCAGATGGCGAACGAAGCTAGGAAACTCACTAGGCTCGACCAGCATCTCAAAAGCCTTGACGGCCCAGTCTTTCGACGTCTCGACGACTTGAGCCAAGCCTTCTTTTGGCGTCGTTAAAGGCCTGGGCCGCTTCCTTTTGCATGCGGGTATTCTTCGCCCTTAGGATGTTATATTCCCTCCTCAGCTGGGCAGCGACCAGAAGAGCAGTATCCCTTTCGCCCTTCAACTAAGCTGCGACGGCGTCTAAGGCCATTTTCAGTTGGTCTTGTTCCGTGTACAGCTGGTTGATAGTAACAAGATAATTCTTGTTGTCGGATTCCAGAACAACTGATCTCTTCTCCAAGGTCTCCAGGGATTGACGATGGAGGGTATTAACCATCTCAATGTCATGAATGGCCTTGTCATCAGACGTCGTAGCCAGGTGGACGAGTTGCTTATTTTCCTTCCTTAGCTCCCTCGCCCACTCCTCAGTCAGCATACTGCGAGCAAAAAGCTGGAACAATGAAAACAAAGCAAGTCATTAGACGAGTTACAAAAGAAAAAATTTACTTACAAGTATAAAACAAAAGCAGCAACAGATTATACCTCATCAGCAAGTTGTGACATGTAGCCCACATGCCCAGCTGATTCCCCCCTCAATCCTTTTATGTAGGATTCGGGGTAACATTTGAACAGCTCCTGCTTGAGCCGATTACGCTCAGCTTTTGACATTTTGGCAAAAGCAGCAGAAGACTCCTCGTCTGAGTCTATTGTGGGAGTACCTGTGGGTAAAGCTGGTCCTTTACCCTTATCTGAAAGAGGGGGGGAGTCAGTTATCTTGATGGATAAGACAATGGCTTGTCTATTGGACGGACTCATGGATCGTCCGCCGACCCGCACCGTCCTAACTATATTTGGATAATACGACTCACCAGATGAGATGGAGGCCGTCCTAATAGCTAGTGGCATCTGCGAAACCAGCTTCGCTACCGAGCCACTGAAGCCCGGGTAGTTCTCAATAGCCGTCCCCGGCTCCAGAATAACCAAAGCCAAGGCCGACTCTGGCCTGATTTCTGCAGCGTCCGTAGGCAAAGCGTCCACCTGACCCGCAGGTTCAAAACTCTTCTCCCCCTCGACAGGGGCAGCAGTGGAAGGCTCCTCTTTTAGGACTTTGTCCTTCGGAGGAGGCATGGTCTTCTGTCCAACTCCACCAGCCGGAGTAGTCTTCTCCGTCTTCTTCTGGGTAAAACCCTTGACCTTTTTGGCCGGAGGGTGGTCTGCGGTCGTGGTAGGCCTCTTCTTGGACGAGGAGGACTTACCAGGAGGAAGTTTGTTGGTAGGGGCATTTTTCTGCAAAAAATGAACAAGTTATCATACTTATCGTCCAAAGAGCAAAAGCTATAAAATATTCAAAATGCTTCAGACGAGAATCACCCAAAGAGGGAAGGCGTCCTAGAATGGACACCCCTTTTTCTAAGGGAACCTCGTCCAAAGTAATTTCCACACAGACGAAGGTGATGCAAAGAAGGAAGCCGTCCAAAGGTGGACGGACTAAAATGATTTCCGTCTAAGGACAGGAAATCAGCTCTTCGTCCGGTATTTCCGTCTGAGACGAGAAGGCCAAAAGAAGGTGGCCGTCCAAGTATGGACGCCTTTCTTCTTCGGGTGATTCTCGTCCAAAAATTGGAAACCGACTTGGACGATCCCAAACGGTACTCGTCCAAAGCCGATCAGAATCTCAGACGAGAAGGGCCCAAAGAAGGTGGTCGTCCAAGCATGGACGCTTTCCTTCTTCGGGTGATTCTCGTCCAAAGATTAATAACCAACTTGGACGAACCCAAACGGTACTCGTCCAAAGACGATCAGCATCTCAGACGAGAAGGGCCCAAAGAAGGTGGTCGTCCAAGCATGGACGCTTTCCTTCTTCGGGTGATTCCCGTCCAAATATTAATAACCAACTTGGACGAACCCAAACGGTACTCGTCCAAAGCCGTTCAAAATCCCAGACAAGAATGGTCCACAGAAGGTGGACGTCCATGCTTGGACGCTTTCCTTCTTTGGGTGATTCTCGTCCAAGGGTTGAAGTAAGCTCTTGACGAGTCAGAATGATCCCCGTCCAACAAAAAAAAAAAAAAAAAATCTTACCAGTGTTTCAGCCCTTTTTTCGGCACTGCTCTTGGCGTACTCCTTCCATAAGTTGTCAGTGAATTTAGACATACGTATATCTCCCGTCCAAGAAGGCTTGAGACGTGTTCTGACCGAGTCTGCAAAAAAGAAATGAAAAAGGTTAGTCCGATATGGACTATAGACGAAGAGTTTTACTTGGGGAATTTGAATGTATACCTCTATCTTCGGCCAACCGCAAGCCGGCGGCGACCAAGAAGTCATCATTGTAAAACATTTCTTTAAAGGGTATCCAGTTAGCTGGCCCCTTAAAGGATCGCTGGCCGGGCCTGGAGTACTCCTTTATTCTAAAGCACTCCACGACCTCCTCGTCAAATTGGTCGTCCAACTCCAGCCAGGACTGCTTTCGTCTGGTATTCGTGACGGCTCGGTTATAAAAGCGGTAGCCTTCTGTGGCGGAGTCGTTGGCCGCCCTTAGAAAGATGAAGTCTGCCTTCCAATCATGCATCTTCAACGGCTTATTCCAAGCAGTTAGAAAGCCGGGGCGGTTGCAAATACTGAGCCACGCTCCGTCCACGGCCCCGGGAACCTTAGCCGCATAATGGATATGGGTGAAGGCTTCGAGAGACAGAGCCAGGCCGCGCAACTCGCAGACGGTATGAACGTCAGGATGTTGTGCCAGGCATTAGGAGCCAGTTGGTTGTGGCCGATGTTGTAATATTGAAGCACTTGTTCTATAAAATCGTGAAGGGGGAACCTTAATCCCGAGTCCAAGGCCAGCTTGTAGACGGCGAAGTGGTTTTGAGGAGTACTCAAAATGGTGTCCTCTTTATTGGGGATGATGAAAGAGAAGCCCGGCATGGGCATGAAATTGGACAAATAACTAGGGTCCGGTCCTATTTTCCCTAGCCATTTGCGATTGGCCAAAATGAATGCGGGGTCAGAAAGGGGACCTAAGCGTCTCCTAATCTCAGACGAGTTACTAGAGGCTTCGTCCGACTCATCGGCAGTGCCAGAGTCATTGCCATTATTGTCCTCGCCAGTTTCCTCCATATAGACGTCCCGGCCGGAATGACTGGCCTCAGGATTTATTTGGGAGTCCTCAAAACTGCGGCCAGGAGAAAGGGGGTCGCTCAAAGGCCCAAGACTTTGGTTCTCCCTCGCCTCATCCGGAACTCGTCCGGTAGACTCCTCCATGTCCGAACTATTCGATGGGATTATTACCTTTCGTCTTAGACGGACCGTTTGCTTGACGCGCGCCAGATTACCCTGCACAGGTAAAGACTCGGTCGTCTGACTTTCTCGGCCAAAACCACAAAAAAATATATACTCGGCCAGAAGAGGCCCAACTCTAGAATGTGCCGAAGAAGAAGTATCGGTTCTAGGGTCATGACAAGCTCTTGGTCGGCTAGGATTATTTGACGAAGAAGATTTCATTTTATTGATTTTCTAAGAAAAAATAAAGGATAAAGAGAATTAAAAAGAACAAAGAGAAGATACCTGCTGAAACGCCTGGACGATTCGGTGAAGAAGGCTGAGACTGGACGATCTCTTTATCTCTCTAGAAAAATTTGCAGAGTTTCTCTCTCTAGAAAAATTCTCTCAAGGTGTGAAATGATTTAATGTACTCACACCAAGGATATATATAAGGGGGTAAGAAACTTGTTGAGTCGGTCAAGGACGATCGAAAGAAGGTGTAAACCGGTCAATTGTGACCGGTAAAACCCGAGAAAAGGCGCGTTGTGGCCTTCAATTTTGAATTTGAATAAACTACCTTGGGTAAAAGGGTATTAACCGTCAGATGGGCCAACAGTGAAAACCCTTTTAGGGGCAAATGTTGTAGCCTAAAAATCTACGGCTCCCTTGAAGACACTTGGGCTCATCAGAGCCTTACACGTGTCCTCTCCTAATAAATAAAGGAAAAAGGTTTGACCCTTGGGTTAAACCCAGTTGGGAGAAAAGGCTTACTTTTCTGGCCCAAAAGGTAGTCAGAGCCCAGCCCCTTGGAGGTGGCTACAAGAGAGTGGTTGATAAACCCTCACAAATCATGGTCTGCCACGTGTCATAATCTGATTGCTTAGCCAATCAGATGCCACTATTCTCGGGCAGTTTTTAAGGATAGCTGTCATCTAACTATCACTATAAATACCCCTGAAATCAGGAGAAAGAGGCATTCAATGCAAACAGTGTAAAGTTACTCTGAAAAAATACTCTCTCACTTTCTCTCACTATCTCTACTTTCTCTTACCACTCCTGATATCTGACTTAAGCTTCGGAGGGGGAACCACCACCCAAACCTCCAGGGTGGGTCCCTTTTTGCAGGTTCAGGAACGAAGCTCAGACTCGAACCAAGCAGATTCAACCATTGTTGCACAAGTCTCCAATTGAAGAACATCTACAGGGATCTTAGGTTTTGCTTTGCTAGAAAAAGCTCATTTCATAATTACTTCATGGACAAGAAGACTAAACAAGGACCATAGGAGAAATTATTCTCCCATACCCGGTATGGGGCAACAATTGCCCCTACCAAGGTTACTTTGGTAATTTCGCCACAAAAAACAAAAGAAGCTTTGGCTCAAGGCACGAGAAAGGCAAACGAATTAAAAATTCTTCTCCCTTCATAATATTATCAAGGTTACTTTGTTGTGTGCCAAAATTACCAAAATAGCCCTGGTAGGGGCAACTGCTGCCCCATACCGGGTATTGGAATATTAGCGCTCATATATATAGATAGTCACTAAATTTTGTGAATGCATTTTCTTTTTACTTAGTATTCAAATTGGGTGTTGAATATCTATTTACTTCATTCTTTTTTGATGCTAGTATTACTACATAATTCAAGAGTTTCATATTGAATTATTCGCTTTTTGCATTTCTGGGTCTTATTCTATCATTAAAATTTTGATACAAGGGTTTTTGGGTGTTTAGGAAACACAACATTTTTCCAGATTTGATGGCATCTCGATTACAAATTGAAGGGGATGAATCAGTGCTATGCCGTGTTACACATTCTAATCTCAAGAGTTTCAATGCTGATGCTAGGTTTTCATTCCAGGTGTGTGAGTTTATATGTTTAATTCACAATATTTCTGTTTTATGCATAATTCCCAGTTCAATTACTAATGTTATGATTTTGGTCAGTTGAGTGTGGAAGCCATGAAAGAGAAGCTTTGGAAAAGATGTGGTACTTCTGTAAATTCAATGTCCCTTGAACTTTATGATGATACAGGTGCTAAAGTAGCTGATCTTAATGATAATGCAAGACAATTTGGTTTCTATTATCCAATGGATGGGTGAGATAGCCACCTGCCACCCATGTCTTTTACTCTTTCGCTTCCGTTGTCGAATTTCTTCTTTCATTTGTCAAATGAGTTGCACTTTCAATCTGTGTTCATAGGAGTCATCTTATTCACATTTTTTGAACTTGAAATTATCTGTTTATGTAATCATTAAAGTTGAAATTGTATCTGGGTTTCCACTATATTTGCTGATTTACCCCTTTGTTTTCATTTTGTGTCTTTCTTTTGCCCCACTCTTTGGGTCGTGAAAGATATCGGCTGAATGTTGTAGATTTTGATCCATCATCAGTAACTTCCGGTGGTTGGCTGGAAGACACATCTTTGGTGGAGAAGTATGAAATTTCGGATGAAGCTTATAGAAAGCGTGATGGCAAGTACTCCCAAAACTATAGTGTGACTCATGTAAAATCTTGGATACATTCAGTGGCGGATCGAGAATCTGACGCGCGTGGGTTCGGAGTCTTTGGAAAGTTGGGGTTATTTGGAAAAAAATTCCTAAAAAAGAAATAAACAAAATGCTCCATATAACTTGGAAAATGCTCTCTAGTAACCCTATACTTTAGCTTATTGTTTATGGTAGACAAAAAAAAAAGTTAATGTTGCAAATGACCCTGTAATTAGTGATACTGTTAACACGTGATATTAATGATGAGTTTTCGTTAATATCTAGAATTAAAAGTTAAACCTAACCACATAAACCCCACCACCTCCCCTCACCCCACCCTTGCAGCCCCCACCCAGCAGCGGCAACCGCCTACCCGACCCCAGCCCCGACCTCACCTCACCTCACCGTCAACCCAGCACCGCAACCCAGCACCATCAACCCCCAGCCCTAACCACCGACACAACCACCTCGAAAACCTACCCACAACCACCCCGAAAACCTCCCCCTCCCCACAACCACCCGTAAAACCTCCCCCATCCCCTTCCCTTGCCCCGAAAACCTCCCCTCCCCTTCCCCCCCCAAAACCGCCCCCCTCCCCTTCCCCACCACGAAAACCTCCCCCTCCCCTTCCCCGCCCGAAAACCTCCCCCCCCCTTCCCCTGCCCCAAAATCCTCTTGACTCCCCTTCCCCAGCCCCGAAAATCGCCCCTTCCCCTTCCCCAACCCCGAAATCCTCCCCTCGTACCTTCCTCCCATTCAGTTCGTGGTGGTGGTGCCACCGTTATTGGGCTGCTGTTTGGAGGCGTAACCCTAGGTTTAACGTTTAACCCTAATTATTAACAGCAAAACATCATTAATGTCACGTGGTAACAGTGTCATTAATTATAGGATCATTTGCAACATTAAGTTTTTTTTTTGGTCTACCATAAACAATAAGCTAAAGTAGAGGGTTACTAGAGAGAATTTCCCAAACTTAAAACTAAAAGGAAGCAAAACAAAATTATAAAGTAGAGCTCTAAAATCAGAAAAGGAACAAAAAGGCAAACTTGTATGGAAAGAAAACAAAAAAAAAATGAAAAGATCAATTAAGAACTTAATGAAGATGATGTTGACATTTTTTAAAAAAAAAAGAAGGGAGAAAGTAAACAAAAAGCCTTCAAAGGGATTTGAACCCGCATTCGGCGGGACAAGGAGCTGAATATTTGCAAGCCAGCCAACCACTGAGCTAGACACCTAATACTGATTATAAAGCGTGCGAAAAACTTACAATTTATATCCAGTTTTCGTTCTCCGATTTTTTGTGGGTCCAGTTGAACTAACTGAACCCACGCTAGATCCGCCCCTGGATACATTATAGTGTTTCTCATCTTTTCAGTCACTCTATTATGTATGATCATGAAGCTTTATCTTTCTGGGATCTTTTATATTGCTTTAACGTCTATATGATGATCAATGTGAAAAATCTTAGATTGCTTCTAGATATTTCAGGGAAAAAAACCCTGTTTTTAGGAGAATAAAAGAGGAAATGAATATCGTGTGGCTGAAAATCAGATTGTAGATCGTGTGGCCCATATTACCCAATTCCTTATCTACAGTAAATTTCAAGTTTTCCTCATCCAAAACACTATTGTAGTGAATAGTAGGAACTTCCCACTTTTAAAAGGGGTGGATGCAGTATTGACTTTTTGACAATCATATTTAATAACTAATGTGAAGATAAATATCATTAATTTTATTGTTCTTATTAGTTTAATCTCAATGTATTCAAAAGAATAATTATTTTTATAATAAAAAATCAATTATATTAATAGTCAAAGTGGTACATTGACAAATGTGCTCAGTTAATATGAATCATATATATTAAAATTAGGAGTATAAGGATACATCGAATCTGAGTGCTAGACGTAGAAGATAAAGAAGAAATTTGATAAATATGATGCCTAGGTTTCGTGAATGTAGTTTCATCAAGCTCTCTCTATGATGGTTGCCCTAAGGCCTAAAGAATGTTGTTTTTCTTATTATGCTTTGTCCAATCTCATTTAGAAACTTTGAGTACAAATGCAATCTTATACATTTTTTATGTAATCTTTAAACTTCTAAAGTTGTTTCAATTTTGTTTTTGGTTTGAGATCGATAAACAAGTATTTTAATGAGTTGGGTCAATTTATATAATGTATGCTCGTAGCATTGTAGAGGTGATCATGGGGCGGGTTCGGGCCGGGCCAAGCCTTAAAAATTGCCCATTGGGCGGGCCAGGTCGGGCCAAAATTCGGGCCGGAATTTTGTGCCCAAATCCCGTGGGCCAAAAAGGGCGGGCTTTTCGGTCTAAAAAATAGACTAAAAAGTCATTCTTTGCTTGCCCAAAGCCCGTCCCAAAGCAAAAAAAATCAGGCCGGACCGGATCCAACTGCGAGCCAAAAAATTCTGCCCAAACCCGCCCAAAATTCGAGCCGGGCCGGGCTTTTTTGATCAACTCTACATTGTGGTATCACAGTCTCCATCTAGGTTATGTTGATTGTTCAAGTGTTTTGTATGTTGTGTTCACCAACGCACCAATTAACAAGTTAAGGAAGTTTTCATTTTGATATATATGTTTGTCTAAGGTGGAGGTCTGAATCAGGGGCGGGGCAAATATGGGCAAAAGTAATAGGGGTCCTGTATAATTTCCTTAATTGGGCCCTTCATTTGTAGTTCAAAAAAGATAGAAGTATAAGACTCGTATTTATAGCTGGCTAATGGCGACTATCTTCAAAAGATTAAACAACAAAACTTTGATGAATTTCATGTTCTCCTTATTCCTTCCCTTACACTTTTACTACTAATTCAAATGTTTTGCTTTTGTCTTTTCTTCAAACAATTAAAAATAAATATATTTTGGTCTATAAAAGCTTGATTTGCCTCCACTACTTAGGAGTAGGAATTGACGTATAGCACTTGCAATCATTCTTTTCTTAAAGTGAGCATTAATTTAACGTTAATGAATGATGGGAGTGTAAATTGTGTAATAGCTAAAGTTGGTTGCTAGGATCTCTTCATTTGGGGTACAAAAAGTTGTACTTACATTAATTAGCATCAACGGTAAAAGATAGTAGAGGTGGTGTTAGTAATGGCCATCCTTCTCATATCACAATACAGCATATCACTAACTAATATCGGAAACACAGGGCTTATACGTAGATATGGTGTAGTCATATTTAGGGTACATTATCTTTTTCTAGATTTTTAAAAATTCAATTTTATCACTCACTGGGACTTATTAATCTTTGAACTATTTTTAAACTAGAAGAAAAAAGTGTACCCTTATAATAAATAAGAGAGTCATGACTCTTTTTGACATAGATCCGCAGTCTTACTCTCGAGCCTTTTCACATTAAACAACAACAATTGTGTCACTCTATAGACAAAAATAAACAAACAGATATAATCCTATCTAAAATATTATCATATTTGCATAGTAGTAGACATTAAATCAGGAAAAAGTATTTATAGTAGGCTTCATTTTGACACATACTCAACGAAGTTCATACATAACTTGACAATAACGGAAACATCCGTATAACTAAGATGAGCTTTACTATATCTAATAAACCAAATAGTATCCGCACGCTTAGGGTCTTTGTGTTGTATTTAAAGCTTTTCAAGGCTAGAATGAAGAACAAGATATGAACAAACAATTTGAACTTGTTGTGCCGTGGTAAACAAACCATTGCCTTGAAAACGAGATTCGGTGCAACCGGGGTGCACAATTGTATTCACCGATTCGTTCCCTCAGGTTTACACAACTCTCAACACACAATGACACTTTTGGTATGAGATGGAGTTACTAGAACTTATGCCCAAAAGAGATGAAGAAAGGAAGAAGAGATAGAGAAGAAAAGATATATCTCAAAATCAGAAAATGAATCATATTTATAAGAGTAGAGAAGAAGAAGTAACCTCCCAAGGAAATCAAAGGACTCCAAGGAATCCAATGATCATAATCAATCCAATTAAACACAAGATAATGAAGAATAAAAACTCCCATCATCAATAGGAATTATGGAAAAAAATAAACCACCATTAAAAGGATGATCATCATCTTTAAACCACGTAATTAAGGGGAGGTTACAAAAGGGATCCAAGGAAAAAATGGGAAAATCCGGAAAATGGCAAAAAAGGCCTTCGCCCGATCGGGCCCGAGACGAAATAGCCAAGGCTCACAGAGGTCGCTCGATCGGGCGAACCCCGCCCGAACGGGCACCAACAGCGACAACGAGATTCGCCCGGGCGCCCCTTTTCTTCCCCTTTTTCCAACTTTAATTCCAACACTTTGCTTGTTGGATGAAAACTTGATGTTGGCAAAGGAAGTGCAGCCTGTGAAAATAAATTTACATGTGTGCTTCATTGCCATCACTCAATGGTGAGTAATGAATTTAATGCATGGAAAATTTGTCTCTCATCTCTACAGAGTAAAAATGTATAATTCCTCGCAACTCAACCAGGCCAGTATGAGCCCGCACACATTGTGTTTCTATTGGGAGACATGTTTGGAGTGTAGTGAATGAAGATACTATTATTGCTTACTGTTCTCGACTTGTGGAAAGATCATCATCGTATTGTGATCTTGATTTTGTACAGATCTGTAGGAGTTCTACCAACAATTGTCAGAAATTTGGTGCCCGATTATCTTCTGTTTTCAGATAGCAAATAGTTGGAGAAGTGGCCCGAAATTTTATCTTAAGCACATTGTTTACTACTCACTCTCTTTTAAAGCATATGGTTAGATGGGATAGAAAAAAAACGATGGAACCATAATTCGATACTTCTTTAAAGGCTCATTTATGCCCGTTAACAGTGTATTTGATAATCTATCCACTAGCTGGTAGATGTAGCTATGTCCACGGCATTGTCATCGTAGCTTCTTCATTCAAAAAACATCAATATTAAAAGGTGTTCCTATCAAAGGAACGGTACCACGTGGCACTCTTCTCAAGCTTCAAATACACATGTTTAAGAACTCATTTAAAAATATTAACAATTTGTAGTTAGTAGGATTCGAACACATGACCTTTGAAATGAAATGTGAGAGTTCAACCACTAATCCACTACAATTTCAATGCTTAATGTTTTAAAGTAAAACATAATAAAGTTTTATAATTATATGTAATTATAAAGACATAGACAAGCCTTTTGATCTCTAACACTTTTATTAACTCATAAGATTCTCTTACCCCAATTCCATTGAAATTGCTATTTTTATCCCCAATTCCTTAGAAGTTTTTTTAAAACATGACTTATCATGCCATAACGTCCATTTTCCAATTTTGCACTAGACAAAATATTACGAAAAAACTAATACAATCAATTATAAAATTTATGAATAATGATATATTTGATAATTGTAACTGACACGGGGCATCGCCCGGGCCAAAATGCTAGTTAATAGTTGAAAGACATTGTGTTTCTGACTAGGTCGTTATCTGTTGGAATATCTATTGTATTGAGTGTCATATTTGTTACGGCCCTATATTTCTTCTTATGGGCTTGTTGTATAGTATGGGCTATGGCCTACCTTGTGTTGACTTCTAGGTTGTATATAAACCTTGTGATAACAGAATACAAAGCCAAGGAAATCAATTTCACTCAATCTTTAGCATGGTATCGGAGCCCTAGCAGCCTAGCAAACCGAATCCTTGTTTTTTTTTCTCTTCCCTCCATCTCGTGCCTCACCAGCGTGAATCTGCTCGAGAACATCCATGAGGGATGACAAATCATCTAAGCATGACAAAATTGATCCTTCCTCGCCGTATTATCTCGGCTCCGGCGACCAGCCCGGTAATCTCATCACTCATGTGATTCTTAAAGGGGATAACTATGTGGCTTGTCCCGGGCGATTACTCTATCTCTTAAGGCTCGTCGGAAGTTTGGTTTTGTTGATGGTACTCACGCCAAACCCACCGCACCTGAACAACTTTTGGACTGGGATACTGTCAATTCTATGATCGTCTCTTGGCTTCTTCGCAGCATGGATTCCGTTGCTGCCGCATCCATTCCCTTCCACGAGGAGGCTCGACCACTATGGATGTACCTTGAACAGCGTTTCTGTGTCGCGAATGGGTCTCGGCTTCAACAGTTGCGAGCCTCGATCACGGATTGTAAACAATCCAAATCCATGTCCGTCGAGGCATATTACACGACCCTTATGGGTCTCTATGACGAATTGTATCGTCTCAAGCCCCTGCCCGCGTGTACCTGTGCTTAGTGTACGTGTGATGTTGTTGGGCGGTTTGCCAAGGATCGTGACGAGGAGCAATTCCACCAATTCTTGATTGGTATTGACGATGATGTCTATGGCATGGTTCGATCCAACCTCCTCTCTCAAAGTCCCTCACCTGATCTTAATCGGGCTTATCAAGCCTTCTTACAGGAGGAACGTTCTCATTCCATTGCTCGTGGTAAGGCCGTGGCTGCTGAAGCCCACGCCTTTGCTCTACAAGTGGATCGCTCCAAGGGTCGTCCTCCCCGCATCGATAAGTCGAAGCTCACCTGTACTCATTGCAATAAGCGAGACCACGATGTTGGGATGTGTTTCAAATTACACGGCTATCCAGAGGGTTGGGAGGATCGTACCCGGAACAAGGCTGCTGCCCCTGGCCGTAGCACTGATTCCGCTGCTGGGCGTCCGGGGGGGTACGCGCGCATGTTGTCACGGACTCCCAGGCTTCTACTGCTTCGGCCGCACCTCCATTGTCCTCCTCTGGCATGTCACTTGCTGATTTGAGCCCTGACCAGGTTCAGGTTCTATTAAATATGATCAATACCGAGAAACATTCGGCCGATCGTATGACAGGTGCGTCTTTTTCTTGTGATTGGATTATTGACACCGGAGCGTCTCACCATGTTACGGGCACACTCTCTTGTCTTGTTGATGTTGTTCATATTTCTACTTGCCCGGTTGGTTTGCCGAATGGTCATAGTGCTGTGGCTACTATGCAGGGCCGAGTGCATCTTTCGCCTCATCTTACTCTTGAGAATGTGCTCTATGTTCCCCGTCTTCACTGCAATCTTATTTCTGTCTCTCAATTGATTGATCATTCAACTTGTCTTGTCACATTCACTGACTCTTTATGTGCTATACAGGACCTACCTTCGAGGAATCTGATTGGAGCAGGTGAGCGGAGTTGTGGACTTTATTATTTCCGGGGCATTCCTACTGTTCAAGCTGTCACTGTTCCCGGGCTTTCTGAATTTGAGTTGTGGCATCGTCGGTTGGGTCATCTTTCAGATCGGGTTGTCAAGTTAGTGCCTGCTATTAGTTCTAGTACTTCTAGGAAGAAATTCAATAAAGCTTGTATTGTTTGTCCCCAGGCTAAACAAACTCGGGATTCTTTTCCTCTTAGTGATAATAAAGCCACTGACATTTTTGAGTTAATTCACTGTGACTTGTGGGGCCCTAATGGCACACCATCTTCTTGTGATGCTATTTATTTTTTTGACTCTTGTCGATGACTATTCACGTGCTGTTTGGGTGTATTTGTTGCGTGACAAAAAGGAAGTTCATAAATCTTTTCATTATTTTCTTGCCATGATTGAATGACAATTTGATGCCAAAGTTAAGATGGTGAGGAGTGATAATGGTACTGAGTTCAATTGCATGCTCCCTTATTTTACTGATCATGGCATTCTGTTTCAAACTTCTTGTGTTCATACTCCTCAACACAATGGTCATGTTGAACGAAAGCATCAACATATCTTGAATGTGGGTCGGGCTTTGATGTTTCAAGCCAATTTACCTTTGAGTTTTTGGGGTGAATGTGTTTTAGCTGCTGTTTATGTCATTAACCGCACCCCATCTGGAGTTCTCCATGGTAAAACCCCTTTTGAGGTATTATGTGGTAAACCTCCGGATTTTGATGCTTTACGTGTCTTTGGGTGTTTATGCTTTGCTCACAACAAGAATACCAAGGGGAATAAATATGCACCCCGTAGTAGGAAATATATTTTTATTGGGTATCCTAATGGCAAGAAAGGTTGGAAAATGTATGATCTTGACACCGGTGATATCTTTGTTACGCGTGATGTTCAATTTCATGAAAACGAGTTCCCTTTTGAACTTCCTCCTTCCTCTCATGATGCTCTTGTTGAATCTACTGCTTTTGGTGTTGATATGAATTTTTTGGATGATATGGCATCTATTTTGAGTGAGCCTACTCTTGTTGAGTCCACCCCCACCCAACACAATGATAGTGTTCCCTCTCCAACTCATGCGCCTCCCATGGACCTCACGTCCTCCCTGCCTCCTACCTCAGCTCCCGAGCCCAGCCCCCCACCTACTGTCGACCCCCCAGCCGACCTCGTACCTCCCGCTGCTCACAGCCGAGACCCCGTAGCTGGTGCTCCTAGCAGTGCGCTTGATGGTCCTGCTGCTGCTCCTCGCAACGCCTTTGATACCGAGCCTCCCGCAGCATCTGTTCTTGGTCGCGGCCACCGTGCCAAGCGCTCTTCTGTCCTGCTTCGTGACTTTGTTACTCACCATGTCCGGAAATTAAGTCACTCTCTACGCTTCTCTGCCTCCTCCAGTTCTTCAGGTACTCCCTATCCTATAGCACATTTTGTGAATTGTGATAAGTTTTCTGTGCGCCACCGTGGGTTTCTTGCTGCTGTTCTTGCAGGTATTGAACCTCGCTCTTTTAAAGAGGCTATGACTGATGTTGGTTGGCGTGAAGCAATGCAACAAGAAATTCATGCTATGGAGGATAATGGCACTTGGGTTATGGCACCGTTGCCTGATGGGAAGAAGGCTCTTGGTTGTAAGTGGGTCTATAAAATCAAATACCACTCTGATGGCACTGTTGAGCGTCTCAAAGCTCGTTTAGTAATCTTGGGCAATCATCAACAGGAGGGTATTGACTACAACGAGACTTTTGCTCCTGTTGCCAAAATGGTCACTGTTCGCACTTTTCTTGCTGTCGCTGCTGCTAAAAACTGGGAATTGCACCAAATGGATGTACACAACGCTTTTCTCCATGGTGACTTGGATGAAGAAGTGTACATGAAGTTGCCTCCTGGTTTTACTCCTACTCATCCTGGCATGGTTTGTCGTCTCAAGAAGTCACTCTATGGCCTTCGTCAGGCTCCTCGGTGTTGGTTTGCTAAGTTAGCTGCTTCCCTCAAAGCTTATGGTTTTCTTCAATCTTACTCGGAGTATTCTTTGTTTACTCTGCATCGAGGTCCTGTTCAGCTGAATGTTCTAGTTTATGTTGATGATTTAATCATCTCTGGCAATGACTCTTCCGCTCTTGCTTCTTTTAAACAATACTTGAGTACTTGTTTTCATATGAAGGATTTGGGTCTTCTCAAGTACTTTCTAGGCATCGAGGTTGCACGCAGTGCTGATGGTATCTTCCTTTGTCAACGGAAGTATACCCTGGACATTATTGCCGAATCTGGTCACTTGGGTGCCAAGCCTGTTGGCTTCCCTATTGAACATAATCATACTTTGGCTCTTGCTCGCAGTGATCTTTTGTCTGATCCTGAGTCATATCGTCGTCTCATTGGGCGTCTCATATACCTATCCTTCACTCGTCCGGATTTGGCCTACACAGTTCATATTCTTGCTCAATTCATGCAGGCCCCCAGACAGGAGCATTGGGATGCTGCTCTCCGTGTCGTCAAATACCTCAAAGGGTGTCCTGGTCCAGGTATTCTTCTTAGTGCTGCGTGTGATCTCAACCTCACTGGTTGGTGTGACTCTGATTGGGCTAGCTGCCCTCTCACCCGTCGTTCTCTTACTGGTTGGTTAGTGTTTCTTGGTGGCTCTCCCATCTCTTGGAAGACCAAGAAACAACATACTGTTTCCCGCTCCTCCGCCGAGGCTGAGTATCGCTCTATGGCTGCTGTCACCACTGAGCTTAAGTGGCTTAAAGCTCTCCTTCTTAGTCTTGGTATTTCTCATCCTCGTGCTATGAAATTGTTTTGTGATAGCAAGTCCGCTTTGCATATTGCTCAAAATCCTGTGTTTCACGAGCGTACTAAACACATTGAGGTTGATTGTCATTATGTGCGTGATGCGATTCAAGATGGTTTGCTTGCTCCTTCACATGTTTCTACTGACGATCAACTTGCTGATATCTTTACTAAAGCCTTGGGTAAACGCAAGTTTTTGTACTTACTCCGCAAGTTGGGCGTTTATGACCCGCACGCTCCAACTTGAGGGGGGGTGTTGAGATATCTATTGTATTGAGTGTCATATTTGTTACGGCCCTATATTTCTTCTTATGGGCTTGTTGTATAGTATGGGCTATGGCCTACCTTGTGTTGACTTCTAGGTTGTATATAAACCTTGTGATAACAGAATACAAAGCCAAGGAAATCAATTTCACTCAATCTTTAGCATTATCAAGTGTTTCATAGTACACACTTCACTAATTCTAGAACCATTAGCTTTTCCCTCTTTCTCAAGCAATATAAGAAAAGTGGGCTTCAAAAAGATAATAAGAAAATTCTTGTGTATGTCTAGATACATCATACATGTATCATATGCCTTCATTTTGGTGCTTTAAAGGATGTATTATTAGCACAACTATGTATAATTTCTTGATTTACGAATATAAGTCATGAACATTACTTTAAGATCATTGAAAATTATTATATTTTACTTAATTAAGGCCACAGGATTTTTTACAAAATGCCCTTATTTCAATCAAGTGTTGGGGAAAGTGTTAGAGCGACTTTAGTTAAATCGTATCATATCCAACTTGTACATCATCACTTTAAAATTTGAAATGGGAGTATAACATTATTGTGAAAGTACGTTTCAATACTTAAATTTTCTAATATTCATTAATGTATCTGAAAAGAAATTAATAGTCAGATTCTAACCTTGAACAATACGAGTGACCTTGTATTATAATATAAGATGGAGGCCCTGGTGCTGAATATACTTGATTCTAGCTAGTGAACCAAGTTGCTTGTTTACTCTGTATAATCTCAACCGATAATTATAGAGTTTCACTAAATGTCGTCCTGTATTTATTTACTATTACCCTGTATTTTATACATTGATACATCATCTCTTTCCTCCATTACACCCTTTTCTTTCCTTTTCTTTACTCCATTCCTCCTACCCCACCCACAACACAATACCTATACGGCTATACCACCGGAGCCGCCACCACCACAACACAAACCAAAACAAAAGAAGAAAAGAAAAGGGAAGAATATTAGATCAGATCGAATTGATTACAATTTAGTTTAAAACACCAATTACAGTTTCAATCGCCATAATTTACAATTGTTGATTTTCAAATCTTGAAAATGTCGTGTTTAGCTCTCTCCAACCTCCCAGCGGCCCGATATCATGCTCCAAACTCCGGAATAGTTTCCTCCATATGGCGCTTTAGTCGTCGTTTCCACCATCCGAAACATCCGGCTCACGTTCTCTTCTTCAGCCACCATGACATATTCTATCTCTCCTCCAAACACCAAAACATAGGCGCCTATTATAGACTCCCCAACATAGGCTCAAGCGTCCATGATAAGCGCCTGCACCTATAGTAGGATGTCTATAATAGGCACCTCAGCATAGGTGTAGGCTCCTGTCATCGATGCCTGAGCCTATGATGGGGCGTCTATAATAGGTGCCCAGACCTAGAGTTCGACCATCACAGATACTTGAGATATTTTTAAAAAATACTAGAGGTGATCAACATGGGCCCAGTCCGAATATCGGTGGGTTTTGGGCACGCCTTTTCGGCCCGTGGTCCAGGCCCGACCTGATTTTCGGGCAAAAAAGGGGCACAGGCAACTTTAATATGTAAAATTAGCCAAAATTTTGGCCCGGCATGAAAATGGCCTAAAAAAGCCCGATTGGCACAGCTCGAATTAACGGGTTATGTCGGGGGAATTTCGGCCCGCAGCTTGGCACGACCTGGCCCATGATCACCTCTAAAAAATATATTTATCCGACAAGTAACTCTTCTTCTCAGGCAAAGGGAGGTGATGGTTCTCGACTTATCGATTTTCTGATTTTGATGACAATGGTGTTGGTCTGGTGGTGAGTGGTGTTGATTCCGATGGGGTGAAGGATGTCTTGTGGTTGGATGATGAAAGGAAGGGAGGAAAGAGGAAGAGGTAAAGGGAAGGAATGAGATGGAATGGGGAAATACATAAAGGGTGGGGCCTTTATGTACTTAGGGTAATATTAAGAACAAAAAACTAGGACGGCATTTAGTCGCTCACTAAATTCTATCAATATGTTTAAGGGCCTAAATTCTTCACCTTATTTTCAAAAAAAAAAGTACAGAATAAATAAAAAAAGTTCAAAAAAAAAAGTTAAAGAGAACAGGCGTAAGAGTTGACCATTTTGCCTATCTATCATTGTTATCAATCCATAAAAGTAAGCCTTATAGTAGGTGACAGGCTAAAGTCGTATCACCTTATCAAAAATAACCTAAAGTCCACTAACAAGTAGTCAGGGAAGTCAGGATCGAATCCACAGGGAGAAAGTTATATTATTGTATCTGAATTCTAATATTATACTAACTAAATCTGATGAAAATTGGTGTGTGACTAAACTAATAGGCAAATGATAGAACTAAATATGAAGATAATAATCAATTGATAAAGAACTAGGATTATGGATCACTATGCATACAATTCGGGAAATCAGAGACGAATAATAATCACCCAATAAGTCAATTTATCTAGGGCACATGTAATTTCTCTCGAACATTACCTCCCTCAAAGATCACCTAGCCGCTCTCGCATGGTCAAGGATCACTATGCCTAATGATTGAAAGCCTATAAGAAATCTCTCCTCTCGAAGCAGATTCAATATTGCGATAGTAGAAATACAAATCAGGCCTAATTCATAAATCTAGCATGAACGATTCAATCACAGGAAACAATTGAAATAAAGGGTAATTATACTAATCTATCAATCTTTCATTGCATACATAGATCCCCACAATCCTAGAAATAAAACTACTCACTCATGCTTAAGAAAACAATAACAAATTCCATATAAAAATCCATACTTTGAACTATTGCAAATAACTAAGAAACTAATCTAATCAATAATAGAGAAGCAAATAATAATGAAAAGAACAAGGAAGAAGATTACCAAATTAATGAACTATATTAAACTTGCGAATAATCCAAAGGTTCAATCTTGAATCACAATGAAGAGTAGTAAAAAGCTAGGGATCTTGAGAGAAACTATGAGAAATAATGACTAAAAACAAGATAAAACAAAGATCCTTAATAAATGTTCTAACTTTCCTATTTATACTAAGTGGCCCGAAATCATTAAATGAGCGCGCGCGGAGAGAAGCCCGATCGGGCCAACCAAGCCCGATCAAGTCGGGCACAAAGAAAGTAGCAGCGCTCAAAAGACCAAGCGCCCGATGCTGTCGGGCTGCCTCGCCCGATGAAGTCGGGCGTTAGACATTAGCGCGCAAGGCTCAAACGCAGCAGCTGTGCACCAAAGAATACCTCGCCCGATGGTATCGGGCCATCTCGCCCGATCGGGCTGGACAACGAAACAACGACCGGGCAACGTCGCCCGATCGGGCCCGCAACGACTCTTGCTTGTGACGGAGTTGAACGCCCGATCGGGCGTGTGGTGCCCGATCCAATCAGGCTCATGTCCGATATTTCATTCCTTGGCTTCAAACGCCAAGGCTTCACTTCTACTTTTGTCCAGGGCCTCGGAAAGCATTCTCGGGACCTCGGAACTCATCAAATACGTCTTCGAACCTCTCCAGTCCAGTGTAATGGTCAGATAGTGGTAGAAAATAGAGAAATAACTCCCTAAAACCTGCAATCAGACACAGAACAGAAAACCACAACTAGATGGAGAAAGTTAGCATGAAATGGCTCCTAAGAGCACCATTGATACACATTTTAGCTCAAATATAGGGGGAAAAACACCATATAAAACCATAACATCAGTAGGTCACCAAGGATGAACCCTTGTAGAAAAAGTGATCAAGGAGTAGTTTGATGAAGTTATTAATTTTGCGCTTGATTGAAAATGAGTTAAAAGTGGATGAGAAAAAGTTTAGTTTTTTTTCCCAAGAGGGACCAAAATTCTATATTTTTTTTGGTAAAATATAAGTGTATTAAACCAAAAAACAGCAAAGTGCCAACATACAACCTAAGATGCAAACGCATCACACAAAACAGACAACCAAACTACAACACACACAAACAACAATAGAACAAATTATCTAGCACACAACATTTCAATCCACTCCTTATCAGCACTAGACCACTTAGCATTTACTAAACTCTGTACTCTAATACAGATCATCTTCTTAATCTGCTTGATCACTTTATCAGTGCAGGGGACTTTAGCTTCCCAGACAGCAACATTCCTGGCCAGCCAAACATGGTACACAACAAAGAGAAGGGCAAAGATAACACACTTTCTGTCTTCTTTTACTTCGAAATTTTCTACCCCATTTCTTCCAAGTTGTAAAGACACTCTCATCAGCAGCAACTCTGATGTCTAATCATTTCATAATACTTTCACACACAATCTTACTAAAAGTGCATCTAAAAAATAAATGATGCAGTCATCAATACCATGGCAGCAAAGTGCACAGCTAGTATCAACACAGATGCCAGCAGCAGCAAGCTTGGATCTTGTTTTCAATTTGTTCTGAGCAGTCAGCCAGGCTATGAAAGAATGCTTAGGAACATTAAAGGAGTTCCACACCCAGTGATGCCACCTAACCTTTTCTCCTTCTTGGTGCAGCCATTTGTACCCATCTTTGATAGTATAACTCTTCCCAGTGTTGAGCCATTGATTTCCACTGTAAGCAGCTCTCAACTTCTCCTTAACTTTACAAATGCTCTTCCAACACCAGCTAGCATTCATAGGAGCTGTGTACTCCCACCATTCTGTGTCTTTAATGTACACAGAATGAACCCATTTTATCCACAATAGATCAGCCTTCTCTGTATTTTGCCAAACATACTTTCCAATTGCTGCAACATTCCAACTATAACACTCTCTAATTCCCATCCCACCTCTACTTTTTGCAAAGCAGACCTCATGCCAGGTAACAGAAGGAGGTTTAGAAGTAAAAACTTTACCCTCCCACAAATAAGCTATGCAGCACTTCTTTAGGAATCAGAAATACCTGAGCCCAATAGGTATGTAGGCTCATTAAAACTGAATTAATCAAAGTTAATCTTGCTGCATAAGACAAGTGCCTAGAACTTAGACAAACAATTCTCTTAAGGATTTTATCAACTAACAGATCACAATCAGATTTAGACAATCTCTTAGATGTAATAGGTACACCTAAGTATCTAAATGGGAATTGACCTTTCTGGAAACCTGACACTTGCAAAATTCTATGCTGCACCTCTTCAATGACATTGCCAAAATAGACAACTGTCTTCTCTTGACTGGCAAACAATCCCGAAGTTTCGAAAAGTCTTCAACACTCTTTTCATCATAATAGCCGATTTTACCTCACCTTTGCGAACAACATCAAATCATCTGCAAAGATGAGATGAGTAAGCTTCAAATCAGTACATCTATAGTGAAAAACCAAAATTCTATATTAGCCAAACACTTAATAAAGAGCATGTGGACCAATATGAAGGAGGTCACACAAATACTTTTTGCCCAACTCAAGTGCTTATTACACTTCAATTGGATCAGTAAATAAAGATGCAAGCGACAATAAATAAAAATTTGGTCAACAATATACAACTATAATTAAATGCCAAACAAGAATTGACAATGATAAGCCTAATAACCTCATATTCTTGCCGACCAAATCTTCTGCACAACCTTCATTGTCATTCATAATTTCATGGTTGGTGGTATCTGAGTAGGTTGATAATGAAATCTGAGTTTACCTTGTGATTATAATTTTTGGCCCTTTCTCACAACCAATCAACTTTAGCTTCTTGAGCTGGCCAATTACATGTTCTTTGGCCCATGTTATTGCATAATTAAATGCCAAACAAGAATTGACAATGATAAGCCTAATAACCTCATATTCTTGCCGACCAAATCTTCTGCACAACCTTCATTGTCATTCATAATTTCATGGTTGGTGGTATCTGAGTAGGTTGATAATGAAATCTGAGTTTACCTTGTGATTATAATTTTTGGCCCTTTCTCACAACCAATCAACTTTAGCTTCTTGAGCTGGCCAATTACATGCTCTTTGGCCCATGTTATTGTTAATATTATATGTTGTTACCTCGATTGCGGTGCAATAATCTCCCTTTTACGCTTTTGAGGTCGTCCATACTGAGCTCCGAGGAACGAGTTCTTGTTAAGTTTTAAAACGAGCATTTAATAAGTTAGTAACTAATTGGAATGTATTACTAGTATGGTTTCTAGTTTAGAGGATTATTTATATAAGTTATAAAGTTTGACTTATTTAGCATTTACGTGGCAAATACTTTATATACTTAACATTTTAATATTATAATAATTTATACGGAACCTTTTTATACTCATTTCTTGAAATTCCATAGATAGTACTTAGAAATCAAATTAAAAATATTATCCATAATATGATCATATTATCATATTACAAGGTTAGAATCATCAATTAAACTTGTTTAAATGAGCTAGTTATTAAGATTATGAATAGTTATGATTTTTAGACTAGTTTAAGAATAATGTTAAACATGTTTTAACTTAAATAATCTAGAACATGGTAACCTATATATATATATATTTTGTCCTAAGTAATTTTATTAAACCAATTATGAACATATATTAATATTAAGGTTACTTAGAAGTATATCCTGAATACTAAATTTTGGAATCTATATTATTATAAGTAAATTTTATAATCATTTTAAGTTACTACTTACTATAAGTTTTTAAAAGTTGGGAATCACAAGTTATAATTTCATAAACTACAACATCAGACTTACCCAAACATAAACACACACACACACACGCGAAGGAGAGAGAAGAAACAGGGGTGTTGCGTATGGCGAGCCTAAGAGCTAGCGGCGGCAGGGGCCGCAAGGAATCGGCGGGCGGGAGGGCGACGTCGGTACGAGAGGTGGCGGTGGTGCGAAAATCGAGGAGAGAGAGTGGGCGAGAGGGAGGGTTTGAAGGAGGAGAAAGAGAGCAGCGAGGAAGGATAGGGGATTGGGGCGGCTGGTCGGCGGTGTTCTTGACTTACCGGCGGCAGTCGGGAGATGGAGGACTGGTGGTGGTAGTCGTCGGAGCTCGTTAGCGGTGGTCGAGCGATGGTTGTTTTGTGTTTTGAAAAAGAAACAGAGGATTAAAGCTGGAATTTTTAACTAAATTCGTTGGGAATTAGTTATGAATTTTGTTGTTGTTGATTTGTGATGCAAAGAACCCAACCAATTCTCCCTATTTATAAAGGAATGCGCATCTTGTTAGAATTCGTGTTTTAGGGAGGAAGAAAGGAGAAAATAGTGAAGTCAGCCATTGAAGGCTTAGAGGAGCTCAAGAGCGTAGAGAGAAAGAGAAATGAAATGTGTATTATTCTGATGTAGTAAGAAGTAAAAGTGAAGTATTAGAATATTACAACCTATCTATTTATACAATTACAATTAGTAACAAAACTAATTATACTAATTCCATCTAACAACCTAACTAACAACAACTAATTATACTAATTCCATCTAACAACCTAACTAACAACAATAACTAAAACTCTATACTCCAACACCCCCCCTCAAACTGGAAATGGTGAAAAGTATTTACAGTTTGAAGTGGGAAGTATTAGAACATACAACTGAGATGTGAACTGAGATCTACCAATCAACGTTGCTCTAACTTGCCAACTCGAGATGTCGAATATGCGCTACCCAAGCATGGAAAGACTTGGAGACATGCCAAGCTTTGAAGAAGTAGAAGAGCCCCCCTCAAACTAGAAGGATTTTCAGTAAATCATTCGAGTTTGAATAGAAATGGGATAACATATATGACAACAGTAGCCTCCGTATTAGACCGGTACTTTGAACATTCTCCCTTATTCAATAAAACCATATAACTAGTGCAGCAACAATAACCAAACTCATAGCTTCATATTCAGCTCATTGTGATGAATAATGGGGCAGCACCAGGAGGCAGGAATCATGTTTATTGTGGATCAACAGGCTGCCCAAAGCCAACATTGCAAACTATCCAGAAGCTGTAGAAATGGCAACAACCAACCAACAATCCACTATAACTTGCAGACAGATAATCCCATGTCTTGAGTGACATAACCACAACTGTCACTTGGAGTAAACCACTGAGAAAACAACTTATTATCCTCTGAAATTCAACAATTAACCAATGTTGTATCAACCCACAAAATGAGCCCAAAATAGTTGGCTACTTCCTGTCCTCCAAAGACACCAGTACACACCAATTCACCAATACACCATAGCTGACCAAACAAAAAATGATGGCAGAACCCAAATAAAATTGGGAGGAGATGAAGTGATATGGGAAAAGAAAAATAGAGAGTAAAATGGAAGGAACGAAAATGGGAACGATAGGAAAAGAAGTGATAAAGATGGAAATTTAGCAAGAATAAGATGTTGAAATTGAACAATATTCACCCAACTATCCTCTAATTCCCCGCCGCAAGCTTGGAAAGGTTATTGAACAATCCAAGCTTGAAGGATAAAACCTAACAGATCATGGGCAGGACCACATATTGCAAATTGCAGATTGGAGAAATGCACAGAAATGCTGCTAAACACTAAACTGACATAGCCAACCAGAAGCTCTACAGTAACTCACAACTGATGAACCATCACTATTGAACAAAGAAGACGTGGGAACGATGGTGGAAAGAATTATGAGAAAGTAATCAGAAATAGAAGAAATGGAAGAAGTGTGAGGAAGGAGGAACAAGTAAGTGGAAGAAACAAAAGAGAAAGTGTTTGATTTTTTCATAAAAGATCTTGAAATAGAGGTTAAAGTCATAGGACTATGAATCTTGAGGTTAAAGTCAAAAGACTATGAAAATTTTGGAGGTTAAAGTCATAAGACTATGAAAATTTTGGAGGTTAAAGTCATAAGACTATTACAAATTTGGAGGTTAAAGTCATAAGACTATCAAATGATCTCTATGGATCTTCAACAATGACCACTATGGGTCTAAAAATGACCTCTATGGGTCCAAGAAAAGCCTCTAATGGGCACAAAAAGCCTCTAATGGGCATAAAACAGACCACTATGGAGGATCAATAACAGGATGAAAAAATGTGTTCAGAATTTGATTGAAAACATCATAAAACAAATCAGAATTCTAAGAACCTAACAAGCATCAAGGATCATCATAACAACATCACAACTACAAAGAACACACCAAACCCAACATCATCACAACACCATCATCACAGTAACAGCAAACCCAACACAGCAACAACATCAACACAGCCACAATGAACCCAACATCATCATAGCAACAGCAGACCCAACACAACAACAAACCCAACACAACAACAAACCCAAGAAAACTAACCACCAACTACCAAATTAACACCAACAACATCAAACATCATCATAAGAAAAATGCCAAGATTACTGCAAGTATACACCAAATTTCACAACAATAAACCCAAACTCCAATCCAATGGAAAAAAAAATGAAAGAATAAAGCTTCCATATGTACCTCTCACAAGAACCCATCAATGTCGTTTAGTTGGAGAAACCTCTGTTAGTTCAGCCCAAACTTATTTCAAACCCAACTAACAACCACAAATCACGAAAATCCATCAATAAATCCAAGCAGCAGAAACTCAACTACCCAGACAACAACTTAGACAAGATTCTTTGCTTCCATATCAATTTCAGAGAGTTGAATGTTTGCGGTAGAAAACTATTAAACCCAGTTCAGTGTAGCAACGCCAAAAAGTTAAAGAAACACATAAGAAATCAGAAATGTATTACCAAAATCGCAGCACATCAAGATTTTCGCACTAGAGAGAGTAATCGGAAGAAAGATGATGAAGTTCCAAATTCTCAAACCCCAAATTTGGGGGTTGCAGTGCAAACCCAGAAATTTAGAAACTCGAATACCCAGAAATTGCTCGAAAAATACCCATGAAATCACCGGAAAACTTTAGCCAAATCACCAGAATGATTCGCCAGAAATTCGAGAAACCCTAGAATTTAGGGAAAACTTCAAGAACCAATAATTGTTTGATTTAAGATTCGAAAAGAAAATTTTGCGAGTGAAATTGAGAATGAGAAATTAGGTCAAAATTGAAGCCGAATCAGAGATTGAATCAAGATAATTCTGAGAAATGAGCTGATAATTTCTCAATTGAAACGAATTGAATCAGTTCAAAATAAACATTAAACGATAACAAATATCAATCAAGAAATGAGAATTCCGAGAAAATGAGCAGAAAATTATCGAGCAAAAAATCAAGAACATGAGCTGAAAATTTTCGAGAAAAGTTCGAGAAAATAGAATTGAAGCGAAGAAGATCCAGGATTGATTCTGGATGCTCTGATACCATGTTAGAATTCGTGTTTTAGGGAGGAAGAAAGGAGAAAATAGTGAAGTCAGCCATTGAAGGCTTAGAGGAGCTC